>OX371223.1:240765876-241273045 GCA_947310385.1 Nephrotoma appendiculata | reverse complement strand
TTGTGCTTCTGACATACTATGAAAAATTGGTTAGTAAAAAACTATATGAAACATAAATTATTCTTACCGTCTCTATTTATAAGCATTTATTTCATCACTCATTTCAAAATATATTTTTATTCACCAAAACTAACAATTTATAAAATTTGTTTCTTATATGCTCACACCACATTCGCATACAATCAAAACTCAAGTCCCAAAAACCAAAAAAGTGGTACTTCACCGAACTTTACAAAATTTATATAAAAAAATCACTTGTAATACATTTTTTTTTTAACTCAGTAAAGGAAAGACAAAAACATAATACAAAATAATATTGAAAGTAGAGTACGAAATAAACTAGTTTTTCGAAAAACCTAAATTCGTGTACGGAAAATATTAAGGTCTAGGTAGACCTAATCGTGTACAAGGATTATATAAATCATTTTTTGTGTTTTTTATTTATAAAAGTATATATTTTTTTTTTTTTTTTTACCAAATCACAGGAGAAGTGTTGATTGAGGAATTCATGACATGTAGGTGTACAGAGTATTTATATATAAAAAACAACTTTAAAATTCGAAAAGGTCTGGCCAGATCTTAAAATGAACAGAAGGTTAATAATTACATATATATAAAATAAAAATATTCAAAAAAATCTCGTATAAGTAGTAGTTTTTAATAATTCAATTATGAAATGTATACCACATAAATCAGACTTATAAGGTAAAAAGGCCCAACTGACTAAGGAACATTACAAATTATTAATAATTAGTTAATTAATTATTAATTTGGAGCTGCAAATCGGAAATCAAAGTAGCGATAGCAGGGACCTCCCTATCGTACTTTGTACTAATTTTGAAAAAAAAATAAAAAAAAATCTTGAAATGAAAAGCCACATATTATATGAAGGTTGTGGATACTCCAATTGAAATATTTGGAATATTTTAAAAGCTTTGTCCACTGCTTCTAGAAAACTGCCGCACACGTACTTAATTCCATTCAGCATTATCACTAATTGTGAATAGTTCATTTTGATTCCAATTGCGAATATATACGGCTGAATATTGTCTGTCTTATCAATTAGGCTGGTCGCTGTACGCTCCTGGATTATCAATTCCATTTCAATCAAGTTGTTTACTGTTAAGATGAACCAATCCTGGCAATCCTTTATTGTTGATCTCGAATTGGATCGTTTCGAACATTTCGATGAACTTGGCAAAATAATGCATAAGAGCAGGAGCAGTTCTGTATGATACGTATCTGTAAAATCATAAATTTCTCATTAGCTATAATTGAGCTAGCTTATTAATACTATCAAAATATTTCACGCTATTTTGATATTTACCATATAAAATTTATGATACAAGAAATAAAATAAATTACTCATTTAGATTTAATTAATTTAAAATCAAACAATAGTTTAAAAAAAACCTTTCTATACTTTACACTATATTATTAAGGAGTTTTATATAACTTATTGAAATAGTATTTTACTATCATTTTATTTATTCGACAATTCAAATCATGCGGACTAGTGTACAATAAAGAATATTGTACACTAGTCAAGTAAGCACTTGTTCTGATAAAGGAAAATTTAAAAATGTACACAGTGCCTTATCTTTTGAATTATCAAGTATACATATTACCCAAGTTTAGTGTAATCATGCTTACCGAGGTTTATGCTACTTTCCTTGCTGGACAGTATTTGTAATTATTCCTTGAATCTCGCTTGCGTAAGTCAAACATTTAATAGCGATGTAATTTTTTCCTGAAGTTGGCCCCAGTTCGAATAAAGGCATCGAACCACGTACATCGTCCAAAAATCTATGTCAATCTGTAAATTATAAAAAAATAATAATTATTATTAAAAAGTATCGATAAGTTAATGGAGTTAATAGCTTTAGAAAACCAGTCAATGTCCACACTCTCTCACACACACATACTCGCTAACATAATTATACTTTTTAGCTATTGTTAACTTTTACAAAAATTATTTTACCAATTCAGGCATCAGTGGGTTTTTGTATATTGGCCAATTTTCAAATATGGTGTACAATGATCCATCGGTATTACTTATTAGTTCCTGGACGTGATTCGGGGAACTGATTTTCCATTTGTCAATTATAATATCTCGAGGACCTCTTAAATGTTTTAGAAGTATTTTTAATTAATCGAATTCTCATTTAAAAGGATACCTTCGAATAATAATTAAATTTTAGTAAATCGCAAATAAAATGATTCTTTAATGAGTTATATTTACCTGTAATTGGTTTTTCCTGGTTTGAGCTCGTCTTCTTTTTTTGTACGGTTTCTGTTGTATCTTTTGCATTATACTTTCCAGCAAGATAGTAAAACCGATTGAACAGCTTCCCAGTTGGCCCATCATGTCCTCTATCGACGTAGTAAGTATCCTGAATATAAATAATTTATAAATCATGCATTTAATTCAATAATAAAAAAACAATTCAATCTATACCACAATTTCTTTTGGAAACAATTCTACTTTTTCCTTGGCCAATCGATTTGTTTGATCTGCTGGCGGTTTAAAATTAGCAACAAATAGTGTTCAGCAACAAGGGAACATAATTTCGTTCGGTGTTACATACATAATAAAATATAATTAAAAACTGTTTGAAATATTTTGTTCAATAAATTCTATGCTATCGACAGAGATGCAACATTTCTTGGTTTGTTTTCTAAATTATCGGAATTTTGTTTTGGCTCTTTTGTCAGTGCCACATTCGCAAGCTGCACACCGCATCGATTCTGTGTATTCGTGAAAAATTTGGTTCTCCGTTTGCCACGCAAATAAACAATACTTAAATTTTATTTTCAGTGATATTTCAATTAGTGAAAAAAAATCACTCATATGACGATAACGAAGACTGTCATATTGACGATCTATAAAAAAAAAAACTTTTTATTTGTTACTCAAAATGTCTAGAAAAGGTAAAATGAAATATGTAGTTACATACTTTTAAATCGTTCGTGTAAATTCTCAGACCCCAAGAAATAACTATTTTTTTTAGTTCATCTTCGTGGTGTTGACGTGGTGGATCGTCGTTGTTGATGTATGGCTTTGTAACACCCTGGTTATTTAGTGGCAAATGGTCTTCTTCGGTCACGGTACATTGCTGTTACGTAAATGTTCGTCTGTTGTGTTATAAGACCCATTCGACGGAAATTTTGGTGAAAAGTTCGATATATCCAGCACTTCTCCGAAAAAGGAATTCTCTTCGTTGGCTTGATCAAAACTTTTTGAATTATTGAGTTTTGTGCCATTATGATTTGAAATTATGTATTGTCAGTATTGTAAGAAGAGTCATTATGAAATTTAAATTGGAAGTTTATCAATAAAATAATACAATATAATAACGCATTTAATAAACTCATGCTACCCCCATGTATGATATTTTAGGATACACAATATTATCAGACATCGTTCGTTTGAGATTTAAAAAACAAAAATTCTAACAAGTGTGTTTATATTATACAGTAAAACTTCTATAAATAACATGTTTGAGTAAATTTTACTCGAGTGTATATTTACACACTAAATATACATCCACAGAAATTTAGCCAATAATATTCCTGCCATCTGAAATTCAATTTAAGGAATAATTCGACTTATATAAGTTCGACTTATAAATAGAAGTTTGAATGTATTTAGTTTCGATTATATGGCACTATGAAAGGTCCAATCCTAAGTAAGTAATGCCAAGCGATTTATAATTCAAATTATTATATGGAATACCCGGTAGCACAAGTATATTTCTATTTAATCGCAAAATACTCGAGGTTTGCAACCTCGCAATGATTAGGCCCTGAAAATGATTAAACTGTGAAAAGGGATATAAAATTATATTATCGAAAAACCTCAAACCATTCGGCTATTTAGGAGGATTTCAATATAATACATGTTAAAAATAATTTTTGTGGCCTTCTTTTGTAGGATATGATATTACAGATAGGCTTATGTGATATATGAAATAATCTTCGGTTTCAGACAATATGTCATGGGACACCAACATTTTTAAATAAACCGTTGTACATTTATTTACTAGTAAATGTGGTTCATTTTCTTTGTTAGGTACAATAATTAATTTAATTTTATAAAGTGAAATATTGTTTATAAAACTAGATTTTGACAAATAATGTGTTATCTTATATGTAGTTCCTTTAAAAGAAATTTCATCATAAAATTCCACTTCGTTTACATTTATTTGATAATATTCAAAAATTTTGGTGGAATACATATTAGCAACAGACTTTTTAATATCTATTTTTAACTCATCATTATTAAAGGATATCAGTGTGTAAGCAAACTTTAATTGTAATTTAACTGCAAGACTTATAGTAATGTTTCGTCTGCTCGTAATATTCCTCGCGTAAGCTTTCAGTTCAAAATGCTTAGATTCATATCGGAAACAATAAATATTTTTTAACGGACCTGAATTTTTGATAACCATTGGGTAGTGAATCAGAAAGTGAAATGTTGGTTTTAAAGGCTCATTAAACAATTCAATATATTTTTGATTGTGATTCGATATTCGAGAAGTCAAAATATTTAACGTATGAATCAAAGGTAAAAAATGAGTGAAAGTCCACATTTCTCGGACAGAAAATTTAAATTTCCGTTTTTTAAATGGACTTCTTTGATGTCCTTTACCATATTTCCTATTTCGTAATTTCCATATGGAAACGAGGACTTTATTGTGTTAAGCAACTTCAAATTAAAATATTTTTTGTTGTATATTAAATCATTGAGTATTATAGCTATATTATAATGACAAACCCCTTCGAAAATGTCATGTATTATATCGCAGGCAAAATTTTTTATGATGTGAAATGACGGAATAGTATTAAAAATTGATATATCCTTTATGTCATTTACAGGAAAACTAAAATCTTGATGTTTCGGCTTCATAATTTTCAACGGAACGAAGTAGAGAGACATCCCCTTTGTGAAGCATACCTGATTTCGTTTTAGAGCATTTGTGAAACCGATAAAAATGGTTCAAAGGAAATGATGTACAAAATCCAAGTAAACCGTTTAACCCCAAATTATCACCTAATACGAGCCCCAAAATAAAACGAACTTGGAACGAGCCTTCTTTGGTGCTAATCGTTTTTCCATTTATCTCTAGATTTTTTATTACATTTACCAGAGTGAATAATGCTTTATTTTAGCCATACTCATGATCGTATAAGTGCTACAATTTGAGTATTGCGTAGTTTTGATGAATTTAATGTTGGAAAAGAGTAATAGATCCCCAAAATGGAATGTATTCCTGCAATCATCCGCAAATAAAAAATAAGGAATCAATATTTGGCCATAGTGTAATTTTTTCTTTTCTTTCCAGAGTGTTCCTTGAACAAAATGTGATAATGTTGCTTTATCATTTTCGAGTTGATCCATCAATTTTAACGTCGATTTCAAGGTATCACCCTCCTCAAAATATTTTGTAAACTGAAACTTTATAGGAAACTTTTATTTAGTTAGATGTCGGGTACTAATGTTTGGCAAATTTCAAACGGACAACCTTGAAAAAAAGTTCTCTTGGTAACGTAGTCCCATTGGGTACACTTACCATGTTTGTTTTTGAGAAGTACTTCAGTCGGAGATGAAAATCAGACTAAAAAAATGTGTACATTCTGAAACAATGATTCTTGAGTTATTTTCAAAATCGGATGCGTATGATTCCTTTTCTGAAAATACCCAAGTGTATCAAGAGTTGTTTGAGACGAACTATTTAGAAGCTTTCGAGGATCGAGTTCGGCAGCTCTTTACGTTTGCAGAGGTTATGCGGCTTATTCCATTAAAAAAAATTGGTGTCACTTCTGACGATATATATGTCGACTTGCTTGAGAGTGGTTGATTAAGTGTACCTTCATTGATTTTTATTTTTCTTTTCATGCCCGTTTTCGATTTACATTGTAATGATTCGCGATTTAAATCTAACTCATTCACAAAACTGATTACACTTTTGAATATCGGGAGTTAAAAGTAGATGTTGGTGTTGGAGATTATACTAAACTTGGACGATTTCTTCAATTTGTTCCAAATTTTTTCATAAGTCGTAAGCAGCTATAAACACTTGTAGTATTTTTATTTTTTCAGGTCTCCTTCTATAGATAGGTTAACCTATGTGTAGCTATCTAAGTATAGCAATATCTTTGTTAATTTATTATATTAGCAGTCGCATCGAAATGGCCTATTCACACCAAGAAAATAATTTTCTACTAAACTTTCTTGGCACAAATACAAATTTTAATAATAAATCCGATTGTTTTTTGGTTTTATTTTATACGTGGTTATAACAAGGGTGTATCGAAGTTTTTTCAATTAAATTCATGTATCGAATTTTTTTGTTGGTCTGAGTTTTCATTCTTTCAACAACATGTTTTACGAACTCATCCATCTAAAAAAAAGTCCTCTTGACCAGATTAAATAACACCCCGACCGAATGTCTTTTGTAATCCATATTTTAAGTTTTCGATTATCCCTTGTCATTTTATTACCTGACCTTATCTCATGATTTGTTTTATGTTCTTCATTGAATTTTCCATTCTCGTTATCCATAAATAAATGGAAATTTTTAAGATTTTTCGTTCAAATTTTTTTTTTGTGTATTGGCTTGTTGGGCATCATTGTCAAACTGGAAAATTACATGAGACTTCTGAACCGTAATATTGTTTTTCAACACCTATATAGTAAGTATAATTGGAACATTAATGGTTATACTTTCCACATAGCGGTTAAAATCTTTCATTTAAATGTTATATTATTTTACAATTATCAGCAACATATCAGAGGCGGTATCATGAAATACGGCCAGAAATTTTAAATAGATTCAAAAATATAATAGATTCAAAATTATTTTCAAACATACTCGATTAAAACGCATAAATGCAATTTTTAATAATATTTCAGAGCAATAACTAATCTACCAGTACTATTCTGCCGGTACAATATTTTTGTTTAAAAATGCCTGATAAACAATTCGTTGTCCAATACAATTCTGTTATTAATCTTTTGTTTAATTAAATTTTCATATAAAGTATCTAGGCCAACTTTAACCATTATTGAAATTATTTTGTATTTGTTCATTTAAATATTTTGAAACAATTGATTTTTCTGGTCGGATTTCATGATCTCACCCCAAATTTCTTCTATATTAAGGCTCGCTGCACACTTGAGCTAAAGTAAGCAAGATAACATAGCTGTAGTTGTACAGTTTAGCTCGATTAATTTATTTCACTGCTCATTTCAGCTAACTTAGCTGCAATGAAGGTAGAAGTTCGTTTTTCCGACCTTCAATTACTTCGAAAGAAAAATTGGCCTGTATGTTTAAGGTAACAAATAAATAGTGCTTTTCAGCGATCAGACGGAATGGGTCAGGTTCTTGTATCAACGTAACTGGAGCAAGATAGTTACATGTAGCCAGTAAATAAATTAGGTGAACTACACAATTATTTATATAAATTTATCAATATGAACTAAAATTAAAGATATAAAATATATACAGTCGTGTGCGAAATAATAGTAGTGATCGAATAATTTCGCTATATAATTTTTATTATAATTTCGCTATATTATATGCGCTATAGTATTGCGGTCGGAATTCAGTCATCGGTGGGTCTTCGGACATACTGAAGGCTACTACCGCCAAAGAGAACCATTTTGGACTCGTCCGAAAATAAAATATTACGGCATTTTTCAAGGGGCCAATTTTGGTGATTTTTGGCATAAGTTATACGTGCCTTCACTTGTCGCTTATTTAAAAAGGGCACCTTCCTAGGCCTCAACCGTTTTAAATTTGCTGCTAAAAAGACGTTTTCTAATTGTTGAGGTGTCTATATCTAAATTAAGATCTTGTTTGATCTACATTGAGGTATAAAAAGGATTCCTTTTTGCACAAATCACGATGTCCCGATCAGTTGTATTCGAAGTTTTTCGTTTTCTTCCGCGTGTTTCTGGTTTTTCTTTGTGCTTAACAGCATTGGATATAACGGTAGGTGACCATCCCAAAATTTGCTTGATAAATTTATGTTTTTCCTTCTTTGATTAATTTTTTAATTAAATCTCTTCGCTCTTCAGAACAATGCTTTCCCCGGCCCATTATTATTTAAATAATTTTTTTTTTATCAAATTTTTATAATTTTATTTATCTTATTATTTCCGAACCGCTATTCTTGATCACCTCTATTTTAAACAATAATCAATAAGAGACTACTATTATTTCGAACATAAAAATTTAGACTGACAATCGAACATAAAGGGAATCCCGAACTTGTATGAGAAAAAAATTACAAATAGTTTTTGGTTTATGTTCAGTGGACATTAAAAAATTCATTTTGATAATAGATGTCAGTTAAATCATGAAAGGATATTTTTGTAAACACAAAACCTATAATACAGGTACACACTACTATTATTTCGCACACGACTGTATATAGGAATTTATGGCGTTATATAATAGAAAAAAAAGTAATTATATGCTCTCCGTTACAAAGCCTTTGTTACTGGCTAACATGTTGATCCAATTCCAATTTTATGCGTCTCGGAGTTACAATGACAGATATTTCCATATACATATATTTAAATATTATAGATATTTGAAAATTTGGCAATAAAACTATTCGGATTCACGATAATTTAATTTACCAGTTCCTAAATTATATTAATGTAAAGAAACCCGTATACAAAATATTATTTCACTAATTTAACAAATTGTAACACCTAAAACATGCAATAACGTTGGTCGCTCCAATCCGGGTATAGTTGTTGACCTTAAGCTCCAAAAAAAACCGCGTAAATGGTATGGCGGTATATCACAGTATGGGTAGATATCACTTAATATGACCGTTCAGAGAAGTCTAGATATTTCTCGAATGCGCGACTCGTACAAGGTTAACTCTCACTGCGCCGTTTATATTGTATATGTTAGTTTTGGCCTGGACCACGATGGACTATTTTCAGCAAATTTATATGCGCGGACAATCACGCCACTTAGTGGGTGGGTGGCCTTCCAAACTGTAAACACTTTTCCGAGACACGACTATCACAAAACATAAAAAAATTACATTATTTTAACCTGATATTTTTAGCGAGTAATTATATAAAAAAAAATTACCTTATTCGCTTAGGTTAAATATTTGATGAATAGTATCAATTGACATGCAACACTCGCACAAATAGATTTTTTTATTTATTTGTCACCACTCTGATTATTTATTTAATTGTTTTTAGTAATAATAAAGTACACCATTCGGCTTACCAATTTGTATTGGGGTTTTCAAACCAGACAAAAAAAATATAATCTAATAGCCCTATTCCATTGAAAATTACAAGATTTTGTACAAAATTAAAAAGAGACGGAAATAAACCATTTCTATTTGTGAGAATGGTATTTCCGATTTTTTTTTGTTTTTTTTTTTGAGTTGCTATAATTTTTTCTTGAAAAATATCAAGCTGAGTATTTTTTATGGCACCAAATATAAAAATCAAATGAAATGAAATAAATGAAATGAAATGATGTGATCAATTGGGTGTTTCATCTTCCATCATCCAATCACCACCATACGATATAGATTATATTTTGATGATGCCGCTGATAATGGGAAGAACCGATGAATTATCGACACCTTTCATTACGATTTGAAATGCTAAACAATAGAAAATAATTAAAACTGTAAAATATTAATGGATATACATATTTCATACAGAATGATTACACTGTGCTAGATGTATGTGAAGTTGGCCCAAATGTCAGCCCAAAAAATCGTATATCGCGACATTTTAATGGTGTCAGCCCAAAATGTAAAATTATTTTTCATTATAGATTTTTGAATTCAGCCCAAATTTTTTTTTTATCACGACAGTATCAACTGTCATGACAGTTATATCGGATACACTCAGCCCAAAATTCAATTTTTTATAGTTAAAGGAACCTTTGTGATTGTGTATAATAAATGTAAAACAGCCAAGAAACAATTCTTATTATTTTCAATTGGTTTAGGAAAATATTATTTTTGAGGAAGAATAATATGTGGCCTCGAGTTTTAAAGACGGACATATGCCAGATTTAAATGGAATTTTGGAATTTTTTACTTTTGTTTATTATCTTCGAAATATGTAAACTTCTTTTAAGAAAGTGGGTGTTTCTGGAATTTTTCAAAATTAAAAATTGTATGACGTACGAGTATATCAGCCTTTGTTCATAAACGCCTCAAATATAAATAAGAGTAGTCGATCCGTTCATTAAGTTTTATTTTAATATGCATATAATACCTACACAACTTCATATTGAACAACCATAATATTCAATGGAAGTTGAGATTTTCGGTGTTGGTCATCAGTCTCACTATGATTTTCGGACAGATCTGGTTCTAGCCTTTACGAATAACAAGTTTCAGGAGGTTGTGATGGGGTCCTCATACCAAGAATGGCCTATATTCGGCCACTTTACGAATAACCATAATATTTAATGGAAGTTGAGATTTTCTGTGTTGGTCATCGGTCTCACTAAGATTTTCGGGCAGATCTGGTTCTAGCTTTTACGAGTTAGAAGTTTCAGGAGGTTTTGATGGGGTCCTCATACCAAGAATGGCCTATATTCGGGCGCTTTACGAACAACCATAATATTTAATGGAAGTTGAGATTTTCAGTGTTGGTCATCGGTCTCACTATGATTTTCGGACAGATCTGGTTCTAGCCTTTACGAGTAAGAAGTTTCAGGAGGTTGTGATGGGGTCCTCATACCAAGAATGGCCTTTATTCAGCCGCTTTACGAACAATCATAATATTTAATGGAAGTTGAGATTTTCGGTGTTGGTCATCGGTCTCACTATGATTTTCGGACAGATCTGGTTCTAGCCTTTAGGAATAACATGTTTTAGGAGGTTGTGATGGGGTCCTCATACCAAGAATAGCCTATATTCAGCCGCTTTTACGAACAACCATAATATTTAATGGAAGTTGAGATTTTCGGCGCCCGAATATTGGCCATTCTTGGTATGAGGACCCCATCACAACCTCCTGAAACTTGTTACTCGTAAAGGCTAGAACCAGATTTGTCCGAAAATCATGGTGAGACCGATGACCAACACCAGAAATCTCAACTTCCATTAAATATTATGGTTGTTCGTAAAAGCGGCTGAATATAGGACATTCTCAGTATGAGGATGCATAGTAGTATGTATATGTATATTAAAATGAAACTGCTTATGAACGGATCGACTAATCGTATGTGAGGCGTTTATTAACAAAGACCGACATACGTCAGAGATTTTTTCGTGAACCAATTGAAAATAATAAGAATTGCTTCTTGGCTGTTTTATACATTTATTATATACAGTTCTTACGTGATAGCAACTATAGTTTTTGTGTTAAAAAATTATTAGAATTTTGAGAAATGTTCTTTGTCACTTTCATTTAAATCATGAACATGTTTGAGTTAAATGTGTATATTTGTTATTTTATTATTAGTATAATTTTATAAATTTAAAATACAATTGTATTATTTATATTCATTTCATTCAAATTCATATTTAATCTTTGGATTTATGTGATATTCAATGCTTTTCCAGTTTTCTGTCATGATAGTTATCAAAATAGATGACGGTATTGCCAGCGGCAAAAAATATAATATTTTGGGCCAGAATTTTGGGCTAACTTCACAAACGTCTGTGCTAGTTGAAAAATGTGACAAGTTGGGCACCCAGGAGGTAAACCTAATTCGAGTACGCTGAGTTCATTTTTGAGATATCGCTTCCGACATGTTTTGGCTCTGAGTCAAAATATACCCTCATTTTCACGTTGATAGCTCTTGAACCATTAAGATTTTCGTTATGCTTTCTTCAGCAAAGTTGTTGCGCAGGTCAAGAACAACAACTTTGCCGAACATATCCAGACCGAAAAACCACATCTAATTTTTTTTTTGCTTTTCATTTCGACGAAAAACACTGTTTTTTATCATTTTATATCATTTTGTTGAATTTAAATCGAATAGAATCGATCGAATAAACATCGCATCGACAAATATAAATACAATAGAAACTATTTAAAAGAAAGTTAAATCGATTCAGTTGATTTTATGGTGATTTTTCCTAAAAAAAAATCTTAAAAAATTTACATTTTTCTTCTCTTTGAAAAAACAACGGCGTGCCGTTGCGATAGTGGATAAAAATCATGGATTTTTCCATCCCATCGTTTTAACCAATTAAATTACGTAAATTATACAACAGACACGCCACTTTGCATACAAAAAGGTTGAAAAAAATTGAAAAATAATCTGGGATAGAAAAATCCGAGATTTTTATCCGTCGTATGATTCTATGATTGAATGGCGCAGTGACATTTGATGGTTGATATATTGATGCAGATGTTTCTTAATTTGTGTGTATAATTTACGTGAAGTAATTGGTTAAAACGATGGGATGAAATAATCCAGTGGTGACATGTCGTAACTATCACATTTTTCGTTTCGATAAAAAACATCACATCGAAAATAACGACAAATAGTATGTTATAACTTTTTCGATAGATAATAAATATTTACAGCTGGCAACACTTTTTCGGAATGTTTTCGGAATTAAAATGACATTTTGAATCCATTTGTTTTCTTGTCAAAGAAATAACAGACATTTAAGTGCTTTGCTTTTTTATGATTTATTAATGGACTGTAGCGGATTTTTTGGGGCTATAGCTTCATCTCGCGATGTTTTTGAAGACGAGGATGAGTTAAATTTGGAATATGTTGTTGAGAGGAGGTATCTTAGAGATAGATACGACATAATGGATATGGAAGACAAAAAGTGAGTCAATTAAATTGTTCATTTTTTTATAGTGTAATGGAATTTTATGTTTATTTTAGATTTATTGAATCGTTCAGAGTTAATAAAGACATATTTAAATATTTAATTGATCAAATTAAGGCCGCATATTCCCCAAGGCGAACGGATAACCAAAATCCCACTGGAAACCAAATTAGCGGTAGTTTTAAATTTTTTGGCAACTGGATCATACCAGCGAACAGTCGGTGATATCATGCTTCACACTGACTCCTAATAGCTCAGATGCAAAATTCCTTCTCGATTGCATAATTTTTCTGTGGAACAAATAAATACTTTTACTATTTAATACAACACTTGCATATTTAGACTTACAGCCAAGTGGAATAGCAGGTTACACAACTAGTATTTATTATTCTGGGATAAAACCAAAGCCTTTTGTAATACATGTTTGGCCAATGGACTCTGGTCCTGTTGTTGTTACAAAAGAGCTAGTAAACTGGTCGTAGCGAAATTTACAGCATCAAATCCGTTCAGGTTCTCCGAGAGCTTCCACTGACAGAAGAGAGTAAAACAAAAAATGTTAGGTTATGTCACAACAAGAAATGCTTTTAAGCCAAATCAACTTATTTCGTGTATGCCATGATCACTTGCGTAAACATTGCAGATATGTTTTTATGTTTGGAGGATTAGCGGAAATATTCGGCCAACCCCAATAGATATATAACATGCACCTTGGGATGAAGCCATTGTACATATTTAATATAATTATTTAAACTAAACTTTTACATTTTGACGTTCAACATTTGGTGTATGCACATAATTTCTTGGCACGATTACAACAACACCAAAACCAAAAACTAAAACGATTTTATGAAATTTTGATTCTCCTAATTGTTTTCGCGTAAATCTCATGTCGCCAAAATATTCCATTTATTAATGACTGCAATTAAAAATAAAATTCTTTCTTAATTAAAAGTGATACATAATATATATTTGAAATTTTTAGGTTATGCGTGAATTCCACAGTGAAACAATTTTTTCAGTAAAATTAACACGAGATAAAAATATAAATCCTTTACTTGTTAGAAAGAAACAAAAAAAATTCAGTAAAATTTACTGGCAGTAAGCGGGGAAAATGTTGTCATAAAAAGTGTAATCAATACTTTTTATGGCAACATTTGTTTGTCTTTATCACTCTAACGTAATTTTAATATGTATACTCTCCTCTTTTCGGTGTCCCAGAATTTTTTACTGAAAAAATGTGTTTCAGTGTGGAATCCACGCGTTATAGAGGAACTTATTAAAATTTTCCCCTCACATATTTTATAGCAGAGTACTTTTCACGTATTCGTCCAAATTAATGAAACTAAATAAAACAAGACTATTTCCGCCATTGCAAAAATAATATTTATTTTTTTAAATAATTTACAGAGTGTAAAATACATCGTCAATTTTTAAAAATTACGATTTTTCACTGTATTTAAATAATTTTTAGGTTATGTTTGTATCGTAGTCGAAAAATTATCCTACATGTTCTACTATAAAAAATAAACTGTCTCTCAGTCACTCTCATGTAGATATTTTATTCTTGTCTCTTTTTAATTTTGTACAAAATATCGTAGTTTTGAATGGAATGGGGCCATAACGCGTCGTTAACTAGGAGAAGCAACCATATGATAACACGAAACGAAGTATAACCGAGCTGTTTACAACATTAAATAATTTTTTTTTAATTTCCGTTTGAAAATGCGGTTCCAATGTTAACGTCGTTTCATATAATAAAATAAAAAAAAAATATAGTACCGGATTAGACGGACGTGTTCGATATTCGTGTTCTTCTAGAAACTTAGTTCTTAATTCGAGTTGTTGATCCCTCCGTATTTAATTGGATTTAATTTAATTAAAACACTATCTTTGGTTTTTTTGTAGATTCAGTGTCCAAACAAAACTCTTGTTTCGGATTAAATGAGTCCTCATTTGTAGTGCTTTAGGATTCATCGGATATTTCGCTAATATTGAATTGTGATTAGCCATAAATTTTACGAGCTACGCCATTTGATCATGGAATTTCCATTTTTTACTTGTAGATGAATCCTGCTAGCTTTTTGTTTCTTGATTCCCTCTCGATAAGAATCGTGTAAATTATTCCAACATTTGTTCACTGCAGAAGCTATGTAGAAAACAATAAATTAAATTTGATTTAATAATTTTGCAGATATTTTTCAACTGGTTGTTCATTTCGCGATTTAAGTTTTAATTATCGCCTGGGTGAAAGCAAGGGTTGGAACAATAGTGGAGAAAGTAAGCGAAGCAATATGAAATAAAATGCAACCAATGGAAATGCTAGAACCTAGTGAAGGGTTTTGGCGTGAAATAACTAAAGAGTTTGAACGAAAATGGCAATTTCCGCAGTGCATTTCAGCAGTTGATGGCAAACACGTCACCATACGGAAACCAATAAACTCTGAATCCTCTTATTTTAATTATAAAAAAACATTTTCGGTTGTACTCATGGCTGGAGTAGACGCTTCTTTCAAACTTACATTTATTGATGTCGGATCTCAAGGAAGGATTAGCGGCGGAAATATTTTCGCAAACAGCAATTTTGGCAAACGGCTGCAAAATAATTTGCTGCAACTAACGGTATGTGAAGGCAACAATTTACCTTTTGTTTTCATAGAAGATGAGGCGTTCTAATTTATAAAAAAAATTATGAGGCCATATCCAGGATGCCATACCAAATCTAATACTGAATGCAAAATATATAACTATTTCCTTTCTATTGCGCGCCAAACTGTCGAATGTGCATTCGGTATTTTGAATGCAAAATGGCGTGTATATAAAATACCGTTTGAGGCTAATCTTAGAAAAGTGGATAAAATAATTAAAGCTACACGTATTTTGCATAATTATTTACGAAAGGAGAGTTCACTTCAACAACATATAAACCAGTTCGATTCGATAGATTTTGACGATCCAAAAGATCAACTAATAGATTTACCTGCGTCTAATAAAAGAAACACAAACGAGGCGTTTGAAATTAGAAAAAAAATTCACAAACTATTTTTCATCTCTAGAAGGGTCCGTCCCTTGGCAGATGGAAGCAATTCGAAAGAGGAAATATTAAAGAAAAATTGTTGGATTCTTAATTGAAATTTCATGTTTATGAAATAAATAAACTTAAAAACTAGAAAACAAATATTATTACTCACCATTTCCAAAATTACAATCCAGCGCAATTTCCGCCCAAACTTCATCTTTAAATTTTGCTAATTTATATTTCTCGTTATCTGTGTCGTATAATTCTGGATGTTCTCGGACACATTCAATTAATTTTTCCAACTGTTTGGTCGACATATTTGTTTAAATCACTGCACTCATTATTTTTCATAAATAAATAAAATTTGCAATCACAATGAACGCCACACGATTTAATTTTGACAGAAAGTAGTGTTGTAATAATTTTTACACTAAAAGCTCAATGTGTGTGTGAGCAAAATGCTCACGTTGCGAGATTCGTTTAGTTTACGTAGCTAAAATAAAAAAACATAGCTAACATAGCTTAGTTGAAATGTGTAGAGCTCTATATAAATACGTTATTTACAACTGACAACAAAAAACGTAGCTCACCTAGTTTAGCTAGCTTAGCTGAAATGTGCAACGGGCCTGAAACGGTTGTGCATCGTTTGCAAAAATTTAACGAAATGTTGTAAATGAAACACAATAAAAAATGTTATATGTATTCACATTTCTTGATATTTTATTCCTTAAATTGTCTTCAGTATAATTTATGGCAAGAGAAATAAAATGTTGTATTTTAAAACACAACTGAAACGTCTCAGCTGTTATTTCGCATCAAAATGAATTATTTGTGGTACATCAAACCAAAGCCCAAAAAAGTATCAACAAACAGTTTTAAATACATACGTTAAAAGCATATATGTATATTTAAGTATGCAGTATTCTTCCGTTCAAACATAACGTTATTATAAACATAAATCGTATATGCTGAAACGTGATTCATATGTACAAATATTCATAATATGAAGAAACGTTGCTATTTAGCTTTTTTGGAAAAACTATTTTTGGTTAGATGCCAAGGAATGGGAAAAATTATAAAAAATGCTACAAAAATATGTAATTAAATTTCTTAGTTCATGATATTATTTCCAACTGCATATGAGTACATGAACATTTGTTACTATTTTGGGCTATTATCATATTTTTTAACGTTGACAAGTATATTTAATAAAAGAAGACATTAGTTTTCCGGTTCCGTTGTTTTCTATCAATAACATTGACATTCATGGTCGGAGATCAGTTTTGCTTTAGTGGCTTTGCCGCACCTAATCAAAGAACATCAAAGCTACGGAGAGAGAGGGGGGGGGGGGGGGGTGACAAACAAACATTTCTTTCTTATTAATAATTTTTATACCGACCGAGTTGCGCTAAACTTCACAAATATGTTGTTATGACTTATTCAACCATATACCAACCCTAGTGGAAAAAATCAAATATTTATACCAAAAAATTATACTGAGGAACACCAAAATCAATTTATTTTTGTATAAATGATTAATTTAAATACAAAATATACTTTAAATTGGTTAAAGTTTAATACATTTCTAGACCAAAATAATACTTAAATTATACATCTCAAAAATTATACAAAATTCATACTTAAAGAATTTTGTATATACAATTATTTAAATTAAGTCAAAATTAAACATAAATATACATAAAATATGATTTTAAATATTATACACATATAAGTGTTAATTTTAACCTAAAATTAACTCCTAAATTCAAATTTTAAACTAAATTAAGTATATTTGAGATAAATACTTAATACGGCGGTTTAAAAGTTTAATTATGGTTAAATATTTTATACAAATTTAAATATTAATTTTGTATTGATTGATTGATTTGATTGATTAGAATGTACGGCCAAGACTAAGCAAGGATCCCGGATACGCCGGGCCAACCGTACACCCCTTTTACATATAACAAGATGGAGGGATAGGAAAGGTTGTTAGGTATGACAGACTTGACCCGGTTACAGACACCTAAGTAGTCAATAGTTAGTAAAGCACAAGACGGCACAATTATTTTTGTTTTCTGGGATATAAATAAATCAGCAATCAACATTCTAAAAACTAATTGATTAATTAGTAAATGTCCTGAAATAAAATTTCATTATTATGAGTGATGAAATATTATTTAATACCATTTCCCCATATCAATTTACAATAACGCGACGCCAGGCCCGCCACACACCTTTATTTTAGCATCTTAAAAAAATTGATAATCAATAATGTTGGTATTTTAATGGTAAATTTCCTGCAATTAAATGTCATTATTATGCGTTAGAGAATCATTATGTTGTACGTAATAATTAAATTATTTTTGAATAGAATAAATGTAATGTAATGATTATTATAACTAAATTAATTATAATTTGATTGTCGTAAAACAAATAAAATAAAATAAATCGAATCCAAATATTGTAGTATCAAACAGATGGATCCCCTCTTCAACGGAAAACCTTACCATCCCTAATAAACCCATATGTTTATTAATAAAAATAAAAATGAAACAAAGACATCTGGTTTCAAAAATAGTTAATCTGGTATGTATAAGGTAATATATCAATAATGAATGTGTCACAGGTTAAGAATCCCCAATTACAATTTATTCCCAATCAGAATTAAATAAAACTATTAAGCTAATTTGTAATCTGTAAGATGACAGAATTAGTAATAAGTAGCTATTAGAAAATAATCTAATTAAAGAAGAGCCATGATTCCAAAAATACAAAAAAAACATCTATGTATCAATATTTGTCTGATTATAAATTCTATTGTGTAGCCTCCAAGCCAAAAATTAAGTCAACCCATAAAGTTTACCTCCACCGACACTTCAATGTTACATATAACCATAGTCATTTAATCTATTAAAATAATATTAGTAAACCAATTGTCGTGAGACAAATTAAATCTTAAATATACAATTAAATAAAATTAAAATAAGAAAAATTCCAATTAAATTGTAGTTACAATTCGACTTATAATTAAAAATTTGTTATCTGGTTAATAGTGGAAATCTATTATATTCCTAGCAACGGCAATTGTCACTTCAATGCAATTCTTGAAGCAAACTAACTTAGAAAACCATAAATGGCGGTTACCAAACACGATCAATTTGGAAGCTTTATACTAGTAAAACGTATTGAAAAAACTTATAAGGAAGGAAATTCTTAATTACAAAATATATATCTAAACCAACTCAACCCGGGATTAAAACGTTCATGCACAAATTATAATTCACCAATCTCCAACAACAAAACTCAGTATTGATAGCTGTCCAATCAGGAAACTATAAATAAAATATAGTATTAATGTTCATTATCTCAGACGGCTTAAGAATCTTAAAATATTTAGAAATTTTAACACTTTAAAATGTATTACCATTAGTAATTCAAAACACGACCAAGTAGAAGCCGGACAAAACACACGGCTTGCACGCACGCAGGCCCAAATTTCATGAATGCAGATCCCACCCATCCACATCTCGCACATGTGACGGAGAAACAATCCCCCTCCCAGTCACTGGAGCAAAAACTCCGTCCATCCATCCCAAACTCCGACAAAACACCCCCCCCCCCCCCACCCTCAAGCAAATCTTCACTCAGAACTTCACCATTCTCCGCTACGACGTCCCTAATCCGATGACTATCGTACAATAGAGAAGAAAAACGAACGAAATTACCACTCTTCATACGATACACTCCAACCAGACCAAAAAGACACCACCACAGAAAATGGCAAATCTCCAAACGAAAACCACCCCAAAAACAAAAACCAAATCACCAAATATATGATATACAAACAAAGTCAACGCCCAGTAGAATGAAAATTCATTTATCCGCCGCACCTGCCACAAGATACAAACCAACAAAGCCAAAAAACTCTACAAAAAATCCATAGCATTTACACGAAAGCCTCTCTCCGTGTTTACGTTACACATACGTACAAATAAAGTCCCTACATTTCGAGACGGCCACATACACATACATAGACACTGATTAAACAGTTATCTGACCCGTCGCATACTCTTCATTCGTGCACGCTCACTACATACACATACACACACACACATATTGAAACATATTTTTACATTAAATTTGCAAGTAAATATGTAAACAAAAGATAACGTAGGCCACAATAAATACGATAACCAGAAAAAACGAAAATTGTCGGTCTTGTTTATTCGCAAAAGCAACACAAAAACTTTTAACAAGTGCAACAAAATAGAATTGAAACAACTCTCTCTCGCCCAAAAAATACTCACAACAAACCACTACACGAAAACACCGGTACTTCACACTTTTATGTGTTATAAAATACAGTTACCGAGCGCTAATACATCTAGATTTTGCAATAAAAATTATAATTTAAATTTTAACACATTGAAAACCTTTTTGGATACAGAAAATTATTAAAATTTTCTCTTTACCTTTCTAAACAAAAACGCAAAGAGAACAAGAAATACAAAATATTTCAATACGAACATGTTAATGCGTTCCAAATTAAACCTCAACCCTAATTACTTTCGTACAGCAAAAAAACACGTGATCGTGAAAACTGCACCAACTTTTGCATGAACAAATTTTAAATATTAATTTTGTATATACAAATATTTAAATTTAGTAAAAATTAAACATAAATTTAAAAAATTATTTTAAGTAAATTATTGGAATCCAAAATTGTGTATTACACATTTTAGAAAATTATCATCACTTTTCATCCCGTACGAGACATGAATTTCCCGCAAAAAGGAAAATTTCCCACGAACTGGCAACACTGATGCGTGTCAATACTATCGTGCTGAAAAAATGTATTTAGTTGTAATCGTATTTTGCAGTTTTTTGTATGTTGGTGTGCTGGTGTAGTTTCCAGCAAATGAAATAAACCAAATTAAGTATATTTTAAGTTTAATTGTGTATTTAAATATATTGATTTATATTGTTAGGAGTTAAACTCTACATAGTTATTGCTTTGGTGGTGCAGTGGTTAAGGTGTACACCGCTAAGTGTGTTATTTATCTTATCGCAAAAGTCGCTGGTTCGCGTCCTGTCGGAGTCCTAAATTTAAGCAATTATTATTCTAATTAGGCAACGATGTTATCGGATCAACTATTCACTACACTGATTGAAAATTGACTGAACATACTAGAATTAACAATAGCGCGAAATAATCAATGGAGAGGAACTGATGACGTGGCGTGTCCGCGAATACAAACAACAACATGGAAAAATGATGTAAAATTATAATACGCATACATCGGCAGTGACAATGAATGGAATGTTTTCATTATATTCTATCTCAAGTATAATTTGTGTTTAATTTTAAAAATTATATTGTACTAAATTATATTGCCATAACCTACTAAAATTATACAAAAATTATTATTAAATTTCTATGAAATCGTAAGTCTATTTTTAGTATAAAAAATTTCAATTTTTCCACTAGGGAATCGCTTTCATTTTAACCATTTGACAGTTTTACATTTTTTTCAGAAGCACCAAAATAAAATAAAGATAATGATAATCATTAAGAAAACAGGGTTAGTTCTTAGAATGAAAAGAACATGCTAAAGAGTACCGGTGATGTCCTCCGTCTCATCAATTGCAGTGTCCAAATTACAGAAATGTTGAAAATACTTTGAACTTATATACGCAGTAAAATCACAATTCCTTAGCGAACTATTATGTTTAGACAAAGCGTTATTCAAGAACAGGGAACTAATGATCATTGACAAATAATAATAGAACATTTTAGTTTTTCACTCAACAGATTTTAGGGAAAAAAAACTCATTTGACACTTAAGCGACGTAGAGCACTCACTGCTTTTAAAAGTGCTAGATAATACAAAAATCATCATCCTCAAGGCACAAATGGCCATGCTTCTTTCAAGAAACCCAGGTAATCCTTAATACAAGCCCAAAATTTATCAAAAGCCTAACCAATTATAATTACCCGAGGCGTTACCACAATTGAACCCATTCTTGAGTAATTAATTAAATCACTAAATGTAGTTGGTTTAGAGATAAATCCTATAAAGTTTAGTACCCTTATTCAAGATCTGGATTCCTCCTTTTATCCACCTCTTAATCTTGTTTTGACTAGAATAAGCTTCACCCAATATTGCGTTATTTAGGTACTTACTTAAGGCTAAATTTAAGTCGACCGCGTACAAAACTATGCTAACTTTTTTAAAACAGTTTACACAAATTTTTATCGTATCTTTAGGAGCGGCTGAATTGCTTCTTCTGCGCGTTACTGTTCTGGTTTGGGTTTTAAAAGCCTAACCATATATTTGTATAACCCCTCTGTAGCCAAGTCTATACAAATCATAAAATTAATTTGCTATTTAATTATATCGTTAGGGGCCTGGCTGTTTTACAGTGTTGTGCCGGATTATCTACAGCACATAGTTAATTAATATTCTACAGGTGTAGATAATGTATGTAGACAATAGAAAATGGCGTCGACAATGTAGAGAATGTATATAGTATAAAGTCAAAATTATTGTATTGTTAACAATCTGCAAAATTCGATGATTTCTTTGTTACTGGAACCATCTCAGGAAAGCTTCTTTTTTCCAACTTATAAAAGATTTGAATTTGAGTTCTTATATGGAAATAAGGGACGTTTGTGATATTAGCTGATCCCTTCACCGAAATATCCTTAGTATTGTTTATTCACATTGGAAGGATTAAATGTGCAGTTATGGCATCCATTAACCAATTAAATACCTTCCTCCAATCGGGTGAAGGGTGAAGCATATCGCTAATATGGATCCTCGTTTCAATGATTTCAGTTCAGTAAAACAGTTTTTTCTAATCTGAATTGTCACATATACCGATTTTACACTTAACCTTAGCACATCTAAGGTGTGGGTAACTGCAGCAGGGAACCTTTCGAATTTCAAAATGAAACTTTACATACCGATTAAGCCAATTTGTGTTAATTAGTGCTCACGGGAAAAAATTAGTGCTACAAGAAAGACGAAAAAAATAAAACCCAATTTCTAGAGAAAAAAAAACAGAAATAATTTAACCCTAATTTTAAAACTTCAAAAAAGCAGCTTCACCGACAAAATTTGTGCTTATCATAGAAATATGATTTTCATAGATGTTCATTAATAAATTGAGGAAAAACAAACTAGCCCCTAAAAGATACTATATTGAACATACAAAATACAGATGTATACCGTTCAATAATATTTTTATTGAACAACGAATTACAAAATGAAATAACTTATTATAAAATCAAAGAATTATCATTTCAGATAGCATATTCCTGTCACGCATGTTCATTGCCATCCGAAAAATATAGTGGCTGAATTTGTGCTAATCCAGATTTGGTCCAATTTCGTTGAACTGGCTGAATTTGTGCTAATCCAGATTTGGTCCAATTTCGTTGAACAACAAAGACTCTTGAATGAACAATTTTCTGACAAAAAATGTTCTACAAACCAATGAAGTTGGCACTTCTGATTGCATATTCCTATCAGGTATGGTCATTGCCATCCGAAAAATATAAAGGTTGAATTTGGCTAATCCAGAATTGGCCCAATTCCATTGAACAACAAAGACCGTTGAATGACCGATTTTCTGACAAAAAGTGTTCTAGAAACCAATGATGTTGGCACGTCTGATTGCATATTCCTATCAAGTACGATCATTGCCATCCGAAAAATATAGTGGCTGAATTTGTGATAATCCAGAATTGGCCCAATTCCGTTGAACCACAAAGACCGCTAAATGAACGATTTTCTGGCATCATGATTAATGAAATCATCGCCAATTTGATTTAAAAATTTCGTAGAGCTTTTAACAATTTCATAAAATTGGCCATGATTTTACTCAACATGTTGACAACTAGAACTAGAAGTAGAAGTTTCATCACAACGAAATAAAATGATGCATAAAACAAATCTACAAGTAAGTAACTGTCATACAAGTTCCGATTATGAATCGAATAATAGTAATACAAGCCAAAATATGAACGAAAGCTCACTGGATATTTCAAGTAATATAACTCCGGTGAAAAAGGACTAGGTGGTAGATTTTGGTAAAATGACAATTTTGTATGCCTTTTTTATTACAAAATATTGTCCTAGAAAATTCCGATTCTTCCGAGGATTTACTTTATCTCGTGTTCATACGAATAACGAATCAATCCAATATTCGTTGTTTGCAACTTAAATTAGACCAAAGATTGAACGAATGACTTCCAGTGTTGTGCCGTATTGTCTTCACCGCGTAGATAATTAATATTCTACATGTGTAGAGAATGTATGTAGATAATTAAAAAATGACGTCGACAATGTATAGAATGTTGACAATGTCCAAAATTATTGTTTCTGTTAGAAATCAGCATAAATCTATGATTTCTTTGTTAATTGAACCATTTCGGCGCTTCATTTCTAACTCACATTTATAAAATTTCAACTCAAGTTTTTATACGGATGGCAATGACCGGATCCGCTCGAAACGCGATATTTTAAAATGCGATATTTCGAAACGAGATATGGTACAGAATGTGCATTGCGAAGCGACGGGAGCGTATAGCGACCCGATTTATACCGATCCTATATACTCTCGCTTCTATCGATTTTTAAATTCCTATAAACTGAAATTAAATATCCCCTTCACCCGACTGATATAACCCGATCCTAAATTCCCGTTTTGTACCATATCGGTGTTTGAAATATGGCGTTTTTAAATATCGCGTTTTGTACCGTATCACGTTTTGAAATACCACGTTTTGAAATATCGCGTTTTGTACCATATCGCGTTTTGTACTCTATATCGTGTTTTGAAATGTCGCATTTTAAAATATCGCGTTTTGATAATTTGCGTTTTAAAATATCGCGTTTCAAATGAGATCAGGCAATGACGTACTCCTACATATGTTTATAATATGTGTTGGTATGCTCGCAAAACTTTGATATAATTCAGCTGGCTTAGTACAGTTTTAGAAATATTATAAATAAGGTAATAATAACATGTGTAAAATGTAAGATTATACACACGTTAAACTTTCAAACAAAATATAGAGCTGTCAGAATAAACTGCTTTGAGCCATGGTACTTCAATGAACAAAATCATCACCACACAATAAAATGTTTAAGCATAAATTCATGAATGGATAATATTGGCTATGACACAGTACAAATTATTTTGCGGTAAAAACGCTCAAATACTCCAATATTTTTATGAAGCTTGGATACAACTAATTCGTGTGGCCGCCGCATGTGTATGCCACATTTTTACTTAAGAAATGATGTCTAACTTGGATAATGAAGGTTGATACAGTACTATGTTCAGAGATATGCAGATAGACGCTTAATAGAGAATTGCTTTCAGAGCTGTGAATTTAGCCTCATTCGACGTTATAATTATCGATGAAGCCAATACGTAAGCACATTTTATTTGAACTCGTTAATTTTATTTGAACTCGAAATGTATCTCAATGGACTCGATTCCGACTGGAATTGCAGTTTACAATTTCTGGATGCAAATTTTTTTTCCCCCGCATGGGTTCCTTGACTATTTACTCGAAGTGGATTACATCGACAACTTTGTTGTATTTATATTAAACCAGGGTTTAAACACATGGAATTAAAGTTAAGCAAACTACCAGTTTATACGCAAATCATGCGAGCTACTGATTCTACTTCGTTTACCGAGTGTTATAAAAGAAACAATTTTTGAACCAAATTCAGCAAATACGCGAGAACTTAATTTAATCCAAACATTTAATAATTGTATAATTCATATAAAATGTTCAACAGACTTGTAAACCACCAAATTTTCCATTCACGAAAGGAGACTGGATCGTTTGTATTGGTGCACCGACCGGGAAAATTGACATAAAAGGAAAAACGAAAATTTCCACTAGAATATTCTTTACAAAATGAGACAAGAATAATTTTCTGATTCTGTACCAAAGTTTAAACTTTTCACCAGCGCCAAAGCGGTGGATTTGTGAACTAAAGTGCTGGTAATAAATGTGTTGCTTTTTCAAAACCTTTCAACCGTGATTGTTATATGCGTCACATGATTTTATGGTACTGAAATAAATGTAACTGCTTCCAGCGCCACAAGGGTAGTTTTCAGTATAAGCGTTCTTCAATTTATTTTGGAACATTCTTCAAGGCCTTTCAAGGATATGAGATACGTATATCTAATCAAAAAAACAATTTGCTACCAGCGCCAAAACACTGAATTTGAGAAATAAATTGCTGACAAAAAAATAATTTCCGTCGTCCAAAATCTTTAAACGATTTATCGCATGATCATAGCAGAACGAGAAAAAAATCACTTATAATCAACGCCACAATTGTATTTTGGAGTATTAATATTCTTTATATGATTTTTGACATTATATAAGACCTTTTCATTAATATTTCACACGTATAAATTGTATAATATTTATCAACTAAATGCATTATACAAAATTTTTTTTTTGTTTGCAAAATCTTTCAAATGATATGCTACATGATTATATGGGATTGAGAGAAATTTTAACTGCTTCCAGCAGTTTCTGAAACACCTTAAAGGTGTTGGAAACACCTTAAATACTAAGGTGTTTCAGAAAGTTTTACAGCATTCTTCAAGCACGTTTCAATACAAAGCTACCAGCGCTAAAACATGATTGGAAATAATAAAAGTTGTAACTGTTTAAAGCGCCACAACTCTCTCTTTCTCTCTCTCTCTCTCTCTCTCTCTCTCAGGGATTTTGCCACCAGCACTATGATTCTCCATTCGTCTCGGTCCATCGCTCTCGCCCTCCAGTTTCGACATCCTAATACGAGTAGGTCTCGTTCGTCGTCGTCGCGCCAGCGAAGTCGGGGTTTTTCTCTACGATACACTCCGGCTGGTTGTTTTACAAAACTTTGTTAATCATTCGTTGTTGTAGAGGCAACGTGGCCGAGCCATCTCACTCGATTGGATTTGATGAATCCGATAATATCGCTACCTCCGAGAAGTTGTTTTCATTGTTATTCATTGTGCGCAACTTTAATAGGATCAAAAATTGAACGGATGACCTTCCTTTTGAAGGAAGATAACAATCGTTAGAGGTCATGGTCCAGCTCTCGCTTCTGAAAATCAGCACAGGTCTTATGAGTGCTTTATAAAATGCGAGCTTGCACAACTACGATAGATGTTTAGATTGCAATAGTTTTGATTTCTACCTGCACATCATTCCACGATGTTATAACTGACCCAAGGTATTTAAAGTTTTTGACGCTATCAAAATTATGGCCGCCAATTCCGAGATTTGTCACGTAGGTA
Source organism: Nephrotoma appendiculata (assembly GCA_947310385.1). Lineage (NCBI taxonomy): Eukaryota > Metazoa > Arthropoda > Insecta > Diptera > Tipulidae > Nephrotoma > Nephrotoma appendiculata. The sequence goes on along the minus strand of OX371223.1, from coordinate 241,245,897 downwards.
TTCTTGGATGTTGATAAAAAACTGTTGTAGCTAGGCCTTGGGCCGAGAAGCACTATATCATCTGCATATCCCATAATTTCGCCTAATTTTTGAAATATACAACTTAAAGTTTCTAGGTTGCTTTTCCTTACTACGTACTCAAACGCCAAATTTAACAGCAGATGCGCGGGTGCCTCTCCCCGTTCAATATCAGATTTTATTTCAAAGTAGTCCATTACGACTCTACATATAGACCCAGACGTTGTTAATTTGCACGGACGAAAGGTTGAAAATGAATATCGCTTACATAAAAAAGCGCCATCTGTAAATTTGTTCAAGAAAAGATTAATCATAGCTACAGACAATTTTAATCTGGTAAACAGATATACCTGTCCATCGAAATATTTTAATTTTGGATTTTTGTTTAATTTGGGTCGAAACACAATCAAAAACGCTTACATCTCATATCGAAAAAGTTTTGTTGTAACCCCTAAGTAAAGAAGTATTCGTTTGGAATATCTTCACGGTAGATTGCACATTGCAGAGAGAATTCCAGATTCCCTCTCGAAGGATTACGTCAACATCTATGTAGCATAGATACGAGAAATTAGCATATGTTACAGGATCGTGTAAATGCCTGCAGTGTCATTAAATTATGGTTTTACCAATATCAAAGACAACGATTGACCACAGGGCCGGTCGGGTAGTTGTCAGAACCTTGTAAATATTTCAGGTTGTGTACTGTGCACTAGTTAATAAACGAGAACTCTAGGATAAGTCCGAGAAATAAAACGGAAAAACTTGGACAATTTATTCACTTTAAAATCATTAGATATTGATCGTGGCAAGTGAAAAGAAAAAATGTTCTGAAGAAATTACTTGGATAGCCACAATATTCCAAGTAACCTCTCGATAAAGTTTAAATCAAACCAACTGTGAACATCTCAGCTTGATTCATTTACACAAATAATGAACACAATCCAATTTGGCTAAAAATAAGGGTCACATGATTACTGAAAACGGCATACTTTGGTTCGTTTTTAATCTAGCGGTTACTTCGCCACTCATAGCTCTAACGCCACCTGTCAAGTGACAGAAATTCAGTATTATATTCTCGGTGAACGAAATGCTTATCAACATTTTGAAAACTTATTTCCAAAGTAGTGAGTCAGTTGCTGAAAATTGAGTACAAAAACTGGTAGAAAATAAGCGCCGACCAGGAATAGTGTGAGGAAATTTATGAATAAAGTCCATACGACTGTTCTGCGAGCACCTCAACTCGCCATCGTTCCCAAGAATTGAACATCAGCGTTAAGATATTGCGAAGAATTGTACACAATAACCTAGGTATGAAGGCCTACAAAGTCCAATTGGTTCATAAATTGAAAACAGTTGACCATCGTGCGTTCTCACTTCGCTGAATTGGCCAATTCTCTGTTGGAAGAAGAGCATTTTCACCAAAAAATCATCATGTCCGATGATGCTCATTTTTACTTCGGCGGTTATGTGAACATTCAAAATTGCTGTATTTACTGACAATTGAGAAGCCAATACACAGAAAAGAATTGACTGTTTGTTGTGCAATATTGGCCGATTGCATCATAGTAGCATTTTTCCTCGGAAGTTCGATTGAAAAGCACTACTAACCATTTAGTTTATACAAATCTTCAATACAGAAAATGTTTTGATTTTTACGAGTATCGAACACACTAATTAGGTAAAAATAAAATCTTAATGTATTTTCTTAAAGTTATTCAGTTATTCAATTATTTGAAAACAGAGCAGACATCATATCATCAATAATTTCAACACTAAATTTTTTGTAGCAGTTCCAATTATTTGAAACGATTATGATTTATGTTCTTGTGTATGCCATAAAATTACGGTTCTCAATAAAATCTCGGTACTGTATGTGTGCCTTACGTATTATACACAATTTTTATGTGAAACTGAAGTAATAAAAACGATTGATTGCTTTCGCTGTTTTATCATTTTCCTCCTACATATGCACATTATACATACATATTTGGCTCGTAATATCAATCATCAAATTACAAATCACCTGCGATTAAATTGCCCCGTTTGAAATCTTTCCAATTTGCCGTGTTTCTCATTCGCTTTCATAAATGTTAAAGACGACGGAGATGACTCCATATTTTAGAATAGCTTCCTTAAATGGAATTTCATCGATCAAACGTTATTAGACGATTTGAAATTGAATAGAAACGTTTTTGTTTTATTATCAATAAAATAAATAATCATAATTTGATTATTAATTTTTTTTTAATAATAACATATTTTTATTGTCCATAAAACGATGGCACTAAATTGAAGACAATCAAATAAAATTAAATTATTTGGTAAATCGAATTTTTATTGCAAATTTTCGAGGGTTATTTAAAACTTGATGACTCGAAAAATAATATTTTGGATATAGAACGTGGCTTACTACAACCATGCAGAAGATTTCAATTAAATGATTCGAAATTGGTCAATTGGCCGTGTATTGGCTGATTGGTTTGACTGTATTTTGAATATCTTGCTGATCGAGTTGAATTAAGAAATCAAGATAGAAGTTGCATCATTCGTGTAATCGCTTAACTTTACCTAAGTTTTGAACAATGCAAATCTGTCACATGAGTAACCACTTAAGTCAGTTATAAATTCAATTCAATTGAGCCAATTTTCGTCTAACGTATGTTTCTGACAATATAGTGCTCTGGCTCATTATATACATAATAATATGTACATCGAACAAATACCTTTTTCCCGATTTTCAAAAGCAGTGGTCCATTTTTCAAAATTCGTTTTTTAATCTTAATTAGCTCTACTGAAAAATGACAGAAATTAACTTGAGCGATTATGTCTTGTGCCGACAGATATGTTTCAACTAAGTGATAAAGTTAAGTTGCTTTAGGTTAAAATTAAATTTTCAAATGTAAAGTTCAACTAAATGCATTTCATTAACATTATATTTATTTTAAACACCTATAAATACTAGCAAATATCTATGTAAATGGGTGTCTTGAGGCCAATAATCACCTACCAGTTGCACTAATAATTTACACACATATGCACATCATTATACCCAATACTTATTTTGTGTGTAGCTTTCCAACAAACCCCGCATATTATTAGAACTAATATTTTCCATTTATCTGTAATTAAAAATTCAATATTTTTACAATTTTACTGTCCGTATAAATATATAATAAATATTTTATGTGCTGATAAATAATAAATTTTTATCTGAAGCATCTCATTCCTCTAATGCACAAATAAATTATGTATAAGTTTTAATATACACAGACAAGCTGAAAAAAAATTGTATATAAACTTTTTAAATTTAAACTTTTGTGCTGATTGTGATGGAAAGACAAAAATGGTGGAACGGTTCGGTGTGTTATCACGACGCTCCAAAATTAATTTTAAAATTAAATGAAATAAACTGGATGAAATTTATATAATAAATTTATCGATTCAGCTGACTCGAACGAACAGACGAGCTTTCGAATAAAATTGTGTGTTTGCATTTTAAATTTTTCACCGCAGTGGTATAAATTCCACGAACAACGAAAAGTTTTGATTAAATTGCAGATAGAGTGAAAATAAAATATTAAGGGATAAATTTAGTGCTCAACGCTTATAATTTAGTTCTCGCTTTTCTAATAAATTAGTTTTCAATACACAAAACGAACAAATCGATTTGTATTATACATAAATTAAACCGATCACAATACTCACAATACTCAAATAATATGATTGACCTAATGGAAAAATTTAATTATATGGTTTTGGTATTGTTTACACTGAACTTGCTTTATTTATAATTAATTACATACAGCGTGTTCCAAATAATATGTACTGGAGAGTACAAAACAGGACCACGGAGATAACTGCTGCAGGCTAAATCAATGATCAGCTCAGAACTACTAGGATCTGTGTAGTTTGTTTACCAACTAAAAGAAAGCGGTGCACAATATTTGTAACTTAGACCGAATTTGGTTCACCTGCAATCTGCTAACCATCATCTCCTGGAGAAGTGTGTGAAGCAAGAAATAATTCCGACCTTGATTTCGGAAAAAAATAACAGGGAATTGCACAGGGTCAAACGTTCACATTGAAGGAGGCACAAAACTAAAGCTAAACACAACGTACAAGTAGCTAAAATTGTTAATTTACCAAACAACGGAAATGATGGCGCAGTTTTTGGCAAGAAGTTAATAATTCTCAAATCTGTTTTATGAACTGAGATTAAAGGCTTAATATTTGATAAGTAAATACCACCCGAACATGCAATTCCGTATTGACGGTGAGAATCAACTAGAGCATAGTATAGGCACGTCATAAATTCAGGACTACAAATATTTCCCAAATAGTGCAATGATTGTATGTAATGCCATCCTTAAATTACTCTTTGAATTATACACATGCTCTTTGAAATTTAGTTGCATCGGGAATATTACGCACCTCTAGCACAGATTAATTTTGCTTTTGCAAGCAACCCGAACAATATCGGGTTGCTTTAATTGCATGTATTGTTTTTGATGTTATCCCATTTAGATACCTTTTTTTTTCCTCGTCGATCCCGGCACATTAATCGTTATTAATCGTAGTCAACATTCCGGGAAACATTTTCGTCAATTCTTATACCTAGGTTTAACCTTAAACTAAGAATTATTTAAAATTTATATGAGTTTTCATAGCATAAAGCAATGTCAACCGATATAGTGCTAGTACTTTTAGTCGTTACAATTCAAAAATTGTATCATTTCCGTCCCTAGCCGGCTTGGAGGCAAGTACCGTCCGAGTACCATGCCCACTATTGCGCACTATTCCTATCTTTTAAGATATTGATCAGTTCAGCACAATATGACCGAAACTGCCGAAGAACTTCGTTGCTTAGTAGTGCTGGCAGTGGTAACTCGTGTAGGTTTATGTTACCCAACCAGTTTTGTTTTTGTGCCATAATTGTCACCTCGTTACATTTGAAAAGTAGGTGATTGACGTTTTCTACTTCTGTACCACATAAACATTGACATTGGTTAGTTATCTTAAATCTCTGTAGGTAGGCTTCAAACTTACCATGACCAGAGATGACTTGGCTCATAGAGATTATTAGTTGCAATTTCATTTTAATTCGTGCTTTTATATCTGGAATGAAGCCAAATGTATGCCTTCCATTGGCTGATTCTTTCCACCTTTTTTGCCATAGATCAATCGCCATTTGCTCGATTTCTCTTTTATTATTAAATTGATCATGCCTACTATCTGCAGCATGCACTTGGTGACCTGTAATATTTTAGGCTCTTCTTCTTAGGTATACATGAGCGCTTGCTTTTTGATTAGAATATCTACGCCGGCCAGAACCACAACAGCATCTTAAGACACTGTTCGGTAGGCCTTTGTTACTCATAGTGGAATATTCCTCCGAGCACTTTCCAATGATCTGATATGGTGACAGTTTAACCTGTCGTACCACTCAGCTTCTGCATACATGAAGAGCTCCTCCGCCACACCATTGTAATTTAATACAAGTGTGTCGATTTGAGTCAAATTTGCCTTTAAGCTGCACCATCACTGTTTTCTCTGCAGATAGTGACATTTTATTTATATCGCACCATTATACCTTATTGTTAATGGCGTTTTGACTCTGGCGCTGAAGTTCAAGCCTCGAATTGCCGTGCATCAGAATGACTCTATCTGCGAATGCTATTTCTTCCATGTTATCCATCATGCTCGTGTTATACACGATGTTCAGAATAAGGGACCTAGGATTGAGCCTTGAGGACATCCTTTTGTTATTTCTTTTGCTACAGAACCATATGTGTCTCTGATTACTGCGGATCGTTCGCTAAAGTAGCTCCTAAAAACATTCATAATGTTTTTGGGGAGATTATAGACTGATAAACTTGCGATGACACTAGGCCACGTTAAGTTGTCGAATGCTCCGGCAATGTCCAAGAATATACCCATAACATATCTCGAACTTTGGGCTTTGACAGTGTTTGTTAGGCAGACTATCGCATCCTCAGTAGACATGCTACGTTGGAATCCAAATTGTCTCTCCGAGAATAGTCCGCTGTGTTCGATTCGTGGAGAAATACGAACTGCTAGTAACCTTTCTAGGAGATTCCCCATGGCAAGTAGCAGCATGATTGGTCTATAAGACTTCGGATAAAGTGGATCTCTATAACCAGGTTTCCTGATTATAATCATTTCACCTTTTTTCCACACCATAGGGAAGTAGCCAAACTTCAGGCAGCTGTTTAATAATTTTACTATGGTAGTCCCTATAATGAGCCAAGCCGCAGTTGGATTATTTCACCGTTCAAGTACCCGAGTCCAGGAGACTTGTTACGCTTAAAGCAAGTGAGGGCACCGGTGACCGCCTCCCACGTGAATGGGGGTTCTTCCGCATTTGATGTCCAACTGCTGTTGGCGGCGATCTCGCGTATTTCTGTTTGAGGCCCAGTAACGTCAGGTATTTCGTCTGGCAGAAGCGAGTTTAGTAACTCCAAGCATGTGTCATGCCACGTATCAGTGACGACTCCATTTGTCTTCCTGATTCGTATTGAAGACTTCAGGTGGTCTTGCTTTGCCCGCGGCAAATTTATACACAAGTCCCCATGTGTCTTTATTCCCATGTTCCGTGACGTTGACGTATCTTTGGAAACTACTTTGATTAGCTATAAATACTTCACGGAAGTATTTATTCCTTGCCGCTCTAAAGAGAGACAATTTCAACTATTTTGTTGTTTGGTTCCTTTCCTTTTGGTTCTTCTGTGCTTGTGCATAGAGGATCTAAGTTTACTTAGATTAGAGTTCCACCAACTATTTCGTCTCTTGCCACCCTCTTCTTAAGAATTGAGTTGTTGAAGACACTGGTTAACTGCGTTGAGATCAGCTCCACACTATCTTCAATTTCGTCTGTCGAGTTACTTTCCGGAAGTGCTTCTACACTGTCCCAAGAGCCGACCAGGTGTGATGACTCTATGGTCACTAGATGTCCAATTTTCTCTTACACACCACCCAGCTTTCGAGCCCAGCAAGGCTCCGTGGTCTATTGTTAAGTCAATATTGGAGTTCCCATTAGACGAAACCGTCGTAGGGTGTCCCTGCAAGTTCATTATGGAGAGAACACGAAGTCCTCTACTTTTCTTCTGTTTTCATCGACTAAACGGTTATGCCACATTTTACTTCTAGCATTGAAGTCTCCGACGATCATTACCTTCTGTTGTAGACCCGACAGAGAGCCTAGGATCGTTTCGATTTTGCACAGATGGTACTCGATCGGTTCACTATATTAGGCGTATATTGAACGTAGGTAGAATGAACCAACTTCCGATGATATTTCAACACATGTGCAGTGGCTATCACAAACCTGAGTTAGCTTCACCATGTCCATGGCAACACTATGAAGACTAATTGCAGTCTTGGGATTTTCAGGGCATCCTGTTGCTACTCTGGCTGTAGAAGGCATGCCGCTGATTAGACCATTGACCGAGTGTGGTTCTTGCATACACAGAATATCTATGTCGTGGGTGGAAATGCTTTCACATATTTCGGATCCGGCTATTTTAAAACCCTGCATGTTGAGGTGGGCGATACGTAGGTTGCTGTTGCAATTTCTTTGATTATGACTAATCATCATGTTTAGTATTAAATCTCAGGCGTTGCACAGCACTTTTGTATGCGTTACATGAAACGCGACTTATTTGATTATCATTTGGTTTTTGCATTTCTTTGCAGCTTGCGCAGCTGGCAGGTTTGTCTTTATTCGGACATCTCTTGAAGCCATGACCATGATATACATAGTGAGAGCAGGTCTCTGTGCTCGCCCTACAATTCTTTGTAATGTGACCGTATCGCTGGAACCTAAAGCACCTAGTTTGGGTCGCAAACACTCTCGATAATCACCTTCGGTAATCTCTTTATTGGCACTGATTTGGTGGCTACTAGACCCACGCCTCCAAACTCTATGTTCTCCGTGAAAACTCTCAAATTAGAGGAAGCATCGACGCAGTAACCGAGGCACCTTTCGGGCCACCGTTCGTTACATAGTGAATCTTTATATTCGATTCGCTAGGACGGATAACTTCCTTAATTTTCTTTGTTATTTCGGTGGTCGAAAGGCTGGATTCATTATCCATTGCTGAGATAATTATCCGTATTGTTGTCTGTTTTTGCCAACGTTTTCTGGTTCTGCGTTTTTTTCCGTTTTTTACTGTCCACTTGCCAATTTCCTCCATTTTCTTTTAAATTAAAAAAAAAAAAAAAATATTCAATTTTATCGATTAATGTTTATCATCATAAAAAAGAACCATTTTTACATTTATTTTTTAAGGATTATTTCTTTCAAATGTTGCCCGCAACTGCAGCTAATATGGTCCATTCTGAAGTTAACATTTTCGAAGACGCGTTCGAGTATTTGGCCAATGACGCGAGTAATGTTGGCTTCTAATTCCTCAATCGTAACCGGCCTACCCATGTAGACTTTAGACTTTTCGTAACCCCAAAGGATTTAGTCCAAAGGTGTGATATCAATTGGCCTAGATGGCCAATTCACTGGTCCGAAGCGTGAAATTAACTGTGCACCGAATTGTTCTTGCAATAAAGCCATATGGTTCCACGTTCTGTCTGGCAAGTAGTGCCGTCTTGTTGGAACCAAATGTCGTCGAGATCATGGGCTTCAATTTCAGGCAGCAAATAGTCCGGTATCATAGCACGATATCGAGCGCAATTCACAGTTACGTTCCGGCCGGCCTCATTTTTGTTAAAATATGAACCGATGATTCCACCAGCCCATAAACCAGACCAAACCGTTGTTTCGTCTAGATATAATGGTAGCTCTTGAACCTCTTCGGGTTGCTCTACAGCCCAAATACGGCAATTTATCTTATTAACGAAGCCATTAAGTCAGAAATCGGCCTCATCAGTGAACAAAATTTTTGGTCGAAAAAAGTGGATTTTCTCCGAGATTTTCAAGAGCCGAAATACTGAAACAGTGACGATTTGGAAGACCGGCCGGCTTCAATTCTCGCTCGAGTTGAATTTTGTATACTTTTAAACAAGATCTTTATGTAAAATACGCCAAGTTGTTGCACGACGACAAGCCAAACTATCGCCGCTAAATTTTCTTGCCTATGTGGTGGATGTAGTCTATTTGTCTAGTGGTTGGTACGTTTGGTTGTGGAATTGTGGCTGGTATTGTTGGGTTAGTGTTGTGTTTCTTCTCATCTTTTCGTGATTGATGCGTGTGCGGCATCTGTCCCATGGGTGATTTGGTTGGTTGCAGTAATTGCATATGATTTGTCGGTTGATTGGTTGTGTTCTGTGATTGTAGATTGGTAGCGGTTTTTCGGTTATGTCATGGATTGTATGATTGATTGGGGTTGCGGCGAGCATACTTTCTATGATTTCTGTTTCGTTAATTATGTTTTCTATGCTTTTAGCTGTTGAAGTAAATATTTTTTCTCTTATGATTGTGTTATTTAGTCCGTTTTTGAATATCTGTACGGAATTTGTCTCGAGGAGTTCTTCATATGATGGGTCGATCTGGTTTAATTTGAATTTTGTTTTGAAGCCTGTCTTGTATTGTTGTAGGGCTTCTTATAGTCTGTATCCGTATTGGTGTATCCTTTTTCTAACTCGGCTAATGAATATGCTTTAGAATACATGTTGTTAAGTGTGTCTCTTAGTGTTGGATAGTCATCAATGTTACTGTGTGTTATTCTTGTGAACGCTTCACCAGTCGGTCTTAATTTTATTAGTGTGATAAAGGACCCCGCACAAATTTTATGGAATTTGGGTTTCGGTCAAATTCGCTGAATTTTTGATATGTGATAGAGTTAGTTCATCATACTGGTCAATTGTCTCAATGGCCACAAAGCTCAAAAATGGATAGTTTGGCCGGTACAGAGCTTTAAAGCTCCAAGTATCCTCCACTGATTTATGTATATGCGCAGTGTGTATAGACTTTTGAAATAGCCTATTTCATTTTTTTTATTATCTAGGTTTATATTTTTGAGGTTGCTGAATTCAGATCTGTTGTTAGATTTTCAAAATTGACAGTTGGCAGCTGTCAAATAGCTGTCAATGTGCTATAATAAAGCCAAAAACTTGTTTTTTTATGTTTTATCTTTCTTTTTGATTTGACTTCGTTAAGTTCAAAGATGATATTATAATCAATAACAATGACTATCGGCAGCTGTCATTTAGCTGTAAACAATTCTTCGAAGTCCCGTAATAAAGTCAAAAAATTATTTTTTGTATATAACTTCAAGTTTTTTAGATAAGTGAATATAAATATGATATAAAATTATATAGTCATCAGGTTACAGCTGTCAATAAGCTGTCAACTAACTGTCAAAATACAATATAAGAGCAAGTAACTTATTTTTTGTGCTTAACTTTGTGGATAAGAAATCAAACATGATATAAGTTTATGACATCACTTTCGAACTCAGTGATCTAAGCAACTTAAAGTTTTTTTAAAAAGTAACTTTTAACATGGAACATGTTCATAAAGAGAGGGTACTTCGCGAAGGCCTTCAATTAAGAGGGGGTGAAAATGGTCAGTTTTAGGAGGGGATGAAACGGGACTTAGAAGAATTTCGATTTAGGTACTGAAAATAATTTCGTTAAAGGGACTTAGGATAATTCGGCTTTAGGGACTTGGAATAATACTTTTTGTTAAACTTGGTTATTGGTTATCCGTAAACATGTGCTATGCCCGTCAATTGTGTTTACACAACTCGGTCTTGACAGTTAGTTGATTGATAGGTGACAGCTGTAAGCCGAGAATATCCTCGAATGTTGCCACATGCAAATAATAATATATAGGTAAAGGTCGGTTTATTATGTTATTAACTTATTCATATTGAAAAATAGATTTACACTTTCTTTCTCATTAACCCTTTCCGGGGCACCGGCACATATTTGTACCGGCTAGATTATTTGCTTGTTACCCCCGTATCTGCTACAATTCGGACTTTGGATGGTTGACTATGGGTATTTCATGTCGCTAAGAGGTTCCTGAAATTAGTTCTAGTGATTTTTTCACGTAATTGTTTATTGTTATTTAATTATAAACAATTGAAAGTGAAAAAACTGTTTTTTTCGGAAAAAAATCGTCCACTCGAAATCTGGTACATTAGTATATGATTTTAGTGCGTGTGCCGATGTTTTGAAGATTGCGAGATCACGATGCTGGTGGCCAAAAGTGCATTTTGACAACTGTCAGGTGTCAAATCGGGTGCCAAATGACTCAATATAATCCGAATGATCGAAAAAAACACATTTATTACACAATTTGGCACGTTTGACGACAAATTCCATATCAGAAGTCTATTTCGGCAATTTTTCACAAAGGATTTTTAACAATAAATCCATGATCAGCGACTGTCAACACCTACAAAAACACCTGTGAATTTATATTTTCGCGACATTGTGCGCATCTTGACAGTGAGTTGGCGGCTGTAAACTGCCAAATTGCACTTGTGACAGCTTACTCTATATCAAGGTCCTCATAGTATGTAATAAATAAGAATTTTCAAACGTCAATTGTATACTGAGCCACTGGACAGTTGGTTTGACAGCTGCCAGCTGTCAAACGTCATTTTTAACATCAGATTAGGAATCAGCGACCCCGAAAACATAAAGTACCATTGAGAACACCGCGATATGCCTTGACAGAAAATGAGCCCCTGAAAGGGTTAAATAACTTTTTTACACCATGAAATATAAAAAAAGAATATTTCTCGCAAGCGAAATTCATTTTTGTGGCTATATATCCTTTGGAGATCACGTAATTATAAAAAATTTTTGGAAAGTTTTTTTAACTGCGCATACTGATATTAATTATCAATAATTTACTTACACAGTTGTTTAAAAAAAATATTCAAAACAGTTCTTTTCAGAACTAAAAAAAAGTTCTTATTGTAACTAACATTACAAGTTTTTGCTTAGACGTTTTATTTACTAAAATATACACATACATTTTTACTCAAACTTAAATACACACCGGTACACACACTAGAACACACACACACATATACACCCAGACACATTTTATAAATACGCACATTTATTTATTTCAATTCACAATCATCTACACATTTATCACATATTTTTATATACGCACAATTCACCAACAATTAACATAATGGCGTTCAGAAATATTATTTCTTGTTACGTATGTGATAGGCGATACATCCCACGTACTATGACTCGAATAGATAGAGATGAAAATGCTCATAAACGAGAAATCGCCATCCATAGGCGCGAAACAAATAATTTGCCCCCTTTAGAAGTAAATCCTGATACCAGGATTTGTGTTAACTGTAATCAATCAATTTCGAATGAAATACACCTTATAGAACTCGATCCAACTTGTTTAAGAATTAATGTTTTGACGCAAACTAGTAGTAATTCTTGTGTTATTTGTAATGCAGTTTGTAATTTAAATAGATTATCAAATGAATGCAAAGCTTACATGGGCTCTCCACCTGCTATTGCTATCTAGTTATGCCAGAAAATTTCGATCAAATAGCAAGTGGAGACTCGCAATAATATTTATATGCTATCAGTATGCTATGAATACATGCTATGTCGGCATAACTTGATAGCATGTATATAGCAGGAATATTTTGACGTTTCTTCTATTTCAATATGGTGTCTACTGACATTTCAAGTATTTATTCAAATGACTAGTAGTCTAGACTATCGACAAAAGAATGATTTCTAAACGTCAAATTATAGCAAGTTTACCACACCAGACTCCATCTTGGCAAATTTTGATAGAAAGAGAAAGTAGATTGCAATAGCATTCAGATAGCAGGTCGAGAAGCCGTGTTATGTGTTTATTAAAAAAAATATCTTTATACCAGAAAGTGTAAAATCATGTAGACATCACTTAGATGACAACGGGTACATTTTGCATCCATTACTAAATGGTCTAAGATTTATTAATAGGCCATATGTTATTCGAGGGCCCTTGTTACAAACTTTCTTAGAAAGCCTCCGTGCGGTCGCTAATAGCTTTTCACGTTTTACTGATGAAAACGATTTTTCAGACGAAGAATTTAAAACATTTTTTTCTATTACGAAGCTTCAATTTCAAGATTTAATGACATTTTCTGATAGAGTACCATATCAAGGTGGATATAGATATGTTAAAAAAAACCAACTGGTTTAACTACTTTTTTTAAGTAAAATGCGTCAAGGGCTCTCAGATGAGTTTCTCGCTGTTATGTTTCAATATCCTACAAGACAATCAGTATGTTTAAAAATTTCTACTGTTAGACTATCACTCATGCAACACTTTGTGCCCTCTTATTTAGGATTTAATGCTATCACGCGTGAACAGTACATTGAAAGACATGTTTCAGAATTTTCCAACATACTATATAACCCTGAACCCCACATACCGCGAGTAATATCTATAATAGATGGGACCTACAGTTACATACCAAAAAGTACTAATTTTCGAGCTCTTCGACAAAGTTTTTGCCGTCATAAAGGGCGACATTTGGTAAAACCAGCACTTATAGTTGCTCCAGATGGATATATCCTAGAAGTACAAGGCCCATATTTTTCGGACTCTAGAAATAATGACGCAGCAATGTTGCGTAATGAATTTGAGAACGATATGGAAAGGATGCATGCATGGTTTCAAGAAAGAGACATACTTCTATTAGATAGAGGGTATCGTGATGCAATAGAATTATTAAACCAATTGGGTATTACTTGGAAAATGCCTGCACTTCTGGAACGAGACCAAAGGCAATTATCTACAGAACAAGCAAATGACTCGAGATTAATTACTAAGATAAGATGGGCAGTTGAGGCTAGAAATGGCCATATAAAATCAATTTTTAATTTCCTTGATAAAAGAATTCAAATTCAACATGTTCCGAATTTAGGAGATTTTTATAAAATAGCTGCTGCATTCATTAATAGATATCACCCTCTACTTCAGATGGAAAGCGCTGATGTTGCTTTAGCTCATCAGGTCTTAGCAAAGGCTCAAGAACCAAACATAGTGCAAGCTTTGGTCGAAGTAGAAAATCTTCATACAAGAAATGCTGAAAGGTGGGTACGTTTATCTGCTAATCAATTGAATGATTTTCCGATTTTAGACCTAGATTACTTAAAAGATATTACAACAGGTACATATCAATTAGGATTGGCACCATCCTACATTCAGGATAAACTTGAAAGGGATGGAGATAATGATGACGAATTTCAACTAGATATGTTAAGAGATGAAGATCGAATCCCCATTCCTGGTTTAATGAGAGTAAGAGTATATTCGCGTCATCGGGGCTTAACTAAATATCAACTTTGGATATCATATAAGTCAGCTCCTGAGGATAACGATAATGAACCTGATGATATCCAGCCATTAATAAATGGGTATTACTGTTTGTGTAAATCAGGTACCAAAACCCTTGGCACATGTGCTCACGTTGCATGCATACTGTGGTTTTTTGGGTATGCTCGTCATGAAGTAAACGTGCAATACCCTTCAACAAATCTGATTGAAACTGTTATGGATGCTGGAAACAGACCAGTACAACAACGAAATTAAAAATTATTGGTTTTAATATATATATATACACACACACACACACTACAAACACACAAACAATCACACACACAAACAAACACATACACATACACACACACACACACACTTTTAAAGTAACATCCTTATATATTTGATATTGTAGACTTACGTATATAATATCAAATATTATCCCATATATATATATGAACAAACGGCCTTTTTAAGGGCCAAACGATGTGCAAAATCCGATCGTCTAACCTCCCCGCGGTGCACATTGGATTACGTTAATGGCGACGGTAGAAAAGTGAATTTAAGCATTACTAAAAGAGTAAAAGCCAAAGTTTGAACATTCAAAAATAATTGGGAATAAACTTTAACAATGACAAAAAGCATCAATGTATTTTTCTATTTGGAATTTCTTGGCTTACAGCTGTCCCCTATCAATCAGCTAACTGTCAAAATGCAATAATAAAGTCAAAAAGTTACTTTTTTTAAAAAGCTTTAAGTTGCTTAGATCACTGAGTTCAAACGTGATGTCATAAACTTATATCATGTTTGATTTCTTATCCACAAAGTTAAGCACAAAAAATAAGTTACGTGCTCTATTATTGCATTTTGACAGTTAGTTGACAGCTTGTTGACAGCTGTAAGCTGATGAATACATAATTTTATATCATATTTATATTCACTTATCTAAAAAACTTGAAGTTATATACAAAAAATAATTTTTTGACTTTATTACGGGACTTTGAAGAATTGTTTACAGCTAAATGACAGCTGCCGATAGTCATTATTATTGATTTAATATCATCTTTGAACTTATCGAAGTCAAATCAAAAAGAAAGATAAAACATAAAAAAACAAGTTTTTGGCTTTATTATAGCACATTGACAGCTATTTGACAGCTGCCAACTGTCAATTTTGAAAATCTAACAACAGATCTGAATTCAGCAACCTCAAAAATATAAACCTAGATAATAAAAAAAATGAAATAGGCTATTTCAAAAGTCTATACACACTGCGCATATACATAAATCAGTGGAGGATACTTGGAGCTTTAAAGCTCTGTACCGGCCAAACTATCCATTTTTGAGCTTTGTGGCCATTGAGACAATTGACCAGTATGATGAACTCTATCACATATCAAAAATTCAGCGAATTTGACCGAAACCCAATTTCCATAAGATTTGTGCGGGGTCCTTTGTTCTTTATGTTTTATTATTTATGTTTATTTATTATATTTATTTATTTATTTATGTTTTCTCCGCTGAATTCTGGGACTGAGTTTGAGACGTTTAGTTGTAGTGCTTCTTGTGGGGTCATTTCTGGGTTTAAATTTAAATTTGTTTCGACGGTTTTTTGTGGTGATTTTGGTGGTATAATTGATGATTTGATTGTAGTTTGATTTGGGGGTATGTAAGGTTGTATGGTCTTATTTCTAATGAGCATTTTGGTAGAGGTGGTGGAGGTGGAGGTGCAAATGTTGGTCTTTGAGTATGAGTGGTGTTGAGTGGAGGAATTTGTGGTGTTTGGGGTTTAAATTTATTTAGTTTTGGTGGAAGGATTGGTGGAGTATGCGGTCTGGAGTGGGTTTGGGCTCGAGTGCGCCTATAATCTCGGTTTGGGGATATACTGAAGGGTGACGATTCTGTAACACTCATAGAGTTTTTATATGTGATTCATTAATTTGAATCGGGTTTGGGGTTTTAAGAGATTTTTAACTTAATGCTATTCGCGAAAGGTTCAAAAGCTACAGCGCCAATGATGTAAATTTGATGTATAATTATGTATGATTATGTATATTGGTTATGATGAATTATGTATGGGTTATGAGTTAAGATAACTATGAAATGTTATCGTTTAGTTGATATGATAATTTTACTCACCAAACTTTAATAAAACTTTAAAGTTTAAACACTTTAATATTTTGATTATTATATATTTTAATAGATTTATAATATAAACTTATAATTATTCTTTACATTATTTTATTCCACTTTTTATGATTTAAGATCAATATACCTTTACTCTACTATTTAATACTGACTCTACTGATACTGATACTATTTAACTTTACATTTTAAATATTTATTCACCACTGATCTTAACATTAAAACTATTTACCTTATATACTACAATTCCCAGAAGTAATTCGCTTCCGTATTTACGATATATGAAAACATATAATGCTTATTTATATAAAATAAAATGTTTTGGTTTAAAATATAAAATGTATAATATATTTTGTGTTTATGTCTGTATGTTTCCTATTTATTGTCATTGTCATTCATATGCAAGATATATACAAGGTCGCGCTTAAGAATTTGGTATTATTTACAAAATTATGGAAATGTTAATATTACTATGCTTCGAGATTTGGCATATGTGATTTTTTAACTATTTCCTTATTTTTGGTGATACAGTATTTTAGTTGAATTTGCCAACTTTAATTTCCGCGTTCTTGCAATGATAAATGTCGTACCTTTTACTTGCATTTTATGAATTATGACAATGGTGAAAATTTGAACGAATGGTCCGAATATGAGAGATGAATGATCTCACAACAGTCCCGTATTATCCAATAATGAAAATTGGGTTTTAAATTTTTCATTGGTATAGCGAATTGTGCGTTCGGTAGGCCGATTATGTGAACCATAAGTTGCTCTAAGAATGCAAAAAAATTCAACGCAGAACGATGATTTTCGTAATACAGCTGAATAATTTGTGGACGCTGTGCCGGGCTAAGTCTGCCCAAGATGAAACGTTAAACACAAAGAAGTTAAAGGTACAGAATGAGCCTAAGCAACTGTCAAGTGTCACAAATTCGGAGGGTAAAAGAGAAAGCATCTAAATCAACGGGATTACAACAACAACAAAATCTATAAGAACCCCACGCCAACAACCAAAATTGTTTCTTTAATTTTTTCTGATATATAACTTAAATTAAGGATAAATTTACCACAAATCACTAAATTCTTAACACAATTTACATTTAATTTTATTTAAACACTAAACTTACTGATGGTAAGATATTCCTTCTTGAATTTTTTATTCGTATTTTGGCATTTTTTCACGATACACTTCTTTTTGCACAAAATTCTCTAATTTTTGTTATCATATAATGCACCACTACATAAACAAATAACTATTTGATAGTTTTTATTGTTTTTATGTATTATAAATAACAATTTTAAAAAATTATAATTTTAACGCGCAAAATTAAAACGTCACTTCGTACAACAACAAAAACTGGTTTGACGGGTTCTTATAGCGAAATATGAGTAAACCATATGGATTTTTTATATAACCATCCTATTCTGGCTTGTGACAGATGAAATAGCAAATTTTATATGGGTAAAATATTGCCACCTATTCTTCAGTATTTTAACTTCTTTGGTTAAACAATACTGAGCAATACTGAAAAAGTACCTCTAAATGAATCACCCACCCATTATTTACCAAAAAAATCGCAATATGCCTATCGAAGCCCATCAATATACGGTTGGATTTTTTTTGTGGATAGAGGTCATC
Organism: Nephrotoma appendiculata; assembly: GCA_947310385.1. Classification (NCBI taxonomy): domain Eukaryota; kingdom Metazoa; phylum Arthropoda; class Insecta; order Diptera; family Tipulidae; genus Nephrotoma; species Nephrotoma appendiculata. Next base: position 241,227,815 of record OX371223.1, on the reverse strand, counting down.
GTGTCACATCGAAATCAGAAGTGATCGATGACATCATTTCAGGTCCTTGGGAACCATTAGTTTAAATCCGAAATTTAGTCATGAAAAGATTCGGCCATTTACACGTATGACCCCATACTGCCAATCTTAACATACGGATGGTCTTGGACTTTTATTCGTAGGTAGTAACAATTATGGCAATATTCTGGATTTCCCTGCGAATAGGAAATTTGGAAAAATATTTTCATAGCATTTTTGTCTAAATTATATTTTTCTGGCCTACTGTTGGGATTAGTAGGGTGTAAATATTTTGGAAACAATCTTATTCCCAGGGAAAGCCAGAATTATGCCACAGGGAACCATTCGTTTAAAACTAAAATGTATATTTTATTGCCATCCCAAGATTCTTTAGCGAAAATCTCAAGTGGCGTTCTTGTGAGTTTTATTTTAAATAGGGAGACCAATCTTGAGAATTTTATTTTAGATGGCACACATGATGTCGTGTTGAAATCAGAAGAGATCGGTCACGACACTTGTGGTTCCCGGGAACCATTAATTTAACTCAATAATTCATACATAAACTGAATGGGACTATTCCGCCAATCTCAAGATACTCCAATATTATGATGTTTTGTGTTATTTCAAAATTTTCTGCGATGAATTTCAAAATCCTGGGATGGGATATAACCAAGGGCAAATTACTCTCATTGTGTAATTAAAATACACTTGGTCAGTTACATCAAGATAAGTAATTGAAATACATAAGTTAACACTAAACCTACCATGCCGCGGTCAAATGACCGTTTTAAAAATTTCGTTTAACATTTCTCGCATACAACGTTACTTTATCATCATGTGGCTTATTATATTTTCCTAAAATATACAAACAACCTATTTTACAATGTTTACAACTTTTTTTATTGTTTAATTTCCGAAATCAAATTATATTATATCTAGTCTACTTTACTAAAATACATGTTTATTTAAAACGGTCATTTGACCGCTCATGGTAGGATTAGGTATACATGAAATGTCGGTAGGTTTAGTGTTAATGTAGCGACCAATCATTGTAATTACAATAACAATTACTTTCTAATTTATACTATAAAAAACTTTTTTTGATTTATTAAATTCAAACTTATTATTGCAAGTTTATTTCAATCACGCGGTACTCTTACTACTACAACAATTTTTAATTTTTGTTTCATTTATTTAGATACAAATTCTTAGTTACCTTTCAAAAAGACTAACTTTTCAAACACATCATCTGATAAAGACCCTCTGGCTGATGAATTTGTAAAGCCAACAAGAGAAAATAACGGCACCAGAGCAGATGAACAGAGACTCGTATTATACTTCGCGATTTAAAGTTTCAAATGATTTATTTTTATCCCCCAGGTATTTAATAAATTTCAGTTCTAGGTTTGATTTATTTAACCCTTCAGTGCGCCGCGATGCATATTTGAATCAGTCTAATTTTTACCATATAACATTGCGAAACATAATCCAAATACTAAAAAGAGCACTAATTCAAATACGCATCCCAATTTTCTTTGGATTCTCATTCGGTTTTTTAACGAAAAACACACGTATAAGTTTCTTTTTTCATTATTTTATGACAAGTCACAAGTAAAACATACTGCGTAAAGTTGTGCTACTTTGATTGAAAATAATAAATTAGCGATTAAAAAGGTAACTGTAAACTAAATTTTTTGAAGTTCTAATATTCGTTGATTGTCGATTGAAGTAGTTAGAATTAATCAATCAGTGTATAAATACGGTAATAAGGTTAAATATGAGCGATTCATATATGAATCAGAGTGCATTTTGCGCTACAAAAATATGATTCACATATGAATCAATGCACGTTTCAGTTATATAATTCCTATAGTTTTATTTTGATATTGGAGTGGAAGTTTCACAAATTCTGAAATATTTTGGCCCTATCTTTGATGCTGTTCATAATTATCACAACAGGGTGTTTGGATAAGTGTCTGTGTTTGTCCGGTTAGTATCACGAAGACTTTGTGACCTTTTATTTTGGTATTTTGTGCAGAGTTTTGGAACAATTTTTATTCAAATTTTTTGAATTTTTGTAATGGCAGTGAAGGTTTCAATTATAGATGCCGCTAATTTATAAAAATTCCGGTGCACCAATAGATTTAGAAAAATTAAATGAGGATGATTTATTCCTTCTGCGAGTGAAGATGAAATCAACGATGAAAGCGACATGGAAGAGCCGATTGTTTCTGGATATACATTAAACAATTATTTTTTAAAAAATGGAATTGGTGAATTGGAAGTGGGGGTATCAACAACTGAATATTTAGAAGATTCGAACCATGAAGGACTTTCAAATACACCAGTCTTAATTGAGGTACCACCTCTTGAGGATTGTGAATACATTTCGGGGGTTGAACCCTTATCGTCAAATGAGTTAGTTCTAATTCAATCTGATGCAATTGTTAAACCACTTGGGGGTACAACCTACTGACGATTTCGAAGGCGTTTCCGTGGTTGAACCTTCATCATACATCGAGTTACAAACTGCTGCAATTCGTAAACCGAAAGAATTAAAATGGAAACGGAAAAAGATGAAGTATGTCCCCTGTGCTTTTACTGGAGTTCAATATTGACTAATGCTAAAAAAGATTAACAAACACAGTACCAGTATTTCAAATATTTCTTTAATGGTGTGTTATTAGACAAAATTGTAGAAGAAAGCATAAGATACAGCATCTCAAAAGATCCAGGCAATCCACTCAATTTTTCAAGAAACGAGTTGATGAAATATTTAGGCATCTGCATATTATCATCAGTATCAAACACTTCTAACGTAAGAGATTATTGGAACAATCATATTGGATTAATTATTGTTCGAGATGCATTAAGTCAAAAATATTTCGAAACGATTAGGTCAAATCTTCATTTTAATGATAATTTTATTAATACTAATGATAAACTTCATAAACTCAGGCCAGTTGTCGATTCCCTGAATAAAACATTTTTATCGATTCCAATGGAAGAGATGCTCTCAATTGATATATAAATATGTGCTACAAAAATCTCGTCATCATTTGAAACAATATTTACCATTGAAGCCAAACAAATGGGGCTCCAAATTATTTATACTTGCAAGAGTATCAGGATTCTGTTATAAGTTTGAAATTTACACCGGAACCGAAAATGAATCTGGAAAGCGACAAGCAAATGAACCTGACTTAGGGTCAAGTGGTAATGTAGAGGCAATCCCGAAAAAATTATTATCATAGAATTTATTTTGACAATTATTACACGTCAATCCCGCTAATTGCATACTTATTCCATAATAGAATCCATTCTCTCGGAACGGCTAGACGACCAAGAAAACCCTCATGTAAAGTTCCAAATGAAAGTGAGAGTATGAAAATGAAAAGAGGAACATCAGGAGAATTTATTATATGATATGAGGGGGTCGACATAAGTAATGTGTACTGGAAAGATAATAAAATGGTAACATTACTATCATCATTTGTGGGCATGGAACCTATTAGTTCAATTGACAGATACGACAGAAAATTGTAAAGGCACATTCAAATTGATTGCCCCGCTGTAATGAAGCAGTATAACCGGCATATGGGTGGAGTCGATTTGTTAGATAACAATATTGCCAGACATAAAAACCAAAATGAGATCCCGGAAATGGTATATGCGACTATTTTACCATCTAATGGATATTGATGTGATAAACGCTTGGCTTCTTTATCGACGGTTAAATCAGGACAAACCTACAATGAAACTAAAAGATTTTAGAATCGATCTAGCACGTTTGTTGTGTTCCATTGGATCATCCTGCCATGCAAAACGTGGAAGACCTTCTGGTTTATAACAAGAAATTGACAGCAAGAAGCGTAAAACTAGCGGTCTTCCTTTACCTACTCAAGACGTAAGATTGGATACAGTAAATCATTTCCCTGTTTGAAATTCAACACGTTTACGGTGTAAATTACCAACATGTAAGGCGCAAACATTCGTTGTATGTGAAAAGTGTAACAGGGCACTTTGTTTCAACAAACAAAACAATTGTTTCGAATCTTTTCATCAAAATTAATTTTTTCAATAAAAGCGCATTGATGCATGTATGAATCACAATTATTTTGCAATAAAAAACAATGAAAAACTGAATAGAAAATTCTTTTGATACTTTTCCACATTTTTTCACTACTCAAATATACTATAAAATTTTTTTACCAAAAAAAAAAAAAAATCGCGCACTGAAGGGTTAATGCTTTTTGGTGGTTTGAGGTAGAGTTGAAAACGTAGAAACTTTCACCATCGTCTGCTTGATGAAGATCTCCACTAGAACTTACAGATCTATTCAAAAGTTGGTAATCTCGTTTAGTTTTTTTAATTGTATTTATACAAATACTTTGAATTTGAATTTTTGTAGAGTTATCAATATCTAGTAACCATCTCATTTTTAAAAGCGGATGTAAGCAAGTAGCTGTGAGAGCATAATTCATTTCAGGTGCAAATTCAAAAAATAGGAAGCATTTAATAAGCTCTGCTAGTACTCCATTGCAGTATCGGAGTATACATTTTCAGATTGCAGTCTCTTTAATTTTATTTTCAATAAAAATAACGTTTTATACAATTGTCCATAATAGTAATCATTTTACCTCTGGAGGCTACTTAAGGCTAAAGTAATTGGTTTAAAAATCAAACAGTATTCTTCTAAATGTTCCACTTCTATTTAGTTGAATACCGATTTTAGTAAATAAAATATTATGTTTTTTTTTATATTTTAAAAGATGGTGGATTGCGTCATACAAAGAATGCCATCTTGTTGCTGTTGGAAATATTAATTGTGTATCTATGCTATTTTTATTAATTTCGTCAGTTTTAGACCGTCTCGCAGCATTCCACAGAAATGTGCACATTCCAATAGCTGAAAAATAAATTTTTGATGTTGTGTGTTTGACTTTTAAAATCTTAATATAATCCGCCGTTGCCAAAAGCCTTAATGTGTGACTAGCGCATCGTAAATGGAGTGGTAATAAAAACGTTATCTCCGAAACATGTTTATCGGTGTCTAAATCTACAGAAACATACAAATTTTGTATTTGGAAATACGTGTCTGGTTTATTTTAAATTTCGATTTTAAAAATCTATCTTTCCATTGTCAACTTGAACTATGTCCGATGAATCTATTTCATCATCACACCTATAGCCAAACTCTTTACATGCCTTATCAAAATTCGATCCACTGTCCACGGTCGAGATTATTTTTTGGTGGTTTAGATCAAATGAACCATAACAAACCGCTTGCAAGCAAGGACTCTTTATAACTAGTGTTAAAAGGTTGATAATTTGAAATTGGCTACATTACATTATTTTGTAAAAAAAACGTATAGTTCCTTACCCCGTGTACAGTTACACCCATGTAGCTTATATATTTAATTGACAAAATATTAGCCGTTGTTGATATAAACGGTATCCACTTAAGGATTGTTTTTAAATTTGATCGAACAAATTCATTTCTATCTGCTATTTTTTGGCTCAAAGTTCTTCTCGACATAATTGTGACATCAGCAGCCAAATCTAACAAAATTTAACACATATAAATAAATTATGGTGAACAAAAATCGAATTCAAATTTTAAAACTATGTCCTTTCACAATTTTTATAAAATTTACAGCTTCAACCATTGAAAGAGGCTTCTTTTTATAACGAAGCTCAATATATTTTCATTTAATTATTCTTTTCTACAAAATTCATTTCCTAATATTGTCTGTGTTAAATTGTTAACTTTTCCCAAATCTCTTTCAAATTTTGATAGTTGGTGGCTACTATTAAAAGAGCCATAACTTCTTTAAAAAATGTTTGAGCTTCAAATGAGTTTTCAAAATTTGTTTATATCACCAGCAATTGTATTTGATATATGTGAACAGCACAAGTGCAATTTAACTATATTTTCCGGTTTTTTTTTGGCTATTAATATTATTTGCCCACATATAAGTTATATTAAGGTATTCAACTAGGTCCATTCTGTTAAACGCATCGAGGATGGAATGAATTTCTGCATAACAGAAGTCAACAACCACATTGGCCAACATTTTAAAGTGTATTCTACAAATAGACGGTATTCTCGCAGCCAATTTCCAATAGTGCATGTGTTTTTTGCTAAAGCTTACCATATCACAAATTGGTAACGGGGTAAATTTGTCTTTCGATTGTGTCTCAACTGGTAAAACAAATACATAACAACTTTGCAAGTCTTATACGGTTTTCGAACGAACCCGCCAGTGGCGTCTAAATATACTGTTAAGTCGCCATGGTCTATCTGTTCTTTTATTATTTTTTTTTTTTTTCAAAATTAGGCATTGGCTTTTGCTGCACGTGGTCACACAACGGGTTTTTACTCACTTGATGGATGTACGAATTCTTGCTTGCGTCATTTTTTTTCTTTTCCAAACGAATATCTTCTAACGGGTGGGGCAAAAGTACAGCTACCATTTTGATTGCGCGCCATCTTGGTTACGTGACGTTTAGCTCAGTTTCGCTTTAACCATTGTGCTGTGTAGACGCCCAAATTTTATAATGGATAACTATACGCCACAAGAACGAGCAGAAATAGTGACAATATTTATTGAAAATAATAAAATATATCGTTCCATTATTGTCACTTAGCGGAAATTTCGTCAAAAATATCTTAATCGTGCAGTGCCTCACAAAACTACAATTTATCGTTTACATGTAAATTTTCGACAGTACGGTACGACAGCAGACGGACCTCGTTCTGGAAGACAACGGACGTCTCGTAACGCTGAAAATGTGGCTCTGGTGCGCGATAGTGTTGCAGAGTCTCTAGAAACATCAATTCGGAGACGTGGTTCCCAGTTACACATTTCTGCACGCAGTTTAAGGCGAATTTTGAAAACTGATTTGAAAATGTTCCCGTACAAAATTCAATTAGTCCATAAATTGCTACCGACAGATCATGATCAACGAGTTGAGTACAGTAATGCAATCCTAAGGCTGTCTGGTGAAATTGAAGATTTTTCGTATAAATTGATAATGAGCGATGAAGCCCATTTGCTTTTCAGTGGCCACGTCAATAAATACAACAGTCAGTTTTGGGGAACACACAATCCTCAATTAATCCATGAAACATCATTTCATCCACTTAAAACCACTGTATGGTGTGGTATTCATGCTGGAAACATTATTGGTCCCTATTTTTTTTGAAAATGACCGAGGTGTTGAAGTTACTGTTACTGCTGAACGGTACCAAGACATGACTCGAAATTTTCTTTTGCCTGAAATGGAACAGCAAGGACTAGAGAACATGTGGTTTTAGCAAGATGGGTCCCCAGCACACACAGCCCGTTCAATAATTCAATTATTGACTGACGTTTTTCCACGAAGACTAATTTCGCGCAATGGCGATTTAGCATGGCCAGCCAGATCTCCGAATTTAACAGCACCAGACTTTTTCTTAAAGAGTTTTTTAAAATCAAAAGTTTATGTAAATAACCCCAAACGATTTAACATCTTAAAGACAATATTCGTCACGAAATTGAAGAAATTCAGCCTGAGATGTTGCAGGATGTCATGAAAAATGCCTTAAAAAGAGCCGAAAGTTGCATAGCGAATGGCGATCACCATTTGGCCGGTATAATTTTCAAATCATAACGAAAAAAAATGTAAAGACCAAATAAACTTTTTATGAAAACCAAACTTACTTATCTTTTCTCTGAACAAATTTATAGGCAACCAAGATGGTAGCGGGACGTTTGCCTCACCCGTTATATCATCCGAGTCGTTATCGTTACATAAAAGTCGCTTAGGGCTAATTTTTTTTAAAAACTCTTCTAATTAAAAACTCTTACAATTTTTAATGAATCTAGTATAAATACATACTAACTTTTTTTTGACGATTTTTGTGACAATCTAACCAATCTTCCAGTGAACCAATATACAAAACTGTAAGATTCTTTTAAGATTTTTACAATTTGTTTAAGTATGTAATGAACATATAAATTACAAACTTTGGAAATAAAAGTATTTAAAATACAAATTACAATATTTGGATTATTAATATTTAAAATACATGGTCGCAAAAGTCGCCATCTCAATGCTTGTGGTTTATCCGGAGGGGTATTTCAAAAATAAATTGGTTAGTCCATTGGCCCTTCTCTGATCGATTCTATTGTTATTGGTTTATGAACAGAATATCCCCCCCCCCCCCCCCCCCCCTATTTTGCTTTCTTTTACATAGGAAAATAAAGTATAGTAATCTTGAAATAGTGACCTCGACATTTTTGCAGATTTACTATTCGCTATATCACCGAAGTTCAAAAAAGTAGTTTTTAGAAAATCTCCGGTAAAGATTCATACTTACGCTTTGCCATAAATTGAGATTCCAGTGACTTTTAGTCGAAATCAGTCCACCGACCGTAACAGTTTCTGTAGAAGCTTTTTAGATTTTTTGAAAATATTTTAAAAAGTATATCATTTACGATCAAAACGATCATGAACAAAGTAAACATTTTTAAATTACTTTTGTAACAATACCGGCCCAGATCAGTTTTTAAAAATTTATTAATTTTTTTTAAACAAAAATTCAGCCCCTGAACAGCCTAGATGGGGTAGTTAATAGGGATGAAACTTCATACTTAAGATTTTTCTATCAATTCGAAATCAGTGATTGTTGGCCGAAACCGGCCACCAGAAGAGGCAGCTTCCGTATGAGCTTTTTCGTTGTGTGCAAGTATTTTCGAAAGTATATCATTTTCGAAAAAATCGACTAAGAACTGAAAAGTTCTAAATTAATTTTGCAACAATACAAATCTGAATCAGTTTACCAAAATTTAAGCAGAAACGACTATTTTGACGAAAAGCTGTTTGGCAACCAAAATTCGGGGCCTGTAAAACCCACATGGATTGATTGGGAAATCTCAGTGATCCATTAGAAGTGGCAACTTCTAGTGCCATAAGCTTTTACTTTTTTGCATTTTATAAAATTTATGAAAAAACGATAATAACTAAAAATTATTTAAATTTAAGCAAAAATAACAAAACTTGATAAAATAAACTTTATTTTACAGTTACTTTACACACTTTAGAGTTCAAATAGAAATAAATTGAAGAAAAAAGTCGAGGATAATTTCAAGAAATAAAATTATCAGAATAATCATATTAATCGCAACAAAGCAAGTTGTTCTCAATAGTCTAAATACCCTACCCAAAAGGTAATCTGTAACTATTTCAATTAAATTTTATACAGATGTTTTGGAATACCCTGTATATATATATCTATGGACACATTTCCGCGGATTACACCTATGGTGGCTTGTGCTGTATCGATTTAATGTTATATAATGATATGCACAATTTAATTGTTTAATTACAATAACCATTCAACCCAATGCTGTACCATGGAACACACATGTAAACATATGTATTTTTATGTAACTAACATACTCTCCGATGATAACAATTTGCGTTCAGTTAATGGAAAAATTTAATTATCACATTAAAATTGTTGTTCACACAAATTAATTTGGTGTATCATCAACCAATTACACACATTAGTTATTTTTGGAAATTTAGCAGGTTATATAGGTACACCACACCCTCTATGGCGGAATAACGCGAAACGGTAACAATAAACATTTGTCGGGTTAATTAAAATTATTTTAATTTTGTAAAATTTTGTGCGTTATTCAACTTTATTTGAGTTGCGCCGCGTCTTCTCGCTCTACAAAGCGCCATTTAATGAACCAAAGTATTTGATTACTGGAACTAAATCAAATTAAATCACAAAACTGATTTATTTTCCTATAAGCCTCAACATTTTGAGTGTTCAAATAAAAATAATGCTCACCAATAATTCTTCGGTTATTATCCAGCCCAGATTATGCGATAAAATAACCCGAGTTAGTAAATTGTTTTTGTAAACCTTAAATTCGCAAGACGTAACTTTCATAGTTCGCTAGGTCAAACACACATATTTCATGTGTTTCAACATCACATATAGAGTCGGACAGCATAATAAATATTATGATATGATTCCAATATTAATTTAAAAATGCTTGTGCGAGCATCAGACTCTGTAACTAAGAACATTATATATTGTGTAGATGGATAGATATTATGTATGGATCCCCACTCACGGGAAAAATAAAAGTTTCCCATTTATTTTTGTTTCGTTATTCTACCATTATTTATAATGGTTCGTAAACAGTGAAGCGAAAAAAAAATATGTTTAATGGCATTTCTGATACGTAACAACACATATTATCTATGAGGGTTGTTACGTATCGTATATAAATAACAGGTAGTTTGGTTGAATATCTAAATTGATTTGACCATTGCTATGAGATGAATAATATCCAACACATTTAAATTATACGATATGTTTATTGTGTGGGATTTGTTTTGTTCGCCTTATATGTTGCAAACAATTTATGCTAAATCATAATTTTTAAAAAGTTTTTCCCTCTGTACTATTCTTCCTATGGGTAGATTGTACATCGTATCGTATATAGAATTATCGCAGCATTCATACGTTACTTGTGTTGTCATGAATATAACTTTGTGTATTATTCAACATGAATTGGTGGAATACGATTGGAAAAAGTTTTACATATTGTCTTCGGCGAATTTTTTGCGTAACGTATGTAAAATGGTTGAATCATCGTTTTAAGATATTATTTAAAAGTATTAGATTGCGTTTCATTTGGATACGTCAACCCTAAATGCTTATCACATTATTCATAGGTTTACATTTTATCGACTCCACGCTAGTTTATCGAGAATAATTCATCGTATTGTGCAGCTTTTCACCGTAGACGTATAGGACATTGCCATGAAGGAAGAAATGTACATGACATGTCTCACACTAGTCGTGGAATGTGAACAAACTATTGCGATATTAATTAATCAATTAGTCAACATAACATCAAAAATCGACAAAAAACGATTTCATTTCTTTTGCTTACACATTTAGAAAAAAGAGAAATGTAAGTCTTTCGTACCAAATTCCCTTCTGGGCAACCGCATTTACAAAATTGAACAAAACATTTCCCAAAATAATAAGGAAAATTTTCAACACTGCAGCTGGTTCCGTGAGTTTGGAGTTTGTCTAAATTGTATTAAGGATCCACAATTAAAATTGCGCAAGAAATTGAAGAAAAATAATTGCGGCATCCTTCAACACTGACTATCAGTTTAACTGTGCAATTATTTGTTGTTAATGCGCAGAAGAAATTATTTTAACTGGCATTTGATACTGATATAATAGGATCCTAGTATTATATCCTTATGCTAACAGAACGGGCTTAGAGTGTGTGGTATATTTCCTTTCAACAAATTCGATTTTAATTTAAATGAATGTTTAGGAAGATCATCAAAAATCAACAGTGATAATAATACTGTTGCTATTCAAAGCAACGCTTTAGAAATGCTCTGTTCAACGGTTGATGACAAAAGGTGAGGACTTCCAATGTTTATATAGTTTATATTATAATCTAAGAAATTGATTCTGAATTGATTGATTGATTCTGAATGTACGACCAAGTTCTTACACAGGAGCTCCCGGGTGACGCCGGGCCCACCGTACACTCTTTTTTACACATAACAAAACCGAAGGATTGGATAGGTTAGTTAAGTGGGACAGAATCGGCCCGGTTACAGACACCTAGGTATAGCCGATAGTTAGTAACACAAAGACAACACAATACTAATCTACTTGAGGAAGGATAAAGGTTTAATTGGTTTTAATGGATAACGATGGTATTGGTCTTCAACAAATGGTTCTCTAAATCAGCAACCTGAGGAAAATTTTTTATTATTTCACGTACATCTGGAAATTTTAATGAAAATTAATTCTAAATTAATACTTCCCTGCTTCCTAAACAAAATTGATTGATTGAAACAGCTAGAATACACCTAGATAAAGTCGATAGTTAACACAACGACAACACAATTCTAGAATACACAATCAGCAATTAATAATTCAAAGAAATATTATTTGACAGGCATCTGTAGATTTCCTGAAATTAATTTTTAAATTAATATCTTCTGGCTTCCCAAAGATAATACAAACAATAATTAATTATTAATCAATCATTAGAAAGCCGTTATTTTAATTTAAAACAAAAAAAATAATAATAATAATATACGTGAGGCATCCCAAAGGCAATGGTTCCTGGAAAACTATCAATGTTATGCAATGTCAGAATCACTTCCAGATTGGATATTTCAAATAAATTTAGATTTTGCTAAAAATTTTATTAATTTTGTTCACCAAAGAATATTCGATTAATTTCGATTATACTACCAATCTAAAAAACAGTTAACATTAAAAGGTAGAAGGATATCACATCAAAGATTTAATTATCATTACAAATGGAAATAAAAATTTAAAACCATTTTCCCTTTGCCATGCCGTGCACACATACACCCAAACCTGATCCCCCACGGTGTTTTTTTTTTGCACGATCTTGAAATAACACGGTCAACAAAAATTGAATAGTGTTGTTTTTACTTTACTTTACTACTTAAATAACAGATGGTTACAAGGCTTTTTATGAAGACATGTTTTTATTAATAATTTAAATTAGATGCGAAACCGTATCAGCAGATGCTGCAGCTACTACAGAATATCCTTCTACACTTGCCAAAAAAAAAAAAAAAAAACTGAAGACGGAGAATTGACGTCGATCAAATGTTGAACACTGACAAAACCGGCCTTTTCTGAAAGAAAATGCCAACCAGAACATTTGTGCCAAGAACGGAAAAGGCTAGGAGATTAAAATTGGCAAGAGATCGCATTACGTTTTGGCTTTGCAGCAATGTCTCAGGAGATCGTATTTTAAAATCTCTCATTGTTAATCGATCACTCCGACTACGAGCATTAAAACATGTCAATGTACAGGAACTTACTGTTCATTAGATGACAAATAAGAAAGCCTGGATTACGATGTCATTTATTCAATGAGTGTTTCGAAAAATGTTTTGACAAACAAATTTGAAGGAAAAAGGTGTGCCTTTTAAAGATCTGCGGTGTTGACCGCCAATGCCACAGGTCACATGCATTTTTAATAGTCATCTTCTTGCCACCTAATACAACTTCTCTTCTGCAGCCACACCAGGGAATAATTACAACTTTTAAAGTATATTATGTAAGACGATCATTTAGGTATATTTTAAATAAAACGGACTTTATAAAACACGCAGTTTTGTCCGTGTCTGGCTATCTACTTGAAACAAATCAAATCAAATCTGGCCGATGAAGTATACCAAAATAATCAGTCTCGCACAAGCAGGTGGCAGTAAGGGATTTTGCAAACTCACTATATTGATGATATAAATGAAGTAGTTCCAACAGAGTGCTTAATAAAGAGGAGTTGCTAGAAATGCGCAAGAAACGATCAACGTAACGACAACAGCGACGAGGATGAACCAATAGCTTTATCTGCCACTCTTATTATTGAAGGTCTCCAGTTGGTAACTAAATAAGAAATCCTTTCATGCTGAATGATCCATTGATGAAATATCCACAAAATCTAAATCTGATTTGAGTTCTTGTATGGTGCACTACAAAGTACTTTATAAAGAACTATCGAAAACCGGTAAACAGTGAAATATTACAGAATGTGGTTGTGTCTGAAAATTTCTCAGATTTATGAGAAAGTAAGTTGCCACAGAACACAAATGATACTGTTCAAACCGTTTCCGATGAAATTGTTCGTGTTATGTTCAAGTCTATGCTTCAATATAAGTCCAACCCACACAAATATATGTAAAAAAAATCAAATAATTGATAACAAATTATTTCACTATTTACTATCATAGTCATAGCGTCATCCCTGGGACGAAAACGAATTACCTACATGAAATACACAAATGTTTATGTTGATTCAAAATACATACAAAGATAAATTCTTGACACGATTCCGTCGCGTCAGACCACGCAATTGTGATGGCAGGCAGGAAAAGGGATATGAATTGTTGTAGGAAATAAAATATGTATGTAAATCTGCCTAGTAAAAATAGGAATAAGACCGAATATCCAATAAAGCTGTTTACGTTATTTAGTTTTTACATGGTTTTTTCACGATATTCTTTGGCACGTATCTACCGTGTAAGCACAGGCTTGAGTGTATTAAACAATTGAATTAAATTCAAGCAATCAGTTATAAACATAATATGTACATTAAATAATATTAATATAATAAAATATCACATTAAATATTAAAATATTAAAATAATTATAAATAAAAACAATCAATCATATACACAAGTATATATATTTATATATATCACATACACTTTTACACATGATCATACATCCACATATATTCATGTATGTATATCCATACCACACTCGATGTACAGACAAGAAGGTGCAACATTGCGAATGTAATGTTACGTCAGTGTGGACAAGAAACATGTGATTTAGGTTTTTTTTATTATTTTCCCAAACAAATGGACAACAAGCGCACTAATTCCAAAAAAACTTATTTAGGTCTGATAAGTACAGTTGAAGAAATTTTTTAATTATTTTTGATTTTCAGTTAAAATCAAACATTCTTTACTTAAAAATCATTTAAATTATTTAAATCATTTAACAATCTCGAAATTCAACTCAACTAAGAAGAAATTGGGACCTGTTTCAATTTGTACCAAACCCATCAACTACATACATATATCTGATAAGAACACAAATATTTTACACTTCGTTTTTTAAATAGCGGAAAACATAAAATAACAAATGAAATAAAATCGAAATTTAATTTTAATTTGTAATTTAAAGTACATCTCTTTAAATTAATGAATTCTTAAGAACACGAATATTTTTGAAAATTGTAAATCGAGAAACAGCTATATCTTTTACAATAATTTGTGGCTGAATTTCTTTATAAATACATATACAGATATTTAGAAGTAAAAACAATTTCATAATACCTACAGGCAGGCACATAATATTTAGTTAGTAAATATATGTATTAACAATTTTATAGTTTTATGTTATTTACTCAAAATTATTCTATCCCTTTTTTCTGTTGGCTTGAAAAATATATCTCGGCGGATTATTTTCTTGTTTTTCGACCATAAAATGAATCATAAAGGGTAAACCATAAAAAAGTGTTTAGTTAAACTGTAATTATTTAAATGAAAAAATCGTTTTTCAAAAAATTACGCCTACTGCAGATCTATTTAAACAATTAATCGAAAAATCGACAAATTTAATGTAAATTTCCGTTTTGTTGTCCACATTTGACGTAATGCACACAAAACGACGAAAATGAAACATTGGAATATTTCACCTTCGTTTCTCTTACTCTTGCACTGCAAACAAAAGTAGATGGCCCGTTCCATACACGGCCTCAAAAATCGGCCGGCTTCATCTTCGTCTCTTTCCCCTTTTACATATCCCCTAAAATCGATGTTAACCGCGAAATAAAATTTTCGGTGAAGCCGAACTAACACAAATAGAAATCAAAATAAAATTTAAAGCCATTTTTGAGATGTAGATTTTTAATTAAAATTAAAATAAAAATAAGTAAATTTTATTTTCGAGAGAGCAGAATAAAACAAAAAAATTTGCTGTTTTAATACAAAATAAGTCTCAAACTAGCAATAAAAAATCTATTACGACCCAGTTTGAAGCCAGAAGCTGAAGCCGTGTATGGAACGGGCCGATAAGACAATTATCGTTGTGTGCAAATACAAAACGCATATATAGAGCGAAGATAGCTTGAAAAAGAAATTTATAATTTACATACAAACAACATCCATACACACACAAACACCTTTAATTCTTCCTATAGTTAACTTACAGTAAAACTTCTACAAGTCGAGCCATAAGTTGCAAAAATACATAATATGCTGAGATAGAGAAAATTTGAGTAAAATACATGAAAAACCAATTTCACTCGAATTACCCGAGCATATATACACGTACATGTGTAGTGTACACAATTACACATAGATATTATATAAACAGGAAATTTACCGAAAAATGATCCTACCATAAATCGAAATTCGATTTTAGGAATACTTCAACTTCCAGAAGCCTCACTGTATTTACACACACACATAAATATATACAACATTTTATGTAAATAAATAAAAAATAGAAAATAACTATATTAAAAGGAAACTTCTCTGAATTCCGCTTCCATATGCATCCATATACATATACAGATATCGAAAAATTAAAACGACATATACTTCGCGTAGAAATATATCCCGTTATAAATAGTTCAACACGGTTTTATGTATATAAAAACATTTCTTCCCCTGGACACCACACTTTAATTACACGTTAATTGAACCTCACGAATATTAAAAATAAATAAAAAAATTTGTATTATAATTCACTTTTATTTAATATAACGCACTTTTTCACACTACACTGTAATTTAATTATTTACTATAAATAATACACATCAAATTCACTATATTATCACGTTCATTATTTATTATAATTTTTATTATTTATTATGTATTAATACAAAACTACACAATATGTATTTATTTATTAGTATTTAATTTAATTTAATATTTAATATTTTTGTTTAGCACGAAGAAAGACAAAATACGTCTTTCTCTTCCGACGATCAATCGCCACTCAGTTTATATTATAATCTAAGAAATACAACTAAACCCAATCAACAATTTTGTGACCAAGCCACGCAAACAGGTGCAGACGACTGTGCTTTACAAACTGAGAAAAATGATTTTGACATTAATTGAATTAACGACTTTTTGATAATCAAGAAGAAGTTTTAGGTATTTTAGATGTTGAACTCTTCAAGATCTTCAGAATCAAGATCATAGCGGTCACGAGACCACCGTGACCATTGATGAATATCTTAATTGGCTGGAATCACCTTTAAGAAAATAATATAAGCAAATATAAACAAAGAAACCTTTTGTCATCACATCATGGCTGCAAACGGAAAGATTAAGAAAGGAAAATAAGAAAAAAATAAGATTGGATAAGGAAAATCGGAAAATTCAAAGAAATATAAATAAAGAGTTAAACAATACTCTAAAATTGAATAAGAATAAAGCTAAATGATCAGAGAAGACAAATTTAACAATTCGACCAAAGATAAACTGTCATTCTTTACTGACCAGCCACCAACACAGCCTTCTATAGTATCTGACAATTTATTTTCTGCACCTAAACATAACGATAATTTGACCGGACAAATAAATATGAAAATATTGTATCTAACGAGCCGCAGTCATACAAGTTAGTACTAAATCATCACCAAATGAAGATCACATTGGGAAGGATTTAGCTAGTGAGGGAATACAAGCGGTGACGCTCATCCCCGAAGAAGTTTCAAAAAATTTAATAACCAAAGCGCCAATCAACAATCACATTCAAAATATATTTCTCAGCGAGACCATTTATAATGTTGGTGATCATTATAAAATAACTAGCTGTTCGGTTTTTACTAACTATTCCAAAACTAATCTAAATCAACCTGCAAATAAATATATAGCAATTTCTTTCCAAAAAAAGATTGATTTATAAATCAAAAAAATTGATTTGAAATCAAAAATTTTTGATCGAAATACCGTTGCAATTTCTTTCCAAGTAAAAAAATTGATTTTTTTTTTGATCGCAATCAATTTTGAAAAATCTGAATATTTCGTTAGATTTATTTTTGACGTTACAAACACATAAATATGTTCACGTCAAAAATATAAACATAAACACTTCAAAAAATATAAACATAAACATTATAACTTTTCGACTAGTTGGCCGTGATCATTTGACATAGGAAATAATTTTATTTTTCGTTTTCACTGTGTTAAAATAATTGATTTGACAAAAAATTGTGTTGATAATTTGTTGACAATAAACTGCCAATATAAAATTTTGAAAATCGTATGTCAATTTTTTACAGATTCATTAACAAAAAAAAATCAATCGCGTGTCGTGTTCTTTGCCACCCAAAAAAATCAATTTATTTTTGATTTTTGGAAAGAAATTGCTAATAGTTTCACCATGTGCCAATTGTTATACAAGTATGCCAATAATTGTACTTATTTAGGGTGCCAATTATTATAGAAGTGTGTCAATAACTATAGATTTGGGAAGATTTGTAGATTTTTTTAAACTTAGTAGATTAAACTTAGCTAGTTGTTATCTACATGAACTGGTCAGTGCTCTTATTGAAATTTGTGAATTGAATTTGTAATTATTGTTGATTCAGCTATCAAAAGTTTCTCTATCGTATTTATTTAATTTTGGAGACTGTCAATGTTTATTTAAATCATAAACCACTTGGATTAGAGACATTTATCGTGTTTGTTATGTCGGATTGTGGTAAATGTGATAAATCAATTGGAGTGGCAACACCTACTGTTAAGTCGTGTTGTAATTCCTAACTTAGCTTTGTAGTGAGTTGTTATTATCTTACCACTGGTGAGGGATAATAACAGTCTGAAGTGTATTTAACTACTTAACTTTTATTAATTTTGCTTTGGTTTATATACAAATTTTATAATATTGATAACAGTAACAAAATATTATAGTTTACTTAATTTTAATATAAATTTATAGTTCGTATATTGAACTTGATAGTTGCTGATTCGACACATAAGAATTATTGACACACCGTCAAGAATGATTTGTAATATATTTGGCGTATTTGCGATTTAAGTGCATTAACTTCTTCGTATACTTATTTATGCTGATGGCATATTTGTGTCGCTAATGTTATGTGCTTGAACATCCTCCGGGCCGGCATTGAAATAAACCGACGTGGCAATGGATGTGGACAAACTCTTTCACTAGATGATTGTGGTTTTAAAGATGTTACGGCTTTATGACAGGAAATCCATGCAATAATGAATCCTATAAAGGCAATGATGATCCCATATAGAACAATGTAGTGGTGAACATCATGGATATTGAATTGTTGATCTTTATCATGTATTGAAGTCCTCAGGTGGGTAATATTAGTTGACAGTTGATTTAAATCCATGAGTATGTCACTCAATTCGTTAATTTGTGTGGAAATTCTATTAGTAGAGGTCGGGTACGTTACGGTCTCTGCTTGAATGAGTAGGCTGCTGAGATTTATCGTTGGCTGATAGAATACTGCTACCTTTGTATTAAAGTTTTGCATGGAATGTATAATTGTTGTTCCATCGGTAATTGTGCAGGCCTTGTGCATCGTTATAGCTCCTGTTCCTCTTATAGTTGTGGTCGTTACTTCCTTTGTGCAAATAATATTTATCTTGTGATCCTTTTCAGATATAAAAATCCATGTACCTGGATCGTGTGTGGGAATCCACATATTTCGCTGTGTTATGAATCGAATCTCGCAATTTCTGTATTTGTTTCCCTGTCCATGATCAAATTAATCACACATGGTGTTGGTTCCTTTTGCGTGCTCTGAATCACGTTGTGGATCATATATATATATTCAGTGCTCTTTATGGTCTTGCAGGCCGAAAGTTCGTCTTCTGACATTGCGTAGTAAGATTCTCTATTTAAGCTTATCAAAAACAATTCACTTGATGGGTTTATATACGCAAACATGTCTTTGTGTCTGGTTGGAATAGCGATTGGTTTGATGATTTGATATACCTTGTTGGTTAGTAAAGGCATTTTTAGTTCAAAAATTAATACGTTGTTTGCTTGTCCAACCTTAGCTGTCATCATTTGGTACAATGTTATCATACTGTTTTCTCCATATATGGTAGTATCGGCTGGGATCATTTCATCTAATTTCTGCAGTTCCATCTTAAGTTGATCTGGTTTGAGAATGAAAGTATTTATTTTGCTATGATGGATATCGGTAATGACATCGATTAGTTGTTGTTGTGTTGAAGTGAAGGTTGTCATTTCTCTTGATAAATGTATCCATAGCGCTATAAATTTTTGTATTGCTAGCTTCTCATTCTCATTTCGCTGTACTAAATTGAGGATTGACATTGTTTGTTTATTTAGTTCTTGTAGATGATTATTGACTGCTATCCAATCCTTTTTTATAATATTCACTGTTGATTCAGTGATTGTAATTTGTTCTTTCAGTAATTTAAGCAACTGTTCTTCATTATTTTTTATTGAATTTATTTCATTATGTGCTAATGTTAATTGGGTACCGCCATGCATTGTTGTTTTGTGGCCCTCTTGGATTATCAAGTTTACTATTGGATGTGATTGCGGTTGAATGATAGGATGCTTTTCATCATATGACCAGGCTGTTGAATTGTGTAGTCTGCCCCCAACTCTTAATAGTTCATCTTTTAAGAATGGAGACAATGGTAACAATTTGCTTTTAATGTTAAGTGGTTTGTTTCTTTTTAAATTGTATATTTCACCTTTATATTGTTCTAGTTGAGCATTCTTAATTAAATGATGCAAAGCTTCTTGCATTTCGTTTGGTGAAATTATGCTGGTTGATTCGCATTTTACTAATTTCAACTTATTAATGAAGCGTTTACAATACGACACTATTCGCTGAATCTTTTTTAAATTTGAGTGTCTTAAAAAGAGATCACTAAAGGGGTCATTTTCTTTGACAGGCGTTGTTATTGCAGCTACTGGTGCTGCGAGTACCCTTTGATCTGGAACTTCTTCAGGTTGTACTTCCGAATTAGTAGTTGGCCATATGGTCCGTTCCAGTCTGGTCCGTTCCACCATAATTCATGATTAATGAGATGTTCGGCTTCTACCCCTCTTGAGGCGCAGTCCGCGGGGTTTTCAGGTGATTTAACATAGTTCCTGGCTGTTGGATTTGTCAAACTATGAATTTCGGATACTCTGTTCGCCACAAATGTTTTAAATCGATGTGGTTCTGATTTGATCCATGCGAGTACAATTTTTGAATCCGTAAACGCATATGTATTTATTTTGGCTATCCGTAGGCTTTTAATTACCTTTGCCAATAGCCTGGACAACAATAATGCGCCACACAATTCTAATCTAGGAATTGTTAGTTTGGACTTTATTGATGCGACTTTAGTTTTTGAGATATGTAAGTAAATAAGGGTGTCCCTTACTTCCGTTATTGTTGCTTTAGAGGCAATATATTACCGCGGCATAAGCATTTTCTGACGCATCACAAAACCCAAACAATGTTACCGGTGAATTGGTAGTTGTTTCCATCCATCTTTGCACCTTTATTTTCTCTAGCGCACGTAACGAGGTTTTATAGTTTTTCCATTTTGTTGCTATGTTTTCTGGTACTGGTTTGTCCCATTCTAGACCTGTTAACCATAGTTGTTGCCGTATTATTTTTGCTACGATGATGGTTGGTGATAACCAACCGAGTGGATCAAATAATTGTGATACTTCAGATAACAGGCTCCTTTTCGTGACGACATCCGATCTATTTGTTCTAATATTTATTTTAAATTCAAATGTGTCGGTTTTAGGGTTCCATGAAATTCCCAAAGTTTCTATAGTTTCGTCTAATTTTATATCTATTTTGTTTATTGCTCGTGATTCATGTGGAATTTGTTCCAACAGATCCTGATAGTTACTTGCCCATTTTCGAAGTTGAAATCCTCCTTTCCCTAGTATTTTTGTTAATTGTTGTTGTCGTCGTTGTGCTTCTTCTAGAGAATCACTACCTGTTAAAATGTCATCTACATAGCAGTCTTCTAAAATAATATTAGCTGCTATGGGAAATTCGTCTTTTTCATCGTTCGCTAACTGTTGCAACGTGCGAATGGCTAGATAAGGAGCACTAGCGGTTCCGAATGATACTGTTGTTAATTGGTATTCTCTGATCTACTTATTTTCATTTTCTCTCCATAGTATTTTTTGATATTTTTGATCGTGTACGAGGATTTGGCGGTACATTTTCTCAATGTCTGCTGTGAAAACGACCTTATGTTTCCTCCATCTCAACAGGAGTGATATCAGCTCTTCTTGTAAAGTTGGTCCGATTAATTGTTGATCATTGAGGCTCTTGTTGTTGCTCGTTTTTGCGGATGCGTCAAACACAACGCGTAGTCGTGTGGTCGTGCTACTTTCTTTAATCACCGCGTGATGAGGTATAAAGTATTCTTCTGTTGTTGGTGTTTTTACTTTAGCTTCCTTATAGCAGAGTTTAATGTGACCTAACTCTATATACTCCTTTATACATTTTTTATAGTCACTTGCGAATGATTGTGACCCTGCAAATTTTCTTTCTAACTGTAGAAATCTGGCTAATGCCCTATTCTTTGATGCTCCGATGATTGGTAGGTTTGTTTTGAATGGAATGCGCACTATATATCTCCCATTGATGTCTCGCTGGTGTTATTTATTGTAATGTTCCTGGCATTGTTGTTCTTCGTCAGTTAGTGCTCTCCCATTTTGTATTTTTTCAATCTCCCAAAATTTCCGTAATCTGTTTTCCAATTCTGTTTGAGTTATCTTATCATGCTCTGAATAGCTGTTGACCTTCCATGATGAAGTGGCCCAAATATTATCCATCCTAGTTCTGTTTTTTGTGCAACTGGATCTTTTGTTGCACCTTTTACTATATCGTTCATTACTATGGCCGGATAATAGTCTGCACCAAGTAATATGTCGATTTTGTTTGGCATATTATAATTTGGATCTGCCCATAATAGATTATTGATATGAGGCCAGTTCCAGGCGTCAAAGCTGTACTCCGGTAGATTTCCTACTAATTTATCAACAACCAATGCACTCATTTGCATTTTGAACTTTGAGGAGAATCTAGGCTCAATATGGAACGTTAGTTGTTGATCTGATATACCTGTTTTAATTCCTCCTATTCCCTTTACTTCAACGTGTGTTCTTTTACTTTGCATGTTTAGTTTCTTGGCAGCCTCGTGAGTTATGAAGGATGCTTGAGAGCCGGAATCAATGAGTACTCTTAATAATTCTGGATGACGGCCATTTGTCATAACTTTTACTAATGCTGTGCTTAAAAGTACTTGCGATTCTGTTGTTGTACTGTTGAACATATGTGCTCCGATCGTTGGTTTTACCGGTTCTGTGGTTGGGTGATGAGGTGCAGGAGTTGTTTTTGCTGGTATTCACTGGTATTTTTAGAGGGACCTTCTCTTGTGCGAAGTAGAGTGTGATGACTGCCTTTGCACACCAAACATTTTGCTTCTGATCGACAAGCTCGGGAGAGATTATGATCACCCAGACATATTCTGCAAAGGTTTTTTATACTGCATATCTTGTTGCGCTCCAAAGTTGACATTTGTAGGAACGATCTGCATTGTACAATTTTATGTAATCCATTACAATTAACGCATTTATGTACATTTGTTGTTACCATTGTTAATGCCTTGGGCGGTTGAAATCTTGAAGTTGTTTGGTATCGGTTACCGGTTGTTATTGCTTGGCGAGTACCTTTATTACTTAATGTTTCTAGAGATTGAAACCGTTTTTCTAAGAATTCCAAAAATTTATTTAAATTTTGACCCTTTCTTGGGTCATCTAATGTTGTTTCGTAGATTCTGATTGTCTCATTATCTAATTTTTTTTGTAGTATATGAGTGATCAGAGCATCGAACTTATCCTCCTCTTTGATAATGTTGTTGATATTGTGGATTGCTTACTTTGTGGTATCATGCATTATTCTGATACCTGAAGCACTCTCTGTTGTTATATTAGGCTGATTAATCAGCTGGTTGAAATACGTTGTTGACAAAATTCTTTCATTGTTGTATCTCTTTTTTATTATTTCGTACGCCACTCTATAGTTTTCTGCTGTTGACTCCAGATGGTTTATTAGTTTAGCAGCTGAACCCCATAGATGATTCTTCAAATAGTTGATCTTGTGGGTTTTGGTAAGCTTATCGTTGTTGTGTACTAATTTTTCAAATGTGTCTGCAAATCCTTTCCATTTCGTGTATTCCCCGTAGAAAACTGGAATTTCGATTTTCGGCAATCGTACATCAAACTTGTTGTTGTTTGTTCGTTGGTTGTCAATTTCCGTGGTAATTTTGGTGACAATATCATCATGTTCGTTTTTGATGGTATCGTAATATCCGTCTGTGAAATATTTTAAATTACTTTCCTCTTCTTCTGTGGCCTCGACACATATTTTTTCATTTAGATCCATGATTCGTTCCATCATGCGTTCTATTCGTTTCATTAAAAGTTGTAGCGCTTGTCTTGAAACTTTTTGTAGTAATGAGTCTTTCGCTGTATTTATTTCTTTATACAGCAATCTCATTTTAACGCGTTGTAGCTTCACCGTGTGATCGAATTCTATTCGATCGTTGTTATTCGGTTCTACAGATTCTTCGTTGTCCGAATTCGAAAATGGAAATTTTGTTTTTAAAGTATTATCACCCGATGTTGTTGCTCTCGGTGTGAGTGGTGTCTTTTGGTTCAGCTTATCTCGCATTTCATCGATTAGGGTGTCGTAAATACCCGATATCTTTTTTCGCTCGTTGAAATACGGGTGATTTTCTTCTAATGCTGAGATCTCTCTTCTTATCATTTCATCGGTGTCTACATATTTTTATAGAGTTCCTTTAATGTTGCTATTTTGGACTCTAAATATGCTTTTGTCTTCCTACCTGGCCCGTCTTTCTGGTAGTTCCTGTTGAGCTGAACTATTTTGTCGCCTGTGATTTCCTGATCCCGCAAACGACTTTCCATCTTTGTCGATACTTTTGCTGCTTATTGGTTTCTGGCTTCGACTGATGTACTGACTATGGCTGGTTGAACTAGTGCCGGTTGTTGATTGGCTTGAATTATCCGTTGCCTGTTCTCCGTTGGCTTGGATTCCCGATGTATTTACTGCACCACCTGTTGTTGTGATGGTTACAGTTTCGATGCTTGTTGGTTATTAGCTCGAACTTTTGACCAATGTTATCTTAACAATGATAATCTTATTGGTCTATATTTTTGATTGGCCGCCAGTTGTTTTTGGAGGCTCGAAGGACCAATGTTGATGGGCCGCCAGTTGTTTTTGGAGGCTCGAAGGACAAATGGTAAGTCGGGTTGTAATTTCTAACTTAGCTTCGTAGTGAGTTGTTATTATCTTACCACTGGTGAGGGATAATAACAGTCTGAAGTGTATTTAACTACTTAACTGTTATTAATTTTGCTTTGGTTTATATACAAATTTTATAATATGGATAACAGCAACAAAATATAATTGCTTACATTATAGTTTACTTAATTTTAATATAAATTTATAGTTCGTATATTGAACTTGATAGCTGCTGATTCGACACATAAGAATTATTGACACACCGTCAAGAATGATTTGTAATATATTTGGCGTATATGCGATTTAAGTGTATTAACTTCTTCGTATACTTATTTATGCTGATGGCATATTTGTGTCGCTAATGTTATGTGCTTGAACACCTACCATAACTTGTAATGGATTTTGTGAGTTGGTCATTCACCACGACTGTGCTGCTGTTGATCGAGCAACTGCAAATATTTTACTGAAACATAAAAATATTTTATGAATCTGTAATAATTGTATAATTCTGCTGGCGAGTATTACAAAAAGAAACAGAACATGGACCAACGAATTAAAATTGACCAGCAACCTTATGTCAAAAGTGGTCAAACAATGCAGCCGATTGGAACCAATATTGTTTTGGGACTCTGTTCCTGTCAATCCCGATCGAAATGGTTATTTGTCCAGACTAACCACATCTACTATTGATGATCGCAGTTTAAAAATTTTGTTAATCGAAAATTTCAAATATCCAACTGACTTCCAACTATCAGAGAATGAAACCAATACATAATGACCGTTTTGTCAGAGATTACATTTCGTATAAAATCGTCATTGATGCATCGGAATTGGACAATTTACTGTCACCGTCATCTTGGCCACAAACTATTCTCGGTAAAGAGTATCAGGCTTGTGAAAATTTTCGCCGTTAAACTCGAGCTCAATTTATGGAATAACTACTAATGTCAAGTCGAATTAAGCATCTCATGATACAAATTTAACTATATCTTATCAAAATGGTGGAGTGTCATCGAAATCGGTTTGTTTTTATAATTACGTTATTAGTACTGAATATGATATGTATACACTTACCGAAACTACGGTTGATTGTAAGTGCGAACGAGTCGTTCTTATAGTCATTAGTCAATGGGAAGCGTTACCGGGCTATAATAAACACGTTTTTGTTACCCAGCATTCCAGAGGAGGATACAAACGGGTGTAATTACCTCTTCGAGTGTAATCAGCCGTAACGGAGATGTCAAGTCAATTGGAAACCATGCAGCTGCGATTTGACTTCGTTGGACTTTTTTTGTGGGCAGTCGCTAAGCACAAGTTTTATGCTAACCATCCAGAGACTATCCAATACTTGAAAGATCAAATCGAAGTTGTTGCCATTAATGAGATAAGAGCTCATACAATCCAAATTGTTTTGAAAAATTGCGTGGACAGAATTGGGTTCTGGGAAACCAGCCGTGGAAGTAATTTGTATGAAATTGTGTTCCATAATGGCAAAGTATACTCTTTCTAACTGCTTTGATAAATATTCAATCGTCTTTGAATTAGAGCCACATTAAATTGCAAAAGTTGGGCTACTCTTTATTTCAGTTTTTCCGCAGAGATGGAAAATATCTTCAATTAATCCTATCCTCATATTGAAAAGATACATTTTTTTAACATAAAGAGTAGAAACGCATAGTCAACTTGAGGTCGGCTTTGTTGATCTCACAAAACCACTTGACTCTGCCCAACACCAAATTATCATTAACCCAAGATGTTTGGACATTTTGAAAAATTCGTTTATTGGGTGGGGTCTATCAATCTAATCGTGTTCAATATATTAAGTAAAATCGTGTCAAATCAAATCAAATCTCAGGTGTCCCCCGGTTCACACAAACTATTATTTACAAAATTTGTTAAAATTGTTAAAAATATTGTGATAAGAAAACCAGCAGGAACATGCTCAAAATAGTATAACTACAAACTAACACATATAGGGCTGTATTACCGGGTATTGTTAATGCCATTTATGAGTTCATCTATGCGGATGTGGATACTAACGGCAGATCTTCCGGCGGTGGTGTTATTAATAATACTGAATTTTACAACCGCTTCCATGTCAACAGACATTGAAAATCCCTTAATCAGAAAATCTGCTCAATAGCTCTACAACAGCTCCGTTTGTATTTATTCGTTTCAATTGCATAACATTTTCTGAAACCGTATTCACACCAAAATTCAGATGAAGAGAAATGAATTTTTAACTATCGATTGTCTCGCGCTAGACGGATTTGTTGAAACATTTTGCATTTTTTCCAACAAACTTATTTAAGACGCCAATAAATGTATAGCCTTAATAGTACAAACAATTCATCAGGTTCGACACTGTACAGTTTGCAGAGAAATTTATTTCATAAATCGGCGCTATCAGAAGCAGAAAAAATTCGTCAAAAGTATTTTTATGTTATTTCAACAACGAGGTAAAGTTCCAGGACAAAATTAAATTTTAAATTTCCGATGTAGTGGAATAATAATAAATGCGATCACAAATAGATCTCGAATATTGGACTGAATTTCGCAGACTTATACTCCAATGTATTCTACATGGTAAAACCGCCAAACTAATATTGGTCGCCTTCGCTCGAAGAAATTGAAACAATTATTTTAGAAAATAATGTGTGCCTACGAAATTGGTTGCATTGCCACTATACACGGTATCCCAGAATTGGACGATCAAACAAAGCAAGGTGATAGAGGAGCTCATTTCCAACAAAAACAGTAAAGTTTTTTCGAATTGTTGGTGGTGCAAAAGTTATTCCACTCTTAGTGTTTTTTAGTGAAATCGCAAGCGCACCAATCAAAAAACTAATTTAAAAAAACCAAGTGTTTTTTTGTTTAACAATTTTGTTTTTTAGTTGCTGTACGAGCAATATTCTGATTTTTTGCTGAAGCTGGAGTATCTGTTTACGAAATTTGTAATGAAATCGTTCGATGTTGCTACAAAAATATAGTAGTACATACTTTGTTTGTGTTGGTATTGCAATAAATTTAATTTGTTGCCTGATTGTTCGCATAAATCAACCATTGCATCCAGATCTTCTCTTATAAAATTTTCACATGTATTATTATCGGGGACAACGAGCCAAGCGGACCGTATATATTCAACTAATGTTCTAAAATAATGTGCACTTCGTACGTAGATTGTGATCAGGTTTTTCAACCTTGAACTCCGTAGGTTCACCAATATCCGTGATGTCTTTCTCCGTTATGTTGTAAATGAATGTGCCGGATACCTTAGGTATGATAAATGCCTGGGTTATCACTATAGAAATTAATTAAACCCTTTAACGTCCCCACTCCAGCTTCGCCAAGCCCATTTACAAGAATATTCGCGATGTTTAATATTTAAATTCTGTTTACATGCTTCGGTGATAAACGATGCTTGTGCATCCTTAATTTTTATGTGTAGTTTGTACTCGTACTATTTCGCCTTGAGGAATTGTAACATGGGTTTTCACTTCAGCCTAATTTGGATCTTATTTTGGCTCCTGAAATGTAGTTGTGTTGGTTTAACATTTGCATTAATCATATTATTATTTGGTCAACGATTAATAGGAGAATTAAAAGATATTCATACCATGTTTACTCTAATTAGCTTGCGTTCGATGTCAATTGGAATATGTTGTAATGGTCTGGAATCCATACTTTGCTGTGCACATTAAAAAAATTGAAAGTATTTAACAGTTTCTGATTTTTTTGTTAATGAGAACTGACTGGGATTATGACCAAAATGTACCATTCCAAGAAAATGTGGCTTATTAAAAAAAATTATGTCCTCTTGAAAATAGACAAATTAGAGCACGGCATTTATTGGAAAAGTTTTGCTTGGTCAAATTGATTCAGTTTATATTTTGGAAAACAAATCATGTGCCATGCATGACATTTCGAAATTATCTAAATCATTCGAACGATGACAAACGAGTCTTAATCATTCAATTGTCAAAGCACAAGTTCAAAAATATCCCGCAGAAATATTTTTAAAATGTTTAAATGTTAAATCAAATTATTTTTTTTTAATTTGTCTTAAATTTTTAAATCTACTATGTTGTCATCTTCATCTGCAATTGAAGATGTTACATCTGGATAAGATTTGGTTATTTCTGGTCGATTCGGAGCAATCCCCTTCGTAAAATCCTTGATTAAAACCAACATGTACATACGCCTTCCAAGAAATATCAACAATTCATCAATCGTTAAAAACCTTTATTTGTTCTCCCCGTTACTCAAAGAG
The DNA here is from genome assembly GCA_947310385.1 of Nephrotoma appendiculata. Taxonomy (NCBI): domain Eukaryota; kingdom Metazoa; phylum Arthropoda; class Insecta; order Diptera; family Tipulidae; genus Nephrotoma; species Nephrotoma appendiculata. The sequence continues at coordinate 241,198,622 of OX371223.1, read as the reverse complement.
CCCTAGGTTTCACTATCAAGTTCACTCAGGTCATATCAGTCACGGATCCCATTTCTCAGCATTTGGTCACAGTGCTTTAAGTCCTCTAAGCCAGCGGTTCCAAAAATTATTTTGCCACGGAACCCTTTTCCGAGCTCAGGGAACCCCTGTAAATTGCCACGGTACCCGGACATTTCGTTCTAAGCGTTTCATCAAACGTATCCATTAGTTTTCTCTTATTTATCGCGTTCGGTTGTACTATTCTTGGCTGCTCTAAGTACATTTTAAGGAACACATTTACAGTATGCCGTTTTCGGTTATATCTCTGTTTAAGCTTTTGAACGGCTCATTGCCTATTCTATCTCTTAATTTGACATTATTTCACTATTCTCTTATTACTTGATGTTTTTTTATATTTATTTTTGATGTTTATTGCACACGTGCAGTGACTTGCAATATTAATAATGATATGCGTAAATAAACCATTGGCCGTTACATGAAGGCATCAAGGTCACACATAAGTTTATCACGGCATAATCACGGAGAACCCCTACTTCGTGGTGCAGCATACCTATTTTAAGCGTATCTACGTTAGATTTAGAACCTGTGATACGTGGACTGAAACTGAAAGTCCCTGTTCGGGCGCCAATGTCTCTATAGATACAACTGCGGCAGCTCGTTACCAATAATACCGCGATTCTCCGATACGTAGAATAAATGTGCTGTTTTTTCCTTGAGTTTTACCTGCGAACAATTCGGTATGTCATATGTCGACACCTAATTTTAACAGTTTAATTTAATTATAATTTTTGGACAAGTTCGACAATAGTGCCATCTCTGAATCTATAGTGAGAAGTAGCTACTTACAGCTATTTTATATACATTTTATTAATTATTGCGGAATTTATCAGCAACGCGTCAAATAATGACGTTTTCACGACATCTTGAATTACAGAACAATTACATTCGCAATTACTGCTAAATGCTTTTAGTGCAGTACTCAGACCGATTTTAACTCCACACCTACTTAATTTAAAAAAAAAACAAGTTCAAGTACATATTACATATAATTTCTATTTAAATTATTTTTTCACGGCATACTAAGGTTAAAAGTTGTTGGTATTTTTTTTTTTTTTTTTTTTTTTGAAAACAAAATAAAATCGCGAGTAATTTTCCCTGGCAAATTCGCTACGAAAGAATGGGCATATCCAGCACACTGAGTGCTCACTAAAAATAAAAGAATTTTTCATATAAAATTTGGTGAGGCCTTACTAAAAACAGTGATAATCTCAGTGTGCTGGATACGCCCTATTATTTCCAAATTACAAATATTTACATCAAAATGTTTTACTTAGTAGGCCAGAAAAACTAATTTATAGATAAAATCTATGTAATTTTTTTGCAATTGCCTATTCCCAGGGAAATACCAGACTAATGCCACAGGTCCCATTTTTCAGATTTCCACATTTAACATTTTAAATTTTTTCGATTATAAATAAGATTTTTTTTTTTCAGTTTAAAACTGAAATAATCCAAACAGAGTGCATTGTCCTCGGAAAATGCATATTCTGAGAGCTTCAGCTCGGAGAAAACCCCCACAGTGGATATAAATAAATATTTGCGTGTGTGTATTTTAATTTAATAGTTTAAAATTTTACCCAATATATGATAAATTTTACCACGAAGTTTGCTTGCGATAAATTGCCATGCGATAAACCAACCAACCGACCACGCCTTTAAAATCTAGACTATATCAATTTACAGCGTAGTGTAAATTATTTACCGTACGCGGTTTTGGAATTTTCTTTAAATTTTTACAGATCATTCTCCCCTACAAATTTTAACGATTATTTTCGTTTAATCTACTCATCTATCTTAATACTAACACGTAAAATAAATAAAATTGTCACGTAATATCATCTCTAACGATTATAGTACTCGAAAGATAAGATTCGTTATGTACTAAACAATAAATTGGAAAATTGGAATGGATTTTCTATAATTTATTGTTGCTGTTATTCAGTTCTTTAGTTATTTAGATATCAGTTGAACAAGGACAAAATGAACAATTTATAGTTGGATAAATTGAAAGCCATACATTTTTTGTTTATGGGGTTGAGGGAGAGCAAAAATCGTTAGAAATTATTTTTCTTCAAATTGATTTTCAATATTTTGTTCTGCCTTATACTTAATAGACAATACAACAAGGGGTTATCAGCATTAAAAAAGTACTTAAAGAATTCGATTCCAAGGAATAAAAACGGTTAAATTTTTAGTCAGATAAGAAAAAATATATATATTTGTGTTATGTCTACTGAACCGCAGTGGATTACACGTAAATGATTTATAGACGCAATGTACGGTATACATAGGTGTAGAATATAAATCAGTCCATAACCAACGCTTATATGAAAATCCAAAAAACATATATGCTTACAATAATAATCGAAAAATTTGATAATTCTTAAGGGATTATGATTTTGAACACTAAAATAATATGTTTGTGTGAAGAGAGTAAGTACCAAGTGTTTTTATTGTTGTATGTATAGTTAAAACTGTTTGTGATTGGGAATTTGTATGATTAAGGAAATGAGTTGTGACACTTTATAACCATTAATTTGGTTGCTTTCAAGATTTATTATCCAAATTACGTAACATGTAAAATAAGAAAATTCGTCAACTGGTTGTTCGTTTAATTAAGTTTAGGCATACTAAAAGAGCCAGTTGTTTATCTTGTAACGTATGTTACATGGACACAGCGGGTATATCGCTTGCAACTCTTGTGCACAGTGTATAAAATTGCGTTGCGCCTAAACGACTATTACACACAACTATAATACCATTCGGATTGTTCTTACGCCTGCGAGTTAGGCAGGTAATGCCATACCATAACACACATTATGCGAAGTAATATTATTAGTATGATTTGCATTTTTGGGTGTATGCACCGTACACAGTCTGCAAATCATACGATGGTTTTTTATTGTTGTTGCATGAGCGGCCTTCTCCTGTGTTTGTATGTAAAATATCGATTTTTTCTTCTTATGGTGAAGAACATCAAAATAAATTTGCTAAAATAGTCATTCGATAACAATCATTGGATGGATTAACTTGTGAACAATCCACATAAAGTTAATGTGCAAAGAAAAAAAAACATTATCAATTTAATTATTGAAAGGGTGGGACTTTGAAAAATGTCCATGTTTCCAAACATTTTGGTGATAATTTTTTTTTGTAAATGCTGATATAGTGTTGGGATAATTTGAAACACCCCAAGATACGATTCATCAGAAAATTGTGCTTAGAAAAGTCAAGACCAATACAAGGTGATTTACTATTTTTTTAATTATTAAAAGTGTTCTTGGTGCTGTTTGGTTACGCATACAAAATTTTGTTTGCTTTGGTCTGTAAGAGACAAATTAAGATTAGTGAAATAAAGTGTGTGTCTTAGTCATTGAAACATTATGGTGATTTTGTTTTTGTGAAATAAACTCGCTTAATAATACACAGTCAAGCGAGGGTGGATTATTGCAACCCAAAGTTGGTCAATTAATAACATTGTGCATTTTGAGTATAGTGCATACAAATCGTAACGACGACATTTTTACAAGAAGTATCGAATGAGTTCGGCACATTAAGAAAAAGAAACATTTGAGCATAAAACCGATCGAAACTAGTACGTTCAAGTCTTGGTACGCGTGCGCATGTGTGGTGTTAATGTACGAGGAACCACACCTAAAGCAACGGTTTGTGGTTGCATGTGTGGTAGGAAAGTTACTGTTAACTATACCTAGAGCAGCGGGTGGGTATAGCTGAATATTTTGGACGGCAATTTTAAAACATTGTTCGGCGTTGTTCGTAGACCGGTTGATCGAGTGTACCGTTAACCCGAAGGCGGTAGTTAAGTGAAGGCGTGGCAGCAGCCGCATGGATCGAATGTAGTATACTACAATGTTATTCATCAGAATTTTGGCTAAGTTCTATAATATATTTTCATATTTTTAAATTTCTTTCTTTTTTGAATTTTTTTTTTGCTTTAAACAATATTACAATACTTTGTTTTAGTTTTCAATTTATTTCCTGTTCTATTTAGTTTTGGGTATAAATTACAAAATTTTTTTTTGAGTAATCTTATTGGAATACAAATTCAAGTTTTTTTTTGAAAAATTTCCAGTTAATCAAAATTTTTTTGTTCTCTTTCATAGCAATATTTGTACTATAGGACCCGAGACAGTACCAAGGTCGTTGGAGCGCTTCATCACCAAGGACACTCCGTCGAGGTAAACTAACATATATTCCGTATTTTTTTTTGGGTTTCTTTGCTCACATTTTTCGGGTAATGCTGATTAACTCGGAATTTGTCTATATTTATTAATTTTCATAGTTTTCTTTTATAAACAATAAGTTTATTCAATCTTGATTTGAAGTCATACTTTGTTTCATTTCCTTTTCTTTAATAACATTGTATAATGTTTAATCGTAGTCTATTTTTTTTGTAATAAAATTTTTGGATTATTGAATTATGTACAATTTAAATCATTCAGTCTATTTATTATTTATCATGAGTGAGTAAAAATTCGACCAAATGGAGTGAGGGGAAAAGGTGAGTTGGGTTGGAGAGAGCTTGCGTAGAGTGTAATTTCATGCCATGATTGTATTGAGTCGGCCAGAGCACCACCCCACGGCCATTATTACCTCCACCACTGAGCTAGCGGCGAAAGTCATGGCGTGCTCTGGTGAACACTATTTTTTTTTCTTAAAAATAAAAATATATTTAAAAATAAAAATATATTAAAACAAATATAAAAGACGCCAACTAGCGCCATATCGCCAATCACAACATGCAGATTGTCTTGAAATGTTTTGTACAAACTCCAGACACCATGAGACTAAATTCCATACTCAATACTTGTTGCTCCGAAGATTTTCTGAACTAAAAAACTAAATTTATAAGGAAGGTATATAAACTTACTAGCTGACCCGGTGAACCTCGTTCCGCCCCAAATTACTTTGTTCCGAGCAAATAATTTTGTCCTTCTAGAAAATTTATTTCAATGAGAGAAAAAATCAAACAACTCAACTCGATAATCAATAGACGTTTGAGTTGAGTATACTTTCCATTCACTTTTTCAACGAATTCAACACTAATGTATATTGAAAAATGAATGAAATGTCGATTCGCACTCAGGCATCTATCAAAGCAGTCTCCAAAGCAGTTTTAAATAAACGAACCAGCGCATTATGTTCATGCAGAAGACATTAAAGTTAGCCGATTATCTCTCGTTTTTACGCATTGAAAAGCGCAAGACGACAACTTTATTCAAATTCGGAATTTCCAACTAAATAAATTTGAAGGAACTTGGGTTCTTCATTCGCTGGTGGTATCAAAGCTCCACTTCTATGATAAGTTTTCCCTTGAATCTATAAAATAGGGAGCAATTTTGAATATTATAAGTACAATCGTTCAACATTATCGAAATGATGAAAACGCGGTGACGCCATTACCTTATAGGTATGGAATTGTAACCGCGTTGACGAACAATAACATCGGTTCCAAATGACATCATATTAGAGCATCGATTGTACTGTTTTGTGTATGCGAGAAAATGTCTGGATAGCGTTATATCTCCATAGAGATAAGTACGCAATGGCACCGGTGGCGAAGTCAAAAACGGCAATTTGACTTTGCCATCGGCACAGCATAACCCTGGTATTTCTGCTTGGAACTTCAATGCAAATGTTGGAAATGTTAGCACATGGCAGACAATGCTTCAAAATCAAGACAGTGAAGATCTTTGAAGTCGATTGTAGAATCATAATTGAAAGCAGCGCGATTCATGTCGACGTTCACCGCATTTCTTCGTCGAGCTACGTTTTGTTGAACCTGAGATGATGCTCGTGAACTTGTCCGATATGATCAAGTCTCTGTTGATGCTCGTGATGATGCTCGTGAACTTGTCCGATATGATCAAGTCTCCGAGCGTGAACTTGTCCGATATGATCAAGTCTCTGTTCATTTAATTCTCCGCGTTGCTCTTGCATTTCATTCTCACGGACATCGTGTATTCTTTGTGAATTACGGTTTCCTCGTCCTAGATTCGATCGTCTGATAGCCGGAATTTTAATTAAAAACCAATTTCCAAACATTACATAGAGTCACTAGTCTCATTTATTTTGAAATCATTAATCCACAAAAATGAACTTACAGATATTTGATCAATCTCAATCCCGCAATCCAATTTGATTATCGCACTTGTCACGCACTAAAAAATTTCTGGAAAAAACTATCGATGAACACAATTCAAATACATATAATAAAATAGTGAATTAATACTCAAAATGACCATGGGCGATTTCACGTCCCCTGTCATAATTAGTCAAATCATCGCCAATTTGATTTGATAGTTTCATAGCCAACAACAATTTTCGATTTTCTAAATTTTCCGACTTTTCCGGTGGATTTTCTCAACATTTTCTATCTTAAGAACCATCTCCTGGTAATTGTGAACACAACAAAAAAAGATTGAGTCAAATCGGTTCAGCCGGTCTCAACTGAAAAACGTCATTTTTCGATTTTTCAAATTTTCCAAAGATTTCTTTCGTAAGAACCATCTCCTGGAAATTGCAAACACAACAAAAAAAGATTGCGCTACATCGGTTCAGTCGTTCTCAACTGAAAAACATCATTTTTCGATTTTCCGAATTTTCCCATTTTCCAGTAGATTTGTAGATAGAGAAAATAAATAGATTGTAAAAAAAACAAAATACTAATGCACACAGACTCCGGCGGGATTCGAATCCAGTAGCTCCTAGCCCAAGCGCCGAAGCTTTAACCACAAAATTTACATACAAAATTCATATAAAAAAAGTTTTTTTTCGATTTTTCGGGTTTTCCCTCTATTCCGCTGGATTTTTTCAAAATTTTCTTTCGTAAAAACCATCTCCTGGCAATTGCGAACACAACAAAAAAAGATTGAGCCAAATCGGTTCAGCCGTTCTCAACTGCACATACATTTTTTACACCATTTTTATATATCCCTATTGCTGCGTTGTAACACAATTGTGTGGGTACGACAAAAGCACCATGTCAAAAATTTAGGTTTGTATGTTTTTTGAACCAACTAACACATTTGTGAATTCCTTTTTAACTGATATTCGTCCGAAAAAAACACTATATCTATACGCACAATTGTGTAGGTTTTACTTCAAATCACTTCAATTCACTACGCATTTCTACTTATTTCGAATTCCAAACTTCTTTCTTTTGCGGGTACACTATTTGATAATTTGTGTAACTGCACTTTTTGAGTCTACACTTTTCGTTAAAATGTGTAGCTACACTTTTTAATAACGTTAAGTATTTCATACGTGTACCCGGCCAATATTTAATATTCCTTGTGCTCACCTGAGCAAGCAGGAATTTTCAATATATGAAAACTTATGATCCACTCGACCGATTGCACTCAAATTTTACACGAAAACTTTTTAGCAGCTGAGAAGAAAGATAGTGGGTTAGTGATCGAAAAATGTTACCCGTTCCTTATGCTCACCAGTAAGCAGGAATTTTCAATATATAAAAACGTTTGATCCACTCGAGCGATTGCTCCCAAATTTTGCACTAATATTTTTTAGTAGCCGAAAAGAAACTTGGGGTTTAATGATTAAAAAATAGTACACCTTGGCTCACCTGGAAGGAGGAATTTACAATATATGCAATCTTTTGATCCACTATAACGAGTGCTTACAAAATTAGCACGAATAGATTCTGGCAGCCGAGAAAAACCATGGGAGTGTTAACAAATATTTTATGTGTATCAATATTTGTTGAATATCGACCGTAGTTATAATGAAATCATCCTTAATCATATAAACTTGAACTTTGACCAGTTGAACTGATTTACTGTTTACACTATTTGCCGTAGGCACTTGGCGAAACACACTTACACTTAATAAACACATTTTATTAAACACTTGTTTTTTATTTCGCAAAATAAATTTTGCGAAATAAAAAACAAGTGTTTAATAAGCAGCAGTCGGGTCTAAGACTAGGGAAAATGAGGAGCAGCGAGGAATCAGACTGGAAATAATGCGAGTTGCGGATGCGAAATCTAGGACTAGGGAAAATAAGGAGCAGCGGGAAATCAGTCTAAAACGGATACAAGTTGCAGTTACCACGTCTAGAGCTGCGGAGAATAAAAAAGAGCGGGAAGATCGACTTTAGCAAATGCGGGTTGTGGCATTTGCGTCTAGGACTGCAGAAAACGAGCAGCAGAAGAAAATGCGACACGAAGGCAACCGAATCCGTTTACCTAGAGAAGGACGATCAGTTGGGCCTTCACAATGGGTGCTTGCGGCATTTAACTATGATCCACATTTAGACTACCAAAATTATCCTAATGTTATGATTGGTAAAATGAACAAGATATGTGGTCACTGCTCTGCCAAAAAGTATAAATGTGAGCCCGCCCCCTCAATATGCTGCAATAATGGCAAGGTGCGGCTTCTACTACTAGATTCGCCGCCTGATTAAATCATGTTATATGTGACCGCAACAACAGCGGAGTCGAGACATTTTCTACAAAATATCCGAAAATTCAACTACTGTTTTCAGATGACATCATTCGGGGCAACTTCTATTGTTGGTACACCTCATGCCGATATTTAAAATCGAGGGTTAAATTTATCACCAAATAGGCTCACTTCTTCCGTGCACAAATAAAATTAAATTAAATTAAATTTATTTTATGGGGACCGAACAAGATCATTGCTGTCAGACTATTACCGGCACAAGAAACAATATTGTCGAATATCTTCAAGGTGTCTTACATGTCCATAACCAACTGTATGTACTGGATGAATATAAAATCGTCAATCGTGCCGCAAAAGTCCGCCTGGAACATGAACGTCACTTTAATGTCCCTCAAATTAATGAAGAGGAATATCATTATTCAGTGACGTGGTGAAGCGCTGCAACGGATCTCTGATACTCACCGATCCTACGACGCCCTGCAGTACCCGTTGATGCTATGGCAAGGTGAGGATGGTTTCCATTTCAACGTCAAGCAAACCAACTTTGCTGCAGGTCAACCAATCAACGAAAGAGTCTCTGCGATCAACTTCTATGCCTACAAAATAATGATACGTGAAAGGCAAACTAACCACATTCTCAACTTTCACCAGCTCTTCCACTAGTTCTTTGTCGATGTGTATATTCGGCTGAATCAAACGAAGCTTCGTGCGGATGAATATACCAATGAGCGAGAACCGTGGCCAACGATGGAAATGTGGCTGATATTGGCAAATTGGTAATTTTACCTGCCACTTTTACAGGAATTCCGAGACATATGCCGGAATATGTCCAAGACGCCATGTAATATTTTCGAGCTTAGGGCCGTCCGGACCTCTTTATAACATTCACTTGCAATCCCACTTGGCCTGAAATTAAAGAAGAGCTAATATCCAGCTAGACGTCAGTGGGTCGCCAAGATTTAACAGCGGGGGTGTTTCAACAAAAGCTTTCAAAGTTGATGAACGTTCTAACAAAGAAAAAGCACATCATATTTGGAGAAGCTCGCTGTTGGATGTACTCCGTCCAGTGGCAAAAAAGAGGAGTGCCACATGCTCATATACTGCTGTGGTTAAATCAGAAAATTCGTCCAACAACAATTGACAGTTATCTCCGCAGAGTTTCACAATGCAGAGCAACTCTTTTTCATGTATGAGGTGATCAAGAGGAACATGATTCACGGGCCGTGCAGACAGTTCAATTGGAACGCACCATGCATGAAGGACCGGAAATGCATGAAAAAATATACCAGAGACTTGATTCACAAAACCCAGACTAGCGACTATGGATATCCTCAGTATAAGAGACGGTGACCAGACGTCACAAGTGAGATCACAAGCTATAAAATGGGCAGATACATCCGCAGCAATGAGGCGGTTTTGCGTATTTTAAACTTCCACATCCATAAACGCCACCCAACTGTTGCCCACCTAAGTGTACACTTGGAAAATGGACAGCGAGTATATTTCACTGACAATACCGCCGAACGAATTGCCGCCACACCACCGAACACAACGTTAACGGCGTTTTTTCAACTTTGTCAACAAAATCCATTTGTAAGGACGTTGACGTATCCAGAAGTTCCAAAGTATTATACTTGGAATGCTTCGAGGAAAGTATTTTGCAAACGATGTAGCAAGCGATGCGTTAGGCCGGTTATACACCGTCCATCCCAACAATGGTGAGTGTTATTTTCTGAGAATGTTGCTTCATACTGTTCGAGGACCAACATCTTTTCTGGCTTTGGGGACTGTTGATGGCGAAGTTTGTGAAACATTCAGAGAAGCATGTCAAAAGTTGGGTTTACTCAAGAATGACCGACACTGGAAAATGACACTTTTTGAAGCAGCTTTAACGTGTTTGCCAGTGCAAATTAGAAACCTCTTCGCCATTATGTTAACAACATGCAACCCATCAAATCCAAACAGCCTATGGGAAAACATAAGGAGAACATGAGCTAAGATGTACTTCTTGATGCCCGTAGGAACTACGTTGATCCAAACTTCAACTTTCTACCACAAATATTTAATGAGGCATTAATTCTTTTAGAAGATAAGTGCAAGCTCCAGAGAGAAGTGGCTCCGGCATGCTTCACATTGAAGCCATGAGGGAGCGCAATTACAACGTCGAAAATCTGACACACCATGTTCAAATGAACAAGCCACTGTTGGTGGACGATCAGATAAAAGTATTCGATAACATCATGGGATGCGTAAGAAAATCTAGCGGCGGCCTATTTTTCTTAAATGCATCTGGCGGCACAGGCAAAACAATCCTTATAAATCTCATACTGGCTGAGATTCGTATGAAGCAGGAGGTGGCGCTTGCTATTGCATCATCTGATATAGCGGCCACCCTAATGGCTGGATGGTGAACAGCTCATTCACCTTTTAAGTTACCTCTCAATATTGCTACAGAAAATGAGAACCCTATCTGCAATATAAGCATAGTTCTGGTCAAGCTCAAGTCTTAAAATTGTGCAAACTCTTCGTATGGGATGAGTGTACGATGGCACACAGAAAATCATTGGAGGCTCTTAACCGAACATTACAAGACCTAAAAGGGAGTTTAGGGGATTTTCCCAACACTGCCCGTAATTACGCGGTCAACACCTGTTGAAGAGCTAAACGCCTGCCTGAAAGCTTCAACTCTGTAGACAAACGTACAGAAACTCCAACTGTCAACAAATATGCGAATTTGCATTCTGCAAGAAACAGATGGCGGTGGCACTTTCCCAATTGATAAACTGACAGGCGAAATCACATTCACTGAAAATCTGTGCCAGTAGGTGTCGTCCATTGAGCAGCTGATTCCGAAAATATATCCAAACATTGAGATAAACTTCAAAAATCATAATTGGCTATGCGAGAGAGCCATACGTACACGCCAAATAAAAATAAAATAGTGTTGAATGTATTAGGGTATTTCACACAGAATGCAATATTTCGTTTAGGTTGTCTGATTCGACGTTCGACGAAATCAAAATCATTGTTGCATTGTAATTGATAATGATAATACAATGACTTCCAAGTGGATCCAAGTTGATCCATTGGTCGTAATTTTCGATCGCGTCTCTACATAATTGGGGCTACATCTCACGAATAATGGGTTCTATATTGGTTTTGAGACCTTCGATTGATAGTGATTTATTCTCATAAACCTTATCTTCCATATAGCCCCACAAAAAAATAATCTAATGGGATTAGATATTGCATGGTCCTGGTGGCCGCTTCCCTTAGCGAAACTAATCGACCATCAAATCTGCTTCAAAATAATCCGAATGTTTTGTTGGCTGTATGACATGTGGAACCTTTCAATTGGACTTTATAACGATGAAAGATATATCTTTGATTAAAATTCGCTATATGGCCGCTCTGGATAAGTTTAATTGTTGAGAACGTTGTGAAATCGATAAACGTGGGTTCTTTGCTACACTTTCTCTCACTCAAGCAATATTTTCGTTTGAACGACCTGAACGAGATCGTGTTGCTCTCGGTGTGTTCGCTACTATGAAACAGTGGACTCAATTTTTTGCAGTGCATTTTTAATATCGATCTCAGATGGGCGATTTTGTCTCCAAACGAAAACGGATTTTTTGCGGAAAGTTGTGTGTCAGATCCACCATTTTCATAATTAATTTTATTTATTTTAATATGATTTTGAATCGAAATTGAATCCATTTTATTCCAACCTTCCACTGTTAATTTAAAAGAAAATTGAATAACGAAACTTTTAAAATAACTACTCTATTGAAAATATAGTTCTTATAGGAGGATATTGTAGTACAACTCTCTACAACCTAAGCTAACCCACAGTAGGAAACATACAACCAAAAGCATCGAAATAATTTACAAGTGTCCTTATTATAAAATTGTGCCGTAATGTACAAAAATAGTCGTGGCTTTATTTTTTGATTACTGCCAATTTAGTTTTCCCCAATTGTAGATTTTCATCCCGAAACAAAAGATTTTATATAGAGACAATAACTATAATTGGCACCAGAACACTGTACTCATTCTATTTACAATTTTCATTATTTCTGTTTCCATTTCTATTTTTCATTTAATTCAGTTTTCTCCCATTTCCACTACTTAAGCAAGCAATTTAGATTCAAATTATAAATTTTTTGTTTATTTTTTTTAATTTTCGCCACTTGCCTTGCCTTACGAGTATAAAGTTATGCAGCGTGTGATATTAATTTGGAAATAAAAAATAAATAAAATTTGCCATTGGCTTCAAGGGTTTACGATTCGCTTTGTTTTGTATAAATATTCAGGAATGAGTTTTTTTATGGTTTTTAATCCTCAGTCTGGTACACAAAAAATTTATAGGATCTGGTATACATTGGCGTTGACTATGCATAAACCAATTCTAACAATTTTATATGTAAATCCGGGTTAAATTTTTGGAAAACGTAAAAGCTTTTTAGAATTTTGTTGGTTTTAGCATTTGAACAAATTTACACATCCATCAATGTATATAAATGTATATAATACGATTGGCGTAAAGATGAGATGAAATATGTACAGCAAATTTTTTATTCATAAATTACAAAACAATTTTCTTGTCGGATATAAATTTATTAGACGTATAGTAAAATAAATCAAAATGCTTACACAAGCTGCTTGTTGTATAAGTACTCGAATATTCCATCAAAAATGATAATATTACATACATATAAAACGATATTAAGTAGATAAATTCTTTATCGATTTTAATCATGTTTTTCCATCTTATATAGTTTACGATAAAATGTTTTGATTGGTGTTGCCATCTTTAAAGTTTTATCACGAAAAATGTTTTTCTCTGTGTGTGTGTCTTGCTATTCTAAAGTTGAACTCTATAATCGCTTTTCAAACTAATGAGATTTCGCTATAGTTGACGTTATAAAAATAAATTTAAATTAGCGATAATATTGAATGGGATTTGTGCTAAGAAAATTGGGTTAAGTACAAGATTTCGCAAGGAATTAGAACAAAGAATTTTTATTTTGCGACTATTCGGAAATAACATAAATTAACGCTTGTGTTTCGCATTATATTACGAAAGGTAACTTACATTTACGCTCTGTTTTTATTATTCACAAATGGAAGAAAGGAAATTTTTTTTTCTTGAATAATTATCGTTAGTCGAAAAATAGTACAGGTAAACCTCCTACAACGCGATTTATACGTATATTCCTGAAAAATGACGCGTTGTAAAAAATAGCGCTGTGGGAGATATAAACCTCATAGAAAAAAATGAGGTGAAGTTTTAAATCACAAAAAAGTTGGATTTTTGATCGTTTTTATATCAACTATATGTATACTGTATTTATTAAAATAAATTCATAAATTTATACATATAAAAGAACCAGTTTCTACTCCCACTTTTCGTTGCTACGATTGTTCCGCGGGGATGTTTTTCATGAGGTATATATTGAAGTTTGAACTTTTTTCATGAACCGCCTCTGATTCGTCTCTGGATTCAACAGTAGTATATTTCATAAAATATAAACTTTATAACTTCCTACAGTCACCGCTAGAGTCTCTATCTAAAAATAAATCTTCCAATTTCTGCGCCACAACTAAACTTCTTTAACATTTTGCAGTGTTATGGATTTTCTCGCTCCGCACCCTCTCCTTCCCTCCGCAATTATTCTTATTCATGGAATGAAGCTACGGAGTTATCTTTATCTGATTGAAGTAATGAATCGGAGAGTAATTAGATCTCCTTCATTCATTTGAATTTTCGCCTATTCTAAGTTGTCATCAATTGATTGAACCATACAAAAATTTAAAAAAATTAAAACGTAGCTTTAAAAAATTGTGTTTGCGATAAATGCTGATTCTGTGCTTTCGCCAATGGAAAAATTAATTTAAATTAAAAAATTTAACGAAGCTTCGTTAAATATGAATTGCCACTTAATAAAAATTATTGGAGCGAAATTTTGCATTCAAACGTAAAAAAAGTTAAAATTATGTCGTTCTATATAAAAAAAAACAATAAATATCTGTTTTTCTAAAAAATAGCTGTCATTCAATATTCAACAATATTTACGACATACTTGTTACGAGTTTACGACTAGTATGGCTGGAATATCATTAAAAATTAGGATCGTCACAAGTGGTGGATAGTGAACGGCCTATCGATAGGTAGGTTAGCGGTGACTTAAATAAGCCGTCCCCAACCGCAGCTCTGCTGGGAGGAGAGTCTCAGAGAACGGAGGAGTGGTTAACCTTTGTTCACCAAATTCTGAGTGCCTAGGATACCTAGTAGGGAAAGACGAATTGATGGCGCCATAAAACCATCGACCACAACCACGGTGAACTGAGCATCACGTCTCCTGTGCTCCCGGGCCTCCAGGTAGTGAGTGGGGAACCCTATAAACGTTAATCCCATGAATGAAGTGGGTCCCATTTGTTTGGGATATCCACATGAATGGGTGAATGGGGGAGTGAATATGGGAGGAGGGCGAGAGTGCGGGGAGTGGGGTTCTCGGTAAGCCAATGGGCTGGATTAAGGTGTTACGCGACCCGTGCTGATGATCGGATAGACTAAGGGCCCATTTAACAAAGCCGAGTCGTGAACGGAGCCCTCTGGATACCTGGCGACCTCCAGATGTATTTAGCCTTGCTAAATTTCTATATTTCTCCGATACTCGTGGGAGAAACATGGAAAAACAACAAAATAAAATTAAAGGGGCCGGTACCCTTCAAAAACCGGAAGAAGGTAGCAACCCTAACCGTGAAGATGGGGCTTCATCATCAGGGGCAAGGTAAAGCGACACTTTGGCATCGAAGCCTGGTGGAAGCGGAACCGCTAGAGGAAATAAGGGGGGATTGAGGGAGGTCCCTCAGTATAGGCGTCGATACAAGGAGAGACGGTCGGCGTACAGAACTTTAGAAAAACTGGCTGCGACCTCTGAGGGGCAGCTTACAGTAGAACAACGAGGATCTGTGGTATAGGCTAAAAAAACTGTTGGCTGTGACAGCTCGGAAAGGGCCCATGTGTCTAAAAGACAGAGGTCCCAGGAAGAGCTGGAAACGGGCGAGAGTAAGCGAGCCAAGGTTCAGGTAGAAAAGTCGTCGGGTGCTCCTAGGGATCAAAAACTGAAGCTATTCAGTGAGATCCTAAAGGAGCACGTGTTGGTGCTAGCCGTCATTGACAGAAGTCAGGAAGATGGGAGCATCACGTCAGAGAAATGGAGAGTAGTGTTTAATGCACTAAACTCCATTTTTCTGCGGATCCTGAGAGAAAATCCGGGATCTCCTCCGTCCTGCAGAGATGCGGGATGGTACAAAGGGCGCGTAAAGTTGACTGCGTGCTTGGATCAGAGACCGGTCGACCTTTACAAAAGGGCAGTGGCCGAAGTAGGCAAGGTGTGACCGGGCCCGAGGCTTGAGGCAGTCTGCAGGGAGGAAATCCCGAGCAGGCCGAGGGCTCGTGTTTAGCTGCCAACCGAGCAGGATAAACCAGAAGCGATCCTCGAGATCATTCAGGCCAGCAATCCAACGGAAGACTGGAGGATTATAAAGCGAGAGGAAGCTAAGGGAGACTGTAGATTGGCAATCATGCTGACCAATAAAGAATCCCTGGCTTCCCTTGCAAAATTAAAGGGAGTGATCAACTTCGGGTTTGGGTCGATCTCTCTCAAAGTATATAAAAAGGACAAGACCGACGCAACTGCGAAAGACCAGCCTGGGAGTGACGGCGAACGGACCCAGCAGGAGACGGTCAAGCGGGCTGAGGACGGCCAGGAGAGTGATACTTCGGCTCTGGGGAGCATAGTTAGGAGAGGTAGCCTCCTCTCTCTGGAGCCTGATGGGGACATCCTGTCAGGCTCTCGACGAGAGGAAGACAGCGTCCGGAACAATGAGGTAGATGGCACTATCCTGATGCAGGGAGTGCAGGAAGAGGTGAGTAAGGTCGACTACAGTGGTTAGCATTGTACAAATAAACCTACATCACACGAAAGCTGCCTCGGCAGCTCTCGTGCTCAGACTGACTAAGTCAGATGAGGATTTAGTGTTAATCCAAGAACCTTGGACTAACAATAACAGGATCTGTGGCCTCAGAATGAAAGGGTATAAATAACTATACTCAAGCAATTCTGAGAAGATCAGATCGTGTA
Organism: Nephrotoma appendiculata; assembly: GCA_947310385.1. Classification (NCBI taxonomy): domain Eukaryota; kingdom Metazoa; phylum Arthropoda; class Insecta; order Diptera; family Tipulidae; genus Nephrotoma; species Nephrotoma appendiculata. The sequence continues at coordinate 241,181,964 of OX371223.1, read as the reverse complement.
TTTTAGGGAAAAACAATTTGAATATTTTTCTTCTTCCACAATTTAGTAGCGGAGACGTTACAGCGGTGAGCGCTGAGGTTGGCTGTGAAAAGCTATGGCTAGCCTCAGCCTATACAGATCACGGGAAGGAGGTTCCACCGGATAACCTGGGGGAACTGATCCGGGAAGCAGATCAAAGAAGGGTAGGTGTTGTACGCGGATGTGATGTAAATGCGCATCACACAATCTGGGGAACCACAGACATCAACGAGAGGGGTGAGTTATTTTTTGATTATTTATTAAATACTAACCTTTTAGTTTGCAATATTGGACGAGAATCGACATTTATTGTTAAAAATCGACAGGAGGTTTTAGATGTCACCTTTGTGTCAGAAACGATTTTTCATAAATATGATCAGAGGGTGGAGAGTGGCGAAAGAGCACTCATTCTCTGATCATCGATATGTAATTTATAACCTCGAAATTAAACCTGTTACCCGGAAATCCTTCAGGAATCCCAGAAGGACAAACTGGAACAAATATGGAGAGGTGTTGAAGGAACTACTGCCGCTGGAGGTTCCTGGACTTCCGGCGACAGTAGAGGAAATAGATGGCATGGTTGATATTGTCACAAAGGCATGCAATCTTTCATTGAATGCTGCGTGCCGCCTAATGAAGCCTAGGGGCAGGCAGAAACCGATATGGTGGACCAAGAAGTTGGGAACATATCGGAGTGTGTGTAGGAGAGCTTTTAATAAAGCTAAGAACACAAGGGAGATTCGGGATTGGGACTCCTATAAGGAGGACCTCAGAAAGTACAAAAAAGTTTTGAGGAAGGTACAAAGGGGGTCTTGGAGACTCTTCTGTTGTAGAATGGAGGAGGTCTCTGAGACTTCTGGCCTTAGGAAAATTCTAGCTACTAGCCCAACCAGTCCTAGTTATTTAATTAGACCAGACGGGTCATGGACAACTTCAAGTGCAGAATCATTGGAACTCCTCATCGAGACCCATTTTCCGGGAAGCTTTGAAGACTCGACAGAGCCTGGAGCTAATCGAGTAACACCTTCAATAGAGATGGAGGGCATCGCGGATAAGGAGCGAATCCGTTGGGCGCTGAACGGGTTTAAACCTTATAAATCGGCGGGCCCGGATCAGATTATACCAGCAGAGATCCAAAGAAACTCAGCAGTTATCCTACCCTGGCTGGAAGGTATCTTCATGGGATGTCTGAAACTGGTCTATATTCCTAAAAAATGGACGGAGGTCAGAGTGGTCTTTATCCCGAAATCGGGAAAAATCTCGCATGCCTATCCAAAGGATCTGAGACCTATAACTCTATCATCCTTTCTGTTGAAAACCTTGGAAAGGTTGGTAGATATAGGTATTCGATCAAAAATTGAGCCCAGGAGTTGGGCAATGTCGCAGCATGCGTACTGTAAGGGAAAGTCGGTGGACACAGCTCTGCACGATCTAGTACGCATGATTGAGAAGTCAATTTACTCGCAAGAGTTCTGTATGGTAGCATTTCTCGACATTGAGGGTGCCTTTAATAATATTAAAACGGAGGCGATCATGGAAGGATTGCTATTTTTGAACGTGGACTACCCCATATGTAGGTTGATAAATCAGATGCTGGTAAGCAGGATTATTACCTCGAAACTGGGGGAGGCCACCATCAGAAGGCGGGTGGTTAGAGGAACCCCGCAAGGAGGTGTAATGTCCCCCTTTCTTTGGAGTGTTGTGATGAATGGATTGCTCTTGGAACTGGAGGGAGAGGGGATAGGGGTTGTAGCGTATGCGGATGATGTAGCGATAGCTGTCTCAGGCAAATCTCTGGATACGATTAGGGATGTTATGCAGAATGCACTCCTGATCGTTACGAAATGGGCCAGCAAATGTGGATTAGGGATCAACCTCTCCAAAACAGAGCTGGTACTATTTACTAAGAAATATAAAATTCCGGTAGTTAGTCCTCCTACCGTAAACGGCATTAGACTGGCTTTTGCTGACAGAGCGAGATTTCTGGGCATAATCTTGGACAGTAAGCTAAGCTGGAAGCCTTACATAGTAGAAAGGGTGAATAAGGCTAATGTAGCGATTTACTCGTGTAAGAACGCCATAGAGAAAAGATGGGGTCTAAAACCAGAGCTGGTACACTGGCTCTATACCGCTGTGGTAAGACCTGTGCTGATGTACGGGGTGGGTGTGTGGTGGCCAGCTCTGGAGAAGGTAACATATAGGAAGATGATGGAGAAGGTGCAAAGAACGGCCTGCATGATTATAAGCGGGGCGCTTAGGTCAACACCTACACGCGCTTTAGAGGTTATGTTCCACCTTATTCCAATCGAATTTTTTGGTAAGCAGATGGCAGGCAATGTGGCTACAAGGCTCTCGGCTGTCTCTCAGTGGAAGTGCTTTCAGGCGGGAAACTCGACGATAGTTAGATCACTAAGGGAAGAACTGGTGAATCTAGATTATATTAAACCAACGTTGTGCTTCGATAAAGTTTTCCGGACCATTGGTCCTTCGAGAGAATCCTGGAGGAACGGATCAATACTGGAAAACGAGGTACTGCAATTTTCATGGACGGTTCTAAGCTAGACGTCATCTCCCTGACTACTGCAGCGTGTACCAGGCTGAAGTGGTGGCAATAGGCGAAGTCGGGACATGGTTGAAGCATGACGTGGTATCCGTTAGGGATATCGCGATTTATGTGGAGAGTCAGGCGGCGGTCAGATCGCTAGAGGCGGTTTGTCTAAAGTCACGGGTGGCACTGGATTGCCGATCATCTCTTAATGAGATGAGCGAGTATTTCAGTATCCAGATAATCTGGGTCCCTGGTACTCGGACATCATGGGAAACTGCAGGGCGGACGAACTAGCTAGGTACGGTATGACTCTCCAGATGCAGCCGGAAACGGCCGGTCTGGGGAGGCCTATAGCAGCGCCTAAATCGGCGCTCAGTAAAAAGGCAATCGCCTTGACAAACGAGAGGTGAACCAACACCCTGACGTGCAGGGTAGCAAAACAAGTTTGGCCAAAACTGGACCTGCGGCGCTCCAAAGCACTAGTATCTCTGCGAGAACGAGAGGTAGGATTGGTCGTAGGGATACTGACAGGACACTGCCTTTTTGGGGAACATGCAAGAAGGCTGGGTCTACAGACGAATGACTTTTGTAGAAGTTGTTTAGACGAAGAGGAGGAAGAGACGTTAGATTACTTCCTATGCTCGTGTCCGCCACTATCATACAGAAGGCATAAGTATTTAGGTGTGTACAGTATGGACAGCCTTTCGCAACTCGTGAGCTGTGGAATGCGAGATATTTTATGCTACATAAGTAGCTCTGGATGGTTTCAGCAGGAGTAAAGGGAAGATAGGATCTTGTGGTATCACAATGGGCCACTACTGGCCTACGTGTGCGATAGCAGCCACTCTAACCTAACCTAACCTAAGTTTCTTATAGAATGATGTATTCCAGTTTTAACAGATTAGAGATATTTAAAAAATTGCTGTAATTTAAAAGAATTGGAGTTATTAAGGATTTTGATATACATTTACTTTAATTAAGCGATCAGGTATTTAATAATACTTTGAAAATAAATTACATTCATTTAAAATAAGAATTATTTTAAAAACAATTTCGGAATAAAGTTGTTTCGAAACGTCATACTACGAATAGAGTTATTTTGATTATTAGTTGTAAGTAATACATTACTTTTGAATTTTATTGTTTAAAGACCCTAAATTTTCAATGGTAAAAAATAATCACATTTAAAAAATATTCATTTCAGATTCATTTTATTTGAATTTATCACCAAAATATAAAAACTAGGGTCTTGTTTAATCACATGACCTTAAAAAATAGATAAATTATAAAATAAAATTAAACATAGTCAACAAAATTCAAATGTTAGATAAAATAAAATAAATTGCAGTTCAACTGTCAGTTGGATAAAAGTTTTGGTTAATCACATTAAACTTGAAAATTACTTAAAGTATTCTAAACCCTAATTGATGATTCTTGCTCTGGAAATTCGCAAACAGGGTCTTTATTTTCAGTTACTCTCCAGTATGTTTTTATAAAACGTCAACGAGTCCAGCAATTTCCATTCATAGCCAAAATGTTTGGTTAGCAGCTTGCCAACATCATCAAGTTTTGCTGTTTTTATTTTCAATCCAAACGGCAGTCTCATTAGAGCCATGGCACGAATATTATGACCTCGTTTAACATTACTTTTGAAAACGCCAATATTAGATTTATAAAATGCCTCACTACGTACTTCAATCGTATTATTTGTATCTTTTTTCAATATAATCCACTTTATTTTATTACATTTAAAATGCCAAGCAGAAGGCGGTTTAATGAACCTTGTAACCTCTTCTTTAAAATCTATAACAGGGCATTCATCGATCTCTAAATTTTTAATTGTTCCGTGCTCTTTATAAATATCTAAATATTTTTCTACTGTGACGATAGCTTCTCTCGCCTTCAACTTCTTCTCAAGCTGAGCAAAAACTCAATCTGGTGGAATGAACGAATGGCCAGGAATCGGAAATATTAGTTCAATTGACCGAACATGTCGACGTGCTTTAACAGCAAACCAGAATTCGCACATACCATACCCATAATGATCGAATTTTTATTTTGGCCTCCGCATCCATCAGCGACCAAACGAATTGATGTGATACCCTCAAGACGCGAATTACTCAGTTGGTAGAAAACAACCGAAGCAATTTCATTTGAACCTTTAGGCCGAGAATTTTCCGCCCAGTAAAACAAAATAACATTGTCTTTTGTAAGAGATGAGTGAGACGTGCCGATTACCATGCCGAAAAGGTATAAACACAGCTGCCGACTGCAGTATGCAATATTTTTGTCAATCAAGTAATACGGTTAACGAGTCATTTTCCTCCTCATTAAGAAGAAAAAGAGGGTCTTAGCTTGTGTATTCGCATTTTCGCCATGACATAATTCTTCTTCTCGTTATTATTACTAATTTTGAAGTGATCTTTGAGTTGCAGACATTGTAACGTTCGTTCCATTTTTTTTATAGCTAAGCCGAGACACAGCAAGTGGTGGTGAATTTTCGTATGCGCCTAAAACGTATGAGTTAAATTGGTATTCCGACAGTTACTCGAAAAAAATATTCTAGAAAAACATTTACTCGAAAATTATTTGCTCTAAAAACATTTACTCGAAGAACATTTTCTCGCAAATGTATAAAACTACATTTGATCGAAAAGCATTTACTCCAAAAACATTTTCTCCTAAAACAACTTGACAAAAATTCATATTTATAACTTTATTTTAACTTAACAGAGTAGTATTTTAATATTTTCAACGAATAATGCCCGGTTTACATAAGACCAACATTTTTCTTCTGCAAAATGAATAAGATATAACATTGACTTAATGCACATGAGAGACAAGAAAAGCAATATATCCCAACAAAATTTTGCAGAAGAATTTTTGTGCATAAATGACCATAAAAATGAAAATGTTGCCATAAAATATATTCGATCCGAGTATTTTTATGGCAACATTTTTAAAATCAACAAGAAAAAAAATTATTTCGCATTTATAAATGTTGAGGATTCATAATAAAAACAGACGCCATAGATAAAAATGTAAATTTCGAATTTGAATTCATTGAAAGTAAATTAATAATGATCCTATAAAAAAAATTACGCCATTACTATATATGTTTATTTCTTTCTGGCACATTGATTATTTTTATATAGCGGATTCTTTCTTATTTACCTGCAAAAATTTGCAGAAGAAAACAATTTTCTCATGTAAACCGGGCATAAGTGGTGTATGCTTTCAATCAAAAAGGTGAAATGTGATTGAACAAAAATATTTATTAGTTCAACATTAATATTTACTATTTCAACATATAAAAATTAAACTCATTTTGGTAAGGATAAATATACAAAATTTAAAATAGAATAATCTTGATAAAATAAAATAAAATTTCTAACCTTGTAGATGACTAGTATGGATAATTTAAAAACAACGAAAAATAAGCCTTGCTTTCTAGTAGATGGTTATGTATTTATTAAAAATAAATATCATAATGATGTTATGTACTGGGTATGCACGAATAATCGGCAAAAACTATGTAAAGCACGAATTAATACCAAAGGTGATGTTATAATAAAGAAAGTTGGAGAGCATAATCATGCTGGCAATGCAGCAAATTTTGGTGTTAGAAAAACTCTTACTGAAATTAAAAAGAGAGCACTATTTATAAATATGAATACACAACATATTATTGCTGAATCTACTGTTGCAATTAATAATCCAGTAAGAGTCCATATGTCGTCTATCCCTTCCATGCAGCGCACAATTCACAGACAAAGACAAAGAAATGCTGTTATTCCGAAATCGGTAATGGATTTAATTATACAAGAAAAATTTAATGATACTCTTCAGGGTGATCCATTTTTGCTGTATGATTCAGGGCCTACCGAAACTCGAATTTTGATATTCTCAACCCAACGAAATCTTCACTTTTTGGCGCAATCTGACATGTGGTTCGTTGACGGTACTTTTAAAACAGTACCGTTAATTTTTAATCAACTTTTTACCATACATGGGGTAAAGGAAAAGCAATCTTTACCATTAGTGTATGTCTTATTACCGAACAAATTAACTGAATCATACAAACGCTCATTCGAACATTTAAAACCGTTGAATGTTAATTTGAAACCATTGCATTTAATGTCAGATTTTGAACAAGCTATTATAAACGCAGTTTCCGTATCATTTCCAGATGGTCAACAAAAATTTTGCTTCTTTCATTTAGGCCAGAGTTTATATCGCAAAATATGTCAGGTGGGCTTAAAAGCTAAATATGACCAGGATGCAGCGTTCGCTCATAAAATTCGTATGATTTTATCGGTTGCATTTGTGCCGCCACCCGATGTTATTAACGCTTTCCAATCTTTAACTGAAAACAATCTTATCCCAGAAGAAGCTAATGAAATATTGGATTATTTTGAGGATAATTATATCGGCAGATTTGATGTGCGGTCTAAAAATGAAACTGGTAGGCGCAATCCCAGGTATTGTATTGAATCGTGGAATGTTTATACTGCAACACTAGAAGATTTCGCTCGAACAAATAACTGCGTTGAACTGATTGCGCATCAACGTTCCCGCTAAGCTGGGCACACGGGCGGCCGCCCAGACATATATTGTATTTTGCTCATCATAATTTTTAGTGCGCCCATCTACAATATTTGTAACATTTTTTTTCCATTTAGACACAAAGTTTAAATATTAGTAAACCCAAACGGTTCAAAATATTTAATATGATGTGCAGCTCGAATCTGGATTGGGATGTTCTAACATCACCATTTTTCGATATTTAATCGAAATCTACGTCTTTTTTAGCTAGAATTAATTTAACTACTGTTTCTTTTATCAATTATTTTTTCTCTATTGCTATCGCAACCTACTAGAATATATTTGAACAATATCTATTTCACTTATTTTCGTTCTAGAATCGAAAAAAAATTAATTGGTGATAGAAACGCAGTATAAACATCACAATTTTGTAATCTAGCAGGCTGGAAAATGACACAAAAATTGAACCAAAGATCAATTTTATTCTACAGAAACGAGAAATAAACTTCGATAAATTATCGAAACATGGTGATGTTAGAACATCCCAGTCCAGATTCGCCCTGGTTTTCCTATAGGAAAAGAAATTAAGAAAAATATTTTCATAGTCTTTTTGTCACAAAAACTTTTTTTCTGGCACACTATGGTAAAGAGTTGGTGTAAATTTTTTCAAAAACAAAATTAAATTGGGAATATTTTTCCTATCTAATTTCGATACCGAAAAAATATTTCCTAAATTATAAAATTTTAGATCAAACATGATTTCTCAGTAGGCCAGAAAATGATATTTTTGACAAACAATCTATGTAAATATTTTTCCTAATTCCATTTCCTATAGGAAAACCAGAAACGAGCTCTGCAGGTCGAATTTGGGAAATATGTTTTCCGTATCGAAATTGGATAGGAAAAATATTCCTAATTTAATTTTGTTTTTGAAAAAATTTACACCAACTCTTTACCATAGTATGCCAGAAAAAAAGAATCGACCTGCTGTGGTCTTTTTCTGGTCATTCCCTGGGAATAGGGAATTGGGGAAAGAATTTACATATCTTTTATCTATAAATCTGTTTTTTTCTGGCTTACTGAGGAAAAAAGTTTGATGTACATTTTTACAAATTGGGAATAATATTTCCATAGCGAAACTGGCAGGGAAAATTATTCCCAATTATATTTTGTTTTCTAAAAAAGTACCACTAAAAATGATTTAAATTGGATTTATATGTAAATTTTCCCCCAATTCCCTATTCCTGTGCCAGAATAGGGCCACTGGTAATGTTTTATAAGATATGATATTTTTTAAACAATTTATAAACACTTTTGCTGTAATGACAAAACGAAAATAGAATGTAAACTCAAGCTCCACAAACAAGACATCCTCAAAATTTACAGTAGTAGAATGGTGAAACAGAATGAAAAATAATCCCGTCATCACCAATTAAACAAAAAGTTAAATTAGGTGAAATTTTTAGTTACCAAATTGAAACAGGTGATGTACTTTGTAAAATATGTATTGAAGCAAAAGCTGACAGTGATTTTTCTAAAGGAGAAAAATAGGACAATTGTAAATTATATCACTTACAATTTTTTTTTTATTTATTTTTTAACATTAAAAAAATTATTGTATTGTAATTTTGTTAAATTTTGCTCAAAATTTGCTAAATTTAAAATACTTGCCCACAATGCAGTTATGCCGCGCACGATTTTGAATAATTAGAGGGAACGTTGGTTGGCATAATGGATTTTCCCGGTTAGTTGGTTATGAACATCCATCTGTTGATTTTTTTTTTTGAAAAACTTCAACTAGAACAATCGAAAAATGAAATAATTCTCGAGCAAATTCTTGCTGGAACTCCAATGCCTCCAAAACACAAAAAATATCGAGATTTAAATCAAAGAATCAAAAATGTTACTGAAAAATATTCAATTATGGAAATCACCGATTATTTAACTGCAATTGCATACAATACTGTATTATAAATAAAAAAAAAAAAAAATATTTAATAAAAAATCTAAAAAAAGTAAAAAAAAATAACATTTAAATAATATTCAAAAATCATTTTCTGGTAAAATTAATAACCGAAAAATTCTTCAAAAAATCGCGCGATTACGGACGGACGCAGTACGCAGATCACTGCAACCACCATATACTGGACCGTTTTTGGTAATCGACCGTACAGACAAATTTTATACTTTGGATCTGAACGGCCGGCCGACTCAAACCATGTTACTCTGACAACCAATCAAAAGCTACGGACGCACCAATTATATAAACTGGATTACTTATACCGACTCACGAACCAGAACTCAGTATTTCGGCTGACGGATCTAAATTACTTACTGAGGAACCAAAAGTTTGCAAAAAGGTTCGTTTTGATGTTTCGTGAAGTACTAAATCCACTACAAGATCGGGTCGTGTGTCCAGGACTCCTACCAGATTCTTAGATTTTCGATAGATCTTCGATCTCTCTGGAGGGAAGTATTGTGGCGTTTTCACACTTTGTTTCTAAATCTATAATATAAAAGTATTTTAAATTGATTGGCACTGAAATGGTTAGTTGGGTATCCAACTAAAAATATTGTAGTTTCTGTTTTTTTGTTAAGCTAGCTTTGAAAAATAAAAGTTAGTTCAGTTTTTATGTTTTTTCTAAAAAGATATATACGGACTAATAAATAATAGTCAAAATAAATATATTATATTTAAAAATAAAAGCCAAAATATTGTTTAATAGTTAAGTGATAATTAATAATTTGTGTTGTCATACGTGTATCAGATTGATACTTATTAAAGCTTGGTGGAGCTCTATAACCACCAAATCTCCATTTCAGGGTTGTTTTTTTTACGTAATTTTTCAAAAGCACAAAAAATTTAAATAAAATATTTTTAGGCACAAGTAGGTACTTCTCTATTCAGCCTTTTATGTGTACTGACAATAAAACAAAAATTTCCATTTTGACATTTGTAGCAATGTTGTCTGTTTATACCGTAGCTACGTAGCATTGCTAGCTACGTAGCAATGCTAAATAGTAGTGCTATTTTAGCTAGCTGTGCTATGAGTATGTCGTGTTTATGCCGTTGCTACAGTTGTCATTTGCGTTTAGCATTGCTATTTTAGCTGCGGTATAAACGCAGCATATGATAGACAAACTTAAAGATGCGTGCTCATCATATCTTAACGGTCAAGCGGAGTTTGGTGAACATGTTACGATTCTGCCGAAGATCTACAGAAGAAAATTTGATGATTAAACGACCACTACAAATCAACGAACTACATTATGCTGAGATAATAATTTTTCGTGCCATTCAATATCAAGAATTCTACGATAAATTATCAAACATGAAACGGACGATCAGTTAGCTCGAAATCGAAACTTAACGCATTAGATGTTTTCTTATCTACGGATTGCCTATTTAGAATAGGTGGTCAACTAACAAATTCCAGTTTAAATTATTCAACACGGCATTCAATTATCCTACCACATCATTTGTGCTAAATACGGCACGTCGGCACATACGACACTATAGTGCTAACTACGGGGCACATCACGTGATGTACGTCCCAACGATGGATCACGTGAACCATCAATCTAATCAATAAAAATGTAAATAAAATATAATAATCAACAGTGAAGTTGAAGTTTAAAATGCCCTATCCCCAAACCGCTCCGCACAACACTGGCTCATTAGATCAAGGTTCGGTCTAGGTCATTTTTGCCTCAATTATGGTATCGATGAACAGGTACTCATTATTCGAATTCAAGCTAAAAGGCATAACCCCATTCGACTCTTTTCGACTAGAAAGAGGTTTTCGTTTTAATAGCGATACAAAATAATTTATGTGTTACAATTTAAAATTATCCGTTTTATACACTGTTGTATAGTATATACAAAAATATACAAACGTGTGGGTAATGTGCACGAGTAACATTGAAAGCTTACGTGCGCATGAATTAAAATCCCATCCAGACGTGTTTATATATTTTTCAAACAATGCATTTTAACAAAACAAATAATCAAACATCAATTGCCGTTGAGAAGCATTTATGTCAATAGTAATTAATGAAAACTTAATTTTCATCAAATAGTATAAAAATAACAAACACTAGAAATGCAGCAGTAAATCACAATGCATCAATTAGTTTGCGTGATCATAAACGACAAAATCTAATATTAGTAATTCGTAATCGAAATCGAGACACCCAATGTTAATATTTTTATTAAACTCTTAACTCTTATTTTAATAGATCAAAAATCTAATCAAAATCCAATTAAAATAAATGTTTAATCAGCAAATTTATAGTTTCCACATAAAACCATCCTTCGCATCATTATCCAAAAACAAAAATTAATTCAACTTATTTATCAATTTTTATTATCGCACTCAACCCATCCTATTTTCAAATACCCAAAAATAAAAATAATTCTCCTTCACATAAAACTAGGTCATTTCGATAAACACTGGCATAAGCAGGCATTTATAACTTGTGGAGTTGGGATTACAGACAGACAACTCGAGCATATCGTACAATGGGAAAATACGAAATTAATTTTTCGTTAGTGTTACTCATATCGCGCAGATATCAAATCGTTAATCTTGAAAAATAAATAAGTTCATGGCTTTTATCACATAAAATAGTTTATAGTCATTCGTGTTTATGTCGCTAATCAATAGGCCTTTATGTACTCGTCTATCACAAATTTCTGTGTTTACTTAAAGCATTATAATAAGGCTACGTACATAACATCATATATGTACATATTTATTGTTCAAGTATTATTAAGCGACGTTGCATTTATATTGTCCGGAGTCGATATAAAAATGTTGGGCATAATTTTGCTTCAATAGGTATTTGGCACAATGCCAAGTATTATTTTTCATGAGATAATAACGGAAAAGATTTTTTTTTTTGTTGGAAACATTATTTTTCGATTTATTAGGGAAATTGGAAAATACTGTATATCATTTTATGTTACTGCTTTAAACTTATTACGTTCACACAGCAAGATATTTTCTGAAAATATGTGTTATTAAAAATTGTTTAAGGCAAAACGAACGACACGACATACATATATACATGAAAATGTGCATGGTACTAAATGTATCTGCTTAACAAACACTTCTTCTAAATATGCCAAAATGTTAAGTTAAGGGTTTTACAGTTTCAAAACATAAAAATTAAATGGCAATCACACTAAACAGTTCTTTTAAGGATTTTGAGTGAAAAATTAAATTTTATGAAATTTAAAAATAGAATGATATTTAAAAAATTAATTAAAAATGTATAAAAAAATTTTGAGGAAAACTCTCATATTGCTCAGAATTGTGTTTTTGTAAAGTATCAGTTCCTTTTGAATTCCAGGGCATCCAATTCTGGTCAAATGTTAAGACAAGATGTCGGCGACTACACCAAAAATCAATCATAGTCGTTTTTAGGGCCTGACTTATCAAATGGCGGAGAACCAAATCACAATAAACTTGAACAATATTTTTTTAAGTAAAATAGTCATCAGATTTTTTTATTTTTGAGCGAATCTCATTACCAATAACAAGACATCACGGAGATTGCACCACAGTGAAACCAAATAGGAATAACTCCTACGGGTTTACCCAATCAAACCTCTATTTACCGTTTCATTATAGACTTGCTCAGTTCGAGTTGTTCTTTTTACAAAACTGGACATCCTAGATATTGGGCAAAATGCAAACATATAGAAGTAACTCATTAGGGTCTTACCTATTAAACGATTTGTGAATCATTTCAATATAGACTTGATGCTCTACTGAAACAAAAAATCTGGGGGTCTATTATGAAATTTTCGACGCGCGTATTTTTTTCGATAACGACGACAGTCGACAACGTTGAAAATCGCTATTATTAATTTTTTTTTCGACGATGTCGAAAAATGAAATTAATTATTTTTTATGTGAAAATTTAAATTAATTATTTTTTATTAAATTTAAATTAATTCATCAAAATTTTATAAGTTAAAATTATTAATTTATTTTTACTAACAAACTTTTTTTATTTCTCAACACTTAACACTTTTCTTTTATGTACTCGACACCTCAAGAACTGTCGTAAAATAGTCGACGTTATCTAAAAAAAAAACGCGTCGAGTATTTCATAATACCAAATTTTCGACAACGTCGAAAAAAAACGCGGTCGAAAATTTCATAATAGTCCCCCAGGGGGTCAATTCGCGTTCCATGGAAAAATATAATGAAAAGAATCTTTTCATTTCCATTCTGTCAATTAATTTTCATTTTTCTTTTTCACAAAAGCAAATCATGCGATTCACGTTGGTGTTATGAAAATATGTGCTGAATATAACACGGAATAAATAGTTTTCATTGCTGAATAAATTCTATTAATTCTATGTTTATTGGGTGAGTACATTTGGAGCATATTTGCCAGCAATCTGTCAAAAAATTTATTTTATTTGCGCATTGGAAATTTTTTTTGGAACTCAAATTTTTTTGGAACACAGCACATTGGAAATTAACCAAACAGCAAGCTCTTAATCGGTGCTCTAATCAAGATGACTACGTATATAGCGACCCGTGGAATTGTGGAAAGACGTAGACAAAATCAACAAAGGTATCTATGAAAAACATATGTAATAAAATTGTTGTACCTATAATTTATTGTGATAAACAATACGCGATTTGTTTATTTAAATAAAATATTCGTGTTTTGATCCTTGTCATATTCTAAATGTATCTTGTATAAATTGCACAGGGACAACATGCGAACTCTACGAAGACGTTTACGCGATAGTGAAAACCCGTTTGAGGTACTTTCAGATATAGAATTTTTCAATTTATATCGATTCCCTAAATTTATTTGTACCGAATTAATCGATAAACTATCGCCACTATTTCGGCCAACTTATAAAATTCACGCAATCCCTTCACATTTGAAAGTGCTGTGTGCCTTATGATTTTTCGCTACTGGCAGCTTTCAGCGTGCGGTTGGCCAAGATGCGATGTCTATGGTCTCGCAAACGTCCGTTAGCCGTATTATAAATGAAGTGGCAGAAGCGTTAAATTTAGTGGCTCATGAATATATCAAATTCCCAACCGGGTCCGAGATGTTGCGGACAAAGCAAAATTTTTTCGAAATGTATCAATTCCCAGGTGTGGTCGGATTGATAGACGGAACACACATTCGAATTTGTGCACCCAAGCGTGGTATAGAACACGTATACTACCGCAGAAAGAGCGGCCATTCAAAGAATGTGCAAATAATTTGCGATAGCAAATTATAAATTTTAAACGTCAACGCAAGATTTGGCGGAACTGCACACGATGCGTATATTTGGCGTCGCTCAAATTTGAAAAGACAATTTGAATCGAAATATGCTATCGGTGAGAGGCAGATGTGGCTATTGGGGGATAGCGGGTACCCGCTACAGCCGTGGTTATTGACGCCCATACTAACCCCAACTTCGGAAGCGGAAGCTAAATATAATGTGGCGCATAAAAAACCAGAAGCCTTGTTGAAAGATGTATTGGCATTTTGAAAAGCCGCTTAAGATGTTTATCAAAAGAAAGAGTACTGTATTACTCCCCGGAAAAGGCAAGGGAAATTATAAATGCCTGTGTTGTTCTTCGTAACATGTTAATAGTGGCTCAAATTCCTTTGCCAGATATTATAATTGAAGAACAAGAAGATGATTTTATCCTGCCGTCTATTGATGAATCCAATAGGTTAAATGAAGCACGCAGAATTCAAGGAAACCTATTAACAGAATATTTTTCATAATATTTATATATACATGCATACTAATGAATACAATAAATATGATTTTACAAATAAACGAATTTGCTGTTTATTTCGGTTAAAGTATTAGTAATACATTGCAAAAATTGAAGTTTTTGTTTTCCTATTTCTAGTTTTTCTTCTTTTAATCGTATTTTCGTTTCTTCAATTTTTATAAGTTTATCGATGTTTTCCGTATCATTAATCGGCTGGCGTTGTCTCCTGTGATAGGGGTGAGTAAGGAATCCCACATATGTCGGCTTCTAAATCAGACTAGAACAATAAAAATGTATAATATTATATATAAAAATGTATAATATATAACAGGACTGGCAAAAGCGTCGACCGCGGTCGACTGGTCGACCGATTAACTATCGAAAGTCGCCCGCGAGCAATATGAGAAAATGCATATTTAAAAAACTTTTTGACTGTTACGTAATCTCTTTATAAACATATTTAAAAAACAGTTCAGATTTATATGGTAACAAATGTCTAATAAAATAAAGAAATAAACATTTTTCATTTCTCTTTTAATGCTGTTCTTATTTCTTTCGACTTTTTCATACAAATTTTTTACATGCGATTTTTTTAATTCAAATTGCAGTTAAATTTTTTAGTAAAAGGGGATTACCCATTTTATTTGAACATGTGTTTTTATTAGGAACGCATCCATACATATGCAATTTTGAATGTGATTTATTTACGAGTATTGATAATGTTTTAATTTTCATGTAACAAAAATAAACCACATAGCTGCAAAACCAAAAATTCCGTGTCTGTTTCTAAATATAAAGTTTGAAGTGTTGAAGTTTTGAATAATAGAATATAAATTTCAATAATTTTATGTTAAAGAAAGTTGTCCGAACGTTTTCATTATCTGAGTAGTGAATAAGATTAATTTTGATAAGGAATTTATTGCAACTTTAATTATTTTCATCTTAAGAAATAAAGTAAGTATAATAATCGCAATTTTTTGGGTTTTTTTGTTTGTTAATAATTCTAAATATATGTATTTTTTCTTAGCCACAATGACACAACCGAGCAAAACAACTAAAACGTACCACTATCATGCTGAATGGGAACAGGATTTTCTTTTCATCATGATGAAAGATAAGTGTCTTTGTCTTATTTGTAATTCAAACGTAGCACTACCTAAAAAAGCTAACGTTGAACGACATTTTCGAACAGTGCACCATAATTATGAAATTGACTTTCCATTAAACTCTGAGGTACGGAAAGAGAAAGTGAAGCAGTTAAAGTCACAATTAGGTGCACAACAAACGTTTTTTACTAAATTTAGCTCAAAGTCTAATACAGTTACCGTAGCATCATTTTAGATAGCTAATATTTTAATCAAACATAAAAAACCTTTTGGAGATGGCGAAATATGGAAAGAGGCAAGCTGGTGAAGTGTTATTCAAAGATTTTAAAAATAAATCTGGAATTCTGGAATCTATTAGCAATATGTCATTGACGCGCAATACTATCATGCAAAGAACGGTGGATATAAGTAAAAATTTGGAAGATATTTTACAGCAAGATATTCAAAAATGCTGCTTTCTCTCTTTGCAATTTGATGAATCTACAGATATCACAGACACTGCACAACTCTGCATTTTCATTCGAATGGTTTTCGAAGATATGTCTACCACAGAAGAATTATTAACTATTCTACCAATTAAAGGACACACAAGAGGTCAAGACATTTACAATTTATTCGAATCATTTATAAGCCGCACTGATTTCCCGATTCACAAATTGGTATCAATTACCACCGATGGAGCTCCGTCTATGATTGGAAAACATGTGGGATTCGTAGCGCTTTGCAAGAAAGATGAAAAAATTCCGAGTTTTCATTCGTACCATTGCATTATCCATCAACAAACCTTGTGTTCAAAAGTGTTAAACTCTAATTATGTAATGAATATTGCATTTAAAATAGTAAATTCGATACGTGCAAGAAGTCTACAACGACGTCAGTTTCGGACATTGCTGGAACAATGTGAAATTGAAAATACCGAATTATTATTACATACGGATGTAAGATGGCTTAGTTGTGCAAAATTTTTAAAACGATTTAGAGATCTGTTGCCGGAAATAAAGCAGTTTTTGACTGGAAGAGAAGAATTATATCCCGAATTGGAGGATAAAAGTTGGCTGATGGCTATTGCTTTTATTTGCGATATGACAGAGCACTTAAATAAATTAAACTTACAGCTACAGGGGAAACATAAATCTATTCTCGATATGATAACGGCAGTAAAAACGTTTAAAGAAAAGCTGTCCATGTTTATTCGTCAACTAGAACTGGGTGATTTAAAACATTTCCAAAATATGGAAGAAGAATCCAATGATGAGCCAGGAATTCTTTACAACGAATATGCTAATCAAATCAGAACCCTTTTAAATGAATTTACCACACGTTTTGCTGATTTTACTAAAATTGAAAATATTGCTACGTTCATGTCATTTCCGTTTAACGATTGTATTAATACTGAGGAGATCGCTACTCAGATTAATGAATTTCTGGACTCAAATTCAGCTTGCTTAGAAGATGAGATAATAGCATTGAAATGCGACATATTCATCAAATCAAGAGCTACAACCGAAGACAAGTTTTGGAATCTTCTTTCAGAAGAAAAATATCCAATTTTGCGGAGAGTGGCTGGATATGGCTGGATAAAATATGTCCGCATTTTTTTGATCCACCTATCTTTGCGAATCAGCTTTTTCTTCAATGAATGGCATTAAGACAAAACATCGATCTTGTTTAACGGATGATCATTTGGCATCATGCTTGCGAATCGCCATAAGCTCATATGATCCAAAATATAAAGAACTTGCTGATAAGATGCAGTGCCACGTATCAGGTGCAAGTAGTAGCAGTAGTAAATAAACTTATATTTAATATTTTTAAAATTCTTGTATTATAAGTGATATAAAACTTTCTAATTTTGTCTTGAATTTAAACAAATAAATGAAATACAGTTAACAATTAAATATAGTTTATCTGGTAGACCTCCAGATTTAATTTAGTCAAAAGTCGCCCGCAAGACTTGAAAGTTTTGCCACCCCTGATATATAACATACCATTTGACGAACTTCTAGCACCGCGACATCTCCATCGACGGCTTATGGAGTCATTATCGTCAGAATCCGCATCTCAAAATTTTAAAAAATATAATTTATTTAACTTGCTTTTGGTCCATCCAAAACTTTCGCCATTTGCCTCCGTTTTTATTGGAGCCCCCTAAACCATTTTTTTTAGCTCAATAGCTAATTCTTCCCATGATTTATCTCTGGGCCGTGCCCCATCAACTGATGTAAATCTGCAATATAAACAATTACAAAATACATAAATATGTGTACCTTGTGCATAAGAATTTGAACATTTTACGTCATACCTATCGTGTGCCATATCAACATTGGCTTCAAGGAAGTCAATTAAATACGACTTCTGCTGCTCCGTAGATCGCTTTCCTTTAATTACTCCATTTTGTGACAAATGTCAAATAGATTCTCACGATCAAAACACTTCGTGAGAAAGACGTTTTCATATGAAAACATATTGACGTTATTTTTTTCATTCTCAACGAACGGCAATCGGAAATGTGTGTTTCTCACTGAAAACATTTTTCATCGTGCTTTTCATCGAACGCGAATTGACCCCCTGCTTTTTAGTAAAACTCTCATCTGTTCTTTTTTATTTTGGAGGGAATTTCATTATGACTATAACAAAACATCACACTGATTGTACCAAAATTCTATTACACAGGAATAGCTACTACGCATTTTACCTATTAAACCGCTATTATACAGTTTCATTAAAGACTTGCTCAGTTTGATTTTTTAAAAAATATTCTCTTATGGGTCGTACAAACTGATTAAATTTGGTTTGAACCAAGACGAAATGACCTCAATTGGCCTGTCCAGATTTAGACATAGTCAATACCATTTTTGAAATAATACGAATCAGTTCAATAACAAGACGCGTAATTAAATTCATTTATTTGCCTATTCCTAGTGTGGCACTATTCTGGCTTTCTCTGGGAATAGGGAATTGTGAAAAAAAAATTATAGCATTTTTGTTTAAATTATATTTTTCTGGCCTACTATTGGAATTAGTTTGGTGTAAATATTTTCGATACGAAAGCTGTTTTTCTTTCGCAAAGCCGCTTAGCTTGAATATTAGAGACCAATTTTGGTTTCTGCAATATTTGTTTGTGAATTTTCAGTAACGGAAAATAATTGTTTATCATAGTTGGCTTTTATCTGCAGTAGTAATTGTAATCCGAATCGGTTTTATAAAAATCTTTTTTTTTTTAGTTTTATTTAAAGCCAACTTTACTTTAATTACAACTGATAAATACGCCAACTATGATGAACAATTATTTTCATTACTGAAAATGTATAAAGAAATATTGATGAAACCAAAATTGTCCTCTAATATTATAGCTAAGCGGCTTTGCGAAAGCAACGCAGCTAAAGTTGATTGGGAAACTTTTGTTCCACATAATTTTTATAGGAAAAAATTATTCTCAATATATCATTAGCTGCTTTACAACCGACCACCGCAAGTATTTGTAAGTGCCAAAATGTGTATTGGCTAAAGTGTCGATTGGAAAGCACAGAAAATTACAAAAGCAAAACATAACCTACATATGGGTAGTTTATTTGTGATAACTTTTTAATAAAAGAATATCTATAGTGAAACTTTATTAGCGCGTCAAATCAGAGCCTCCTAAATATAAAAGCCGTAAGATTCCGCCATTTTTCATGTGCTTTCCATAGAAGGGAGCCTATATTGTTTCATCCTGTAGTATAAACAAAACAGAGCTTCACCAAATAAAAACATTGTTATTTTATAAAGCTTTTCGCAATTACAAAACCAATCTAAAGATGTCGCTAAGTATAAATTTAGAAAATCCAAATGTTTGTTTCGAAAATTTAACAATTCATTTATGTATACTGCCTGGTTCAATAGATTATGGAGATCTCCTATTTATTTATTTATTTATTTATTTAAAGAAATCTATTTTGTAATATACATGTATGATTTCAGATTATTTACAGTTATAGTTAAAATTATATTAAAACAACAAAAAACTTTAAAACAGAATAAAAAAAAAAAAAAAATATAAACCAAATTTTGGTTTAAACAATTAAAAATTTAGAAAAAAGTCTTTAAGGATATTTTTAAAGTTGTCCTTTGATAAGTTGAAGTCAAATACATCGTCAATTAAGTTGAAAGATTTAGACATCGTATTAATTGGGTTGTTTTCTCCATAGTTGGTGGAATGGTGTTCAAGTGCTAAAAATTTATGGTTTCTAAATGTTCTGCATGGCACGTGAATTGATATGTTTTCCAAGATGTAAGCTGAATCTACGTGACCAAGCAAAACGTTACCAATAAAAGCTGCTCCCAAGAGAAGTCGTCTATTTTCAAGCGTGCATATTTTGTAATCTGTGCATCTTGTTGTGTATGGAGGTAAGCGAGCCACATTTTCATGGAATGGTAAGTTGTGGTCGTAATCCCAGTCACTTTTCTTTAACAAAAAAATCAGGAACTTCTTTTGAATGCTTTCAATTCTTTTTATATGTACAGCATAGTATGGATTCCAGACCGTTACAGCGTATTCCAGTTGAGATCGAACATAAGCGAAATAGAGTGAACATAAGGTTAGGATATCCTTAAATTCACCTGTCCATCTTTTAACAAATCCGAACATGGCATTCGCTTTCGCAATACAATTTTCAATATGCCTATTGAAACTGGCGTTTTCGACAAATGTAACACCTAAGTCTATAACCTCATTGACTCTTTGCAGTACTTCGTTGTTGACTTTGTATGAAGTAATTATTGGATTTCGTTTACGATGGAAAGACATGATTTTGCATTTCTTAATATTTAAGTATAGTGAGTTCCGATCACACCACTCACTTAATCTATCTAAGTCTTCTTGAAGTTTCTCCGTATCTAACAATCCATTAATAGTACGAAAAATTTTCACATCATCTGCAAATATGAGCTGCAATTGAGAAACGCAACACCAGCGAATTAGATTGAAAAAAAAAAATTGGAAAAATTGTGACATTTTTCTATTATTGTTTTACAGCGCGCAGCAACTATGATGGTGAATATTTTACGACGAAAAGTTTTATTTACGCCAACCGAATAATAAATAAAAATTATAATTGTTTTGAGTTTTATTAATTATGTTAAATTATTATATTAAAGATTTCGCGCTTAACTTAAAATAATATTGGTTTATTTTCGTAAATAGTTATTTAATTATTTTACGCTTTTCTGTAATTTCGAGTAAATTTATTACAGAGACATCTGTAAACGGATTTTCAAATTACAGAAAGCTCGGTTTTGCAATCGGATAAAACTGAAGATTTTTACGTTTTGTTCTGTTTTGTAATAATATTTAATGAAGAAAATCAGGACATCGTTGATTTTTTGTATACAAAAATAATTTTCGTAAATAGATTTTGATGTAAAAATTTTATTATATGAATAATATTATTGTTTCTACATGGTGATTCATAAAATTTTGTTTCAGCTCACGTTTCCTCTTTTATTTTGTTATAAATGAGGAATGTTTAGATTGCTATTAAGTGCAACGTTCATCTCAAAAATTCTGATGTGCATGTGACCAGAATTAACCAAATAAGTTAAATTTTTATAAAACTAAATTTTAAAATGGATGTAGGAGGAATCCGCGGCAGCACCCTTTATTATCTTACTTTATAAACCTACACAACTAAACGGAAAGCTCAAATACTTTTTACAAATATGTATATTGTTTAAAGGCGGATTCAGTATTGCGTTCTTTCGTTTCTTTCTTCGTTCTGAAATATTTTTAAACAAATTTCATTGGTTAAAAATGACGTTTTTTTTCTTGTGAATTTATTTCGGCAACTTTGATTGATTAAAAAAAAATTTCTGAAAGAGGGAAGGAACGAACGAACGCAACACTGAATCTAGCCTCACACTTCATGTATTTAAATGAAGTAAACATCAATAGGCCTAGCAAACTATATTAAAAATGTAATAATAACTTTTAAACATCCCCGATGTAAATCTAACACACCAATTTGCAACCTTCACCTTGCAAAGTGTAAATTTTTGTTAAAATTTTTATTTTACATTGTCTAAGTAAATTGTCTTAGTAATTTTTACTTACATCTTAAGTCGATTTTTACTAAAAATATACTGACGACTTAAGTTTTTAGGTTTAAGTTTCAGTGGTTGCTATCGCACACTTAGGCCAATTTTGGCCCATTGTGATACCACGCATACACGCCACATCATTAATCCATTCACCTACTCATACAACGACAGTATACCACCTGCACATTGCAAGCTCCATGTCAACCTGTACATTTACGTGGACGGTGGGTCGGTCCTGAATTCTGAAGTCCATCAGAGGGTCTACCTCGTAATCGATGGTGAAAATTCGATTTGCATCTACCCTCTGATGGGGTTCGAACCCAGTACCTCTCGGTCCAAGTGCCGAAGCTTTAACGACTTAACTTTCAAATGAAACTGCAAAATGAGCGGTAATGTATTAGCCGTGCTTCTGTATAATTACAGTTTACATTCTTTTTAATTTAACCACGGTTTCATAACCTAACATTTTTTCAAAAAACATGAAATTGTAATAAATTAATACTTAAGTCACTTAAGATGATTTTACCGATTTTTTTTAAAGTTGCTTGTTCTCAAGATTAAGTTCAAATTCTTAAGATTAATTTTCATCCTGAATACGATACGAAAATGTATTCGATACGAAAATGATGTTCGTTTTACGAAAATACTTTGGTATTCCTGAATACGATGGTACGTAATTGTTTTGTGTATGTCCTTGCTATAAGGAAAATTTATTTTTACCCCTATTCTCATAGTCGTATGAACTGATAAGCGTCACTTGAAATGATATATATCATGACCACCTATTTTTGAGTTATACGAAAAGCCAGCAAGATGGATGTTAATAAAACGTACATAAGATTACGATTAAATATATCGGGGAGTCCGTTAAATCCGATTGTCCGATAAATCCGAATGTTTTTAAATTTATTCAATTTGATCGAATTTAATCTGGGACGGAACTCAGGCATTTTGTACCCGATTATGAGAGGATTAGATGTGCTGGATGGAAATGGGACTGTTAAGCGATTTTTGGAAGAAATTCTGGAATATGGCCACCTGGGACAGAACTCGATTAATTCTTAACCGATTATGATGGGATTGGGTTTACTGGATGGAAATGGGATTCTTGATGAATTGAAAATGATACTATGATGATCTACTAAATGATTTTTGGTAGAAGTTTTGGAAAATCGCCACGGAGCTCGGTAATTAAAACTATAGGGTGGAAATCGATTATAAGCAGGCGTTTTTCTTAAAGCAAGCAGCTCGTGATGCTAACATGTGTCTGGTAAGACTGGATGCCTTAACATCTATCTATCTAGTGGGTTAAGCGACAGGTCAACTACAAACTGTCACAAAAAAACACGTTATAAACCCTACACAAAGAGCTCGGATACATTTTAATTATTCTTATCAACAACGATCTCGAAAACTGTTCACGGGAACATGGAATCTGATGTCTTCTAAGATCATGAGATTTTCAGAATCTTTAGAACCAAGCGAAAATTTACCATTTTGAGGTACTTGCAATATAAGAGCGCATAATCTATATGACCATATTCCAGAACTTTTTCCAAAAATTATTTGATAATCTCATTTCATCCACAATGCACAATTTCTGTCAATTTCTGTTCTAGGAGGTCATATTCCAGAATTTCTTCCAAAATTCGTTTAAGAATCCCATTTTCATCCCAGGTGTCCAAATTCCAGAACTTCTCCCAAAAATCATTTAAGAATCCCATGATCGAGTTCCGTCCCAGGTGGCCATATTCCAGAACTTCTTCCAAAAACTGTTTATGAACCTCGTTTCCATTCAACAAACAAAATCCTTTCATAATCGGTTAAGAGATAAACGAGTTCTGTCCTAGGTGGCCATATTCAAGAACAAGTGCAAAATCTAGTCGATTAAATTTAAAAACATTCCATTCGGATTTGACGGACTCCCTGTTTAGTCCGTTAAATCGAGGTTTTTGTGTATATTTTCAATTTTTCTATGGAGTCGTTAACTAAATATTCATCGTACAAAAATTCGTTCATGCACGTACAAAAACTGTTTGAATTCGTATTGAGGAATAGGGGAAATTTTTAAACATATCGTATATTTTCGTATATGTATTAGAATTATACGAATTCGTATAATTTCGATTCGTATTCGTATTCAGGAATAGGGTAGCAGGTACCGAAGTAAGCATGAAACAGGTCCATTACCTCCATGCTGTGCCATGGCTTCCTGCCACATCATCGATACAGGTTGGCCGTGGTATCTCAATACAGACGCGCACGTACGGTAATATTATAAGTCCACAATAATTGTTTGTAAAATGAGACTGATATGTTTCTAAATTCGGAGTGGGGAAATATTTTTTCAAGTCCAAAGTGGGTAGGCACTTTGCGAGATCCACTATCTTGTGTCAACATTTTGTCGTGGTTCTTTGCTTTGTATGCACATTTAAATTGCACTTTATTTAATTAAACTTGACTTTTTATTTATGAACAGTAAATACGAACAGTAAATAGGTCACTCCATAGAATTTCAGCTTAATACTAAAATTTTTGATTTCTATTTTGAACCTGCCCAGATAAAAACATCCTAATTGTACTTTTGTGAAAGGATTCATCAAATAGAAATTTAAAATAAACAATAATAACACTGTGCTACTTGAAAAAACGGACAAGCTGGGCACTCACCTTTAGCTGGGCTAAACCTAATTCAGGTACGCTGAATTCAATGGCAAAAGCGATATCTCAAAAATGAGGACTAACTTTGAAATGGGACTAGCACCATTGAATTCAGTGTAGTCGAATTAGGTTTACCCCCTGGGTGCTCGGCTCGTGACATAAAAAGTTTGCGATTCAAGCACAGTGTAATTTAAAGTCAAATTAATTGATTTGCGTTTAAAATAATTGTTAAAATTTCAGCATAATATTATCTTCATCAAACGTAAGGAAGTTGAAGAAAAAATTACTCTCATGAGTGTGTATGGCATAAAATGTTCTCAATGAATGAAAAAAGTAACAGTGATACAAATATGAGAGTCAGGAGCAACATAAGACATTTTATTTTAAATGCATAACTGCTCTGAGATCGATCTAACCTTAAGTCGACTTAAGATGTTATGAATAATTTTGTTTAGCTATTTAAAAGGTTTTGTTTAGTTTTATTTTGACAATTGTTTTTATATCTAAAAAATTGTTATTTTAACTTAGGCTAAGTAACGAGAACTTTTAAAACTTTTACTTAGCATGGGTAAATAATCTAAAATATTAGGTTAGTTTTACAGTTTTTAATTTAAATAGCAGATTAAGTAAAAGTCGCATTAATTATTTTTTTGAGTGTAGCCTCCTACATACTACACACGATACATATCTTTGAGGATCGTCAGAGTGCCTAATTTTATCCCGTTCATTTTATCATATTTTTTTTTTTTATTCAAATTATTACAATTGTGGCCCTATTCTGTCTTTCGCTGGGAATAGGGAATTGGGAAAAATATTTTCATAGAATTCTTGTTTAAATTGTATTTTTCTGGCCTACTGAGGGTACATGTTTGGTGTTAATATTTTTGAAACAAAGTGAAATGGGAAAATATTTTTCCCAATAAAAATTTTGTGGAACAAAAGTTTCCCAATTCACTTGTTTTGAAAATTTTTGCACTAAACTTTTTCTTTCAGTAGGCCAGAAAAATACACTTTAGACAAAAATGCTATGAAAATATTTTTCCCAATTCCCTATTCCCAGGGAAAGACAGAATAGAGCCACTGGATGCAATTTATCTAGTAATTTTAATTGTGAATGAGAAGAGATTGGCCATCTCCATTTATAGGTTATTTACTGAAGTTGTCTTTGCACTGTAGGTGCCCTTAATCCATTAAATCAATTGGTTTCGTTCTCTGAAATCATCTTACTGCATGTGAAGTGTCCAACATAACAAGAAGCTGTTCAGTTACGTGATGGTAAATACGTTGTCCATGAATTACTGCAAGTTTTTTTTCATTTCTTGTTGAACCGTTGGGATATTTAGGTCCCTATGAAGGTCATCATTCCTAATGTACCACGGAGCGTTAACTTTACCTCGTAACACTTTGTTTTGAAAAGTTTGTAATATTTTGTGTTGTTTTTCTGTGTACAGCCCCAGTGCTGTATTCCGTAAGTCCTTACAGGCTTTAACACCTGTTGATATAATAGCGTTTTCTTTTCGGTTGGCAATTCCGAATTTTTCCAATAAATTTTATTATTTTAAATATTAAGTTAATTTTTTTCTTTTTAACGTGCTCCTTCCATCTGAGTTTGATATCTAAGGTGATCCCTAAATATTTAGTCTTACTTGCATGCGGAACCTGCTGATCGTTAATGATTACAGGTTTGTTGCCGACGTCGATTCATTGATTCAAATAAGCCACTTTCTTGTCCATTTTATTATTTTGTCACATGCTTCTTGAAGTTTTGTTATCGATTCGTCAATAGTGCTTACTGAAAGAACTCCAATGTCATCAAATGTTGCACCGGTAATATCGTTAAATTGTGTTTAATCTCTGGTGTACAGCAGGTAACACAAAACACTACACTGCGGGTATTTCTTTATTCCTTTCGAAATCTTTTGTAGCTCGGAATATTCTTCTTCATATTTCTTAATATTGTTTTGGTAAATCTCTATGTTGTTTGCAAAGTAAACCTCTGTACCACATCTTATCGAAGGCCTGTGTCACATCTAAGAAGATACTAGAGCAAACATTTTTCCTCTCTAATGTATTCTCAATGACATCTGTAAGCTTATGAACTTGCTCAATAGTTGAGTGTTTCTCTCTGAAACCAAACTGATATTCTTGGATAGGGTTTCTTTGTTCTATGGTTCTTTTCAATTTTTTGAGCAACGCCTCTCAAACAATTTCGCTAGTGTTGGAGGTAGTAAAATTGGCCGGTAAGATTTTCCATCATTCCTTGACTTTCCCGATTTCGGAATCATTATTACTTAGCTGCAATACTTCTTTGCATTTTGGAGAGGTTAATCTTGAACCGCAGAAGGTATTTCTTGCATTAAACTCACTTCCGATAATAAAGCTACTTTCTAATTTCATAGGTTTAACACAAAATGTAATAAATTTAACTTCTATGCGGTTGCGGATCGTTAGAGCGCTCCATTTGGACCCGTCCGTTTTTCATGAATTTAAGGTAAAAGTCGGAAAATGTAAATTTCGGATAGTGATGCCTGGCGATTTTGCCACATAGCCACGTGTAATTATATTTCATAAACAAAAATAAAATATAAATTAAAAAACAATTGGTCTCACATTGTCACCGATAATCTACATACTCATACACTCTCGGCTAGTGGATTGTCCCCACCGCATATCATTCAAGGTCTGCAGTTTCTTATATGAATTTGCATGCATTTCTTCATTACAGCTTCTTGAATGCTGGATTTGTGTATGCTTGCTAATTCGCAATTCCATTAAATCGATTTAACCATAAAAACTGAGCACGTGACATCTAAAAGAAAAATGTACGAACCAAGCAATAAGACTATCACAATTTATAACTTATTTAGTTAAAGACATTTCATTTCACAGTGTTCCAATAAAACCGTCTAAAAGGAATTATGATTTTACGACTTAAATTTTTCATTTAACATGATTTTTTTTTATTATACTGCCCCGTTTTATAAAAAGGTTAATATCAACGGAAGAAAACGATTTTTCATCGATATATGTACAACTGAAAGCTTTTTATATACGATCCTTAAAAGCACTAAAGACATACATAAAAATATAAACATTAAAATTATGTACATCTCTATAAATTTGACCTCATATGTATGCTAAAATTATAATGTTAAAGTTATTGTTAGAAATTTATGGCTTAGCTTGGCACGGAAATGAAAATATTTGCTGTTATTCTCAAAAGGATTTATGTTATGAGAAAATTCAGGACTGGTTGATAATAAATGTGATTAAGTTAAAATCTTGGAGATAATGAAAATAAAAATCCGTCGGGTATATCACTGTTTGCGGGTTTTATCACTTTTTACTTTTTTGCTGAAAATTGTATATAATATCTATAAGATCTGTTTGATTTATTCTTTGCAATCTGCTCTGGGTTGAAACATTCACGTTCTACCTTACGCTGAAGCCAAATCAATGACGTACGGTTATAGGTTTGATTTAAGTAGAACCGTGCATTGCATATCTCCATGTCTTTGCATTCTGCCCCTAACAGGATTCTATCCTTGCGGTACCCCCGGTACCACCCAACCCGAACATCAAAGCTTTAATCACTGTGCCGTTGTTTAAATACCAAAAACCTCTCGAAAAGTTGGATGTGATTCTCAACATCGTAATTTGGCAGTATGAGAATTTCGCCTTCTTCATAGACATATTTCGTACTGTTGCATATGATGCCTTGGATGTTAACTTCATACTCCTTAAATTCGTTAATGACTAATATCTAGTGTCAAGGGTGATCTTCAGATTTTTTCTCAAGCATTCCGTTAAGGGCTTGATAATTTCCGAGAATTTCTTGATGAACTTACGATGGTATCCCAACAAACCGAAAATCAATTAATTTCTTTCTTTATTTTAGGAAAACAGACATTTTTAAGGCTTTCTATGTCCTCCTGGAGCGATGTCGGGAAGCTCAGTTATCATGGACCTTTGGAAGGTCGATGGTGCGTTTTTAAGCCCAAAAGGCATACATATTCTTAATACCCATGCTCTACAAAAAAAGCGCGATTGTTAATGGCAAATCGCCTCTTGACCTTGCCCCTTGCATCTGTATTTTTCGTCACGACCCATATGGCTGAGGACCATGGAGAGAAGCTGAGATGGATAATTCCATCCTGTAACATTTTGTCTATTTCTTCTTTACTCCTTTTTTATGGACGAAATGATAGCGGTAACTTTGAGCGAAGACTGGTTAATCGCCTTGTAGATTTATTGCATCCTTGACGTCGTTTGCAAATGACAAACGTTGTTCTGTTTTAAAGAATAGATTTTGAAATTGGTGACAAAATTTAGTGACAGCTGATTTTTCCTTAAGATTGAAATGTTGAACGCTACTAAGCTTCGAAATATCTTCACCTTGCGCTTTATCCAATTCTTGTAAATGGCAATGGTTAGATTTGACTCGATACGATTTTTTGAACAGGTTGATTTTGATCGGTTGTTCAATTACGAATGTGTGTTTTTTGTCATAGTTAACGATTTCTAGAGGAGCGTACTAATTTCTACTGTGGTATATTCCTTCGGGGATAATTAGATTATCATCGATTAGTTTCACAAATATATTACTGGTTTCCACATCTACCGGAAGCTCAGCTATAAGCTTACTTTTCGGTAATATAGTATGAGATGGCTTAAACAATAAAAGGATCACTATTTAACCCGTTTTCAAGGGTTTTACCCCTGTTTAATTTCAAGTCCCATTGGACCTGACGAAAATATTCGTGGAACTTGAACAAAAGGAATTCCACAGGGTTCTTTGTTTTGTACTCTATAAGACTTTTAATTATTACTTTTTCATCAATCGTATGGATGTTGAGCATAGTTTTTACTTTAATAGGAGGTATGGTGCGTATCCGTGAAGGATGGACAACTCTGGGTCCAGAAACGATTTATTAGAGCCGGTGTCAATTAGGATTTATATTGTTTTATGCGCGTTCTACAGCGTTTGGTAGGCTTCGTGATGAAAACTTTTATCGTCCACCTCACCTTCTTCCAGATCGGGGAAGTATAGTTCAGGCTGTATCCATCTTCTATTACTTCAATAGTGAATAATCCATGTGAACTGATCTTTGGGGGGCCCATTGGTTGGAATTGGTAGTTGTTCCTTGAGTTAATGCTCGAATATTGCTTGTAACGGGTTTTATTGAACATGGTGTCCAATGGTTCTGCCCTTCTTGGTGGAATTGGTGGCTCGAAGTTAAACCTGTGGTTGGCTTGACCACTTCCGTTCACGATCGGATTTTTATTTTTGAATGGCATATGATTATAATAATGCGATATAGGACGGTGATTAAAACTTGGCCCAATTATTTGTGAAAATATTGGTGGACCACTAGATTCGGATTTCGATAATTTCCGCGAAGGATTTTCGGCATTGTTCTTTGGGGGAACATGTATTAGGTAACATTAGTCCCTTTCTTCATATAAGCCATATTTTGCTCCTTGAGGCATTTTGTGAATGCCTCTGTTAGGCTACTGGGCTGCATGGCCCGAATTATAGAGACCATCGGTTCACTAAGACCTGCCAGGAATGTGTTGTGGCAAATTTCCTGGTATAAATTACATTTTGCTCTAATAACGATTGCATTTGTCAAACACAGAGTATTTTTTGACAGCGCACTGCTTGCTCAGGTTAAATTAAAAAATAGGCCCTATGTTTCAATTAAAATTTTGTGATCCAAAATAAAATTTAGATCGTTGCTTGTCAGCGTAGTATGTTATTAAGTTGTCTTTTATGGCCTCACACTCTAACGGAGTGCCATACGTCGTCACAACTTCGTTAGCCTCGCCCGTGGTTTTATTCAAAGAACGAAAAGGGACACCTGTTCAATCCTTTCGGACATGGCTTTTGATACATTTGCTTGTGTCAACTGAAAGGTAACATTTCCACATAGTTGATACTTCCGTTAATCTCTACGATATCCAAAATTTAGTTAAACTAAAACTACTCAAACCAATAAAATCAATTTTATTTGTGAGAACGAGGAAGGTTACCTACCTCCTTCCACCTGTAGATTAGAAGATTTTACTAGTTTTCATCAATGAATTTACCCTTAGGCAAATCATAGGGGTAGTCTTCAACTAACCAATTAAATGTAACTAATTTATAATAAAATCTAGTCCAAGAATTGTAACGGAATGATTCCTTGTTTAACGTATGCTCTGCAACATTGTTATACTTCCAAAAATATGTATGCAAAATTATACTTCCTTGGTTGATCGTCAATTAAATTCGTAGAAGCTTATTTTATGTGAGCGATATTTATGCTTGTTCAGATAAAAGCATTGTTTGATTGTGGGAATTTTCTTGTTGTTCGATCACTGTTTTTTTTCTTTCCTACAATCATCAACAGTAAAAATGAGTATAAATATCGTGGAAATTGGAAAAGTTTTTTCTTTTCTGGTTAGTTATTTGGAGGAGTGAATGAGCGTCGTGACATTACGACGGTTAGTTTTGTTTTTAAATAATACGCGTTGAAAGTAAAATTTGTTTTTACATAGACTTTATTAATTTTTTTAGTTTAATTTACATATGTGTATTTTTTTGGTTGAATGTACAATACACCAATCCCTCGCTTAACGAAATTGATTCGTTCACAAATGTTGTTCGTATATCGAAATTTCGTAAAACGAAATTTCGTAAAATGAAATTTCGATTTACGTAAATTATATTTCATATAAATCGAAATTTCGACAAAATTATGTTATCGAAATTTTCTTAGACGGTTTTTGGTGAGTTGAGTGAATTTTGTATATAATATAGTTCATTATATTTCCGTTGTTCATTATATAATTATATGTAAGGCTTAAAAAAATTAAAAAGGAAAACAGAAACCTAATAGAACAAAATTATACATGATAAAGAAAAACAGATCATAATTCAAATCTGAAAACAGTTTTATTATTTTTATTCATATGTATGTCATAATGTAGATAACGAAATAAAACCTCTAAGTACGAAAACACTTCAGTGACATATACATAAACTTAAAATCTTAAAATTCATCTAATAGCCTTTATTTAAATGTCATTTAAATGTCGATTTTATTCCTATCGTTTCTATGATGAAGAGTCGCAATTCTGCGTCAATTCTGGTTTTCCTATAGGAAAAATGAATTAGGAAAGATATTTTCAGAGTATTTTTATCGCAAAATTTTTTTATTTTTCCTACCCAATTTCGAAACGGGGAAAGATATTTCCTAAATTATAAACATTTAGAGCAAACATGATTTCTCAGTAGGTCAGAAAATGATATTTTTGATAAAAATGCTATGTAAATATTTTTCCTAATTCCTTTTTGCCGTAGAAAGCAACAATCGACCTGCTGGAAGTCAAATTTCCAATGCTGTTGCTAGGAACATTAATATTTAATGATAATGTCGAAGCAGCTGTTGGGAAAAAACAACCTAACGTTTGTCGTTTAGCGTTTCGTTTTTTCTGTAAAGCTGTTTGTAGCAATCGATAGCCTCGGTGATGCCTCGAGAAACCTTTAAACTTCGTTCATCTTTCGGATTTTTTCACAAATGATCCTCATTCTTGCTTCGAAATGTGACGGCGCATCAGACAAGTCCTTTGTAATAAGTTGGCGGGCTATATTTTCTATAATGTTTTCATTCTGCTTCTCTCCAACCACTGGTGAACGAGTTTGTTCCAGGTGAAGCAAATCTTTGTCGGAAAGATGATTGCCACGGTTTTTATTAAGTTTAAAATATCAGATTCTTTGAATTCGTTAAAACCTAGATCACCTAGACTCACAATGTTTTGAAGAATTTCTGGTAGAACTTCAGCAGAGTCACCATCTGTATTGACGTTTTCCGGCTAAATATTTTTCCAAACATTTTTCATTGTGGATTGCTTCATTTCAGCCCAAGCTTCTCTAATATTTTTCAAAGCATTCTTTATATTGTATGGCTTCCAAAACTGCATAATAGAAACTAGTAATTTATTGCTTAAATAAATAAAATCAATGCATATGTGGAAAATAAATTTGAGAAATACATATGCTTCTCCCTCTCCCTCCTGCATAAACTGTTTAAATTCATGAAAAAAATAAATTCAAAAAGGTAAAATAAATAAATAAAAAAAATCGTAAATCGAAATTTTTTTACGTAAACCGAGACTTTGGTTTAACTTTGAAATTAAGTTAAAGTGAATTTTCGTAAAAGGAGTTTTCGTTAAGCGAGGGATGGGTGTATAAAATTGATAAACAAATTACTTGTGAAATAAAAGTTTTAATTTTCAAAAGAATTCATTAAAAGATTTGAGTGCGTTTATTTATAGTGATATAAAGAGAAAAAGTGAAAATTCTACAAGGCAAAAATAATATTTTGTTAAGTAAAGAGAAAGAAGCAATCACTAACCTAAACCGGCCCAGAAAGAAACAACCACTAACCTAAACCCACTAACAAAGTGTATGGGCCTAAGGCCAATGTCTTCTTTTTCTTTTATGTTTTTATAAGAGTAAGTAATTATAAGATAAAAATTTAAACGCCTTGATATACACCCTTGGTTCACTCGATCCGCATATTGTTCTGTGAAGCTACCACTACTTAGAGTTACCCCACTCAACCACCTCTCCTTCTTGAATTGCGGCCAACAAAGTCACTATCTGCGCACCCCACCACCCACGCCTTTCCCTCTTAAAGACTGAGCTGCGGAAACAATTGAAGCAAGGGGTGCGTGATGGATAGCTATACTATTAAACCGGGCTGGTCTTAACCAAGTTGGAGACTAACCCGCTTCAGAATCATATTGATACCATAGCTACATCAAAAGTTATAATTTTAGCGGTGCTGGTTTAATCATAAGCTAAACCGACCACTTGTTCTTCAAAAGCGGTAACTGTAGGGGAGAGTCTCCAGTTATTGGCACCTTTGCATAACGTTTGACAGAATGCAAATATGGCGGAACTAACTGCTGATACTTGCATTCTGACGGTTCGGAGTTTTCTAACTAATATCAACGAGCTGGTTCATTTGGTTTGATTACTTTGAAAAAAGTCCGTACAAATCAACGCAATTGTAATTTTCAATGTTTTAAAATTGCGATAAATCAAAGTAAACAATCTCAAACAGATGATTGATATCGTTATTTCTATACAGTATTTTCGTTGTGATTTGGGATGCCACATCGGTTTATTTCCAAATCACAACGCATCACATTTTTTTTGATTACTTCGAGAATTGTTTTGTATCCGGTTGTCGGCAGTTAAATCTCACTGGTTGTGGGCACCCCCTTTTTTGGGTAGCCCACCAAACATTTTCAGTTGATACACCATTATTACCTACCCTTGAAAATCCTTAAAAACGTCAAGTAAAAATAGCGAAGCATTTTCCCAATGAAAAATTGAAGCAAATGAGCAGAAATCAGTAAATATTTCATGTCATCCTCCGTGACAAACCTGTCTTTCGGTTAACCTTAATAACATCAATTTAGAATCTAGATAGTACATTGACATGGAAACCTATCGAAACAAAACACCATGATTAATATATTTTTCCTTTAAATAAATATAATTACAATTTCAATTTTTGTTGTTTTAAGATTTATTTTTCAGTACATTAATACATTTATTTTTCGAATACAACCTAATTTAAGTACCATGCTGGATCTAAGAAATCTAAAATAATTAAAAATGTGTAAATTTTAACGCTTTATTTAATGGTGATGTGCGTTCTTAAACATTACATGATACTTTCGGTTCAGTGCCCCACTTGGCACAACATGAAGCTGTGTCCATGCCTCCAATGGAAATAGCACTCGCAACAGTTGCTGTAACCACGCCATCCATAAATGTATTTGTACCTTTTAAGTATTTTCCAAGCTCGAAAACGCCTGAGAGCTCCATTCCAAACAATAATTTTAGGGCGTGCAATTGGTGCAGCGAAAGTTTCTTTTGGTTTTGGTCCAATATGAAGACTTAATGAGCCTGATGGAATACCACCTCGACCGTAGCAGTTCCTGCTTCTGAGTCTGCGGCAAATTTATTGCAAGTGACGAAATCGACCGACAACAGTAAATGAACATTATTTTTTGCCTTGTCTACCAAGTTGTTGCCCAATTTTTGAACCTTCAGCATCAAATAGTGAATCACCAATATCCATGTTATTTAAAATTACAAGGCATGTAAATTTCATTCCTCCCTGAAAAATCATCTCATTAACCGTATGCAAAAGATTATCATCGATGGGCTGAAATTTGTCGGCAACTTTAGCACCACTTAAAATAGCCAAAAATAGACGCGGAGGATCGCCAAAATGCACTACGACATCACTCATCGATTCCAACTGGAAATAAGAAAACAATTAAAAAAATATTTACACTAAAATCCTGCATCACAAATTTTATTTATAATTCTATCACTTTTATTATAGCTCACCTTACGGGAGGGCATATGTAATACCGCATAACAATTCATGGAATTTTCGCGTTGGATCTTGCCTAAAGAAAACAAAAAAAAAATACATGAGCAAAAAATACAATGTCCATATAAAATTTATGAATAATAACCTTAAATGGTTTATTTTAATATTAATTACGATATGATATCTTACCTTGTGACGTGTAAATGAAAATATAATTATGAAAATAACGAAAATATTTATTAATAAATTACAATTAAGTAATTACAACTAAATATCTACATATTTTTTAATAAACACGACGATTTTCACTTGTTTCTATATAAATGAAATACACTACACTGACATTCAATTTTTTTCTATTATTTGTTGATTGTTGAATACTCTTCTTGCACACACACAAACTTTGAATCATCTGTTATACGACGTTCAACAAATAAAAGGTATCATACCGGAAAATGGTAAAATTCTAAATAAAATCTACCTTAAAATTAAAAAACAATTTGCCAAAATCAATGAAAAATAAACAAAGTTCGTGCTCAGGGGAATGAAAATTTAATTTTCTGCTGCAATTACGAGATATAGATAAATAAAGTCAAAAATAAAAAATTGAACAGAAAATTTTCATAGCATTCGTATGAAAGTGTTTTTTCCTGTTTACGATATTTGGGCCTGCATACATACAAACCGTATATATTGAAAGACGGCCGTATACACAGACATAGGCACTGATTGTGTGCTGTCATTTTGTATCATTGTTTGTGTGTCAAATCCACATGAAATTTCTCCAAAATGTTGACCCGATTTTATAAATGATACTATCGGTAGAGAAACAATACATTTCCTCTGCTCGCGAGCAAAGGAAAAAATGACAGATGATAAGAAAATAGATTCGATTTCAATTTTTTTGTGAATTTTTCATTTATATATTATTAAATAAAATTAATTTTCATATTTCATAATTAATATTTTTTTTTATTATCGTGTCTCTTGATCGCATCGATGTCTTGTTATTTGTTTGTTTAGTAGAAATGTGGAAATGCGAAGCCGCTCACTATGGCACATTTCAAAACAGGATGTAATAAAACAGGACATCACAAAACACTACATGGTACGGAACAGGACCGATTAAAACAGTACATCACAAAACAGTACATGGTACATTAAAGTACATGGTACACAACAGGACCATTTAAAACAGTACAACACAAAACAGTACATGGCACACTAAAGTACGTGGTACAAAACAGGACCGATTAAAACAGTACATCACAAAACAGTACATGGTACACAAAAGTACATGGTACGAAACAGGACCGATAAAAACAGTACAACACAAAACAGTACATGGTACACTAAAGTACATGTTACTGAACGTTAAGCTAGAGGATTTTTTCAGCTTGATTTGTTAAATATTTTTTTTATTGAATACGTTTAGTACTTAGGATATTATCAAGTGGATATTTGCCTTCACCTAGAGTAATTAGACAGTATACTATATAGAATTATAATTGCTTTAAGTTATAATAAAATATCCCTTCACCTAACAATATATAACATTATTTTAATTTAAATCGCTAATACTCGATCGTTGCAAAATAGATCAAAAATTTAAATAAATATATAAATAATATATTTATTTTATTTATATATTTAATTAAATTTTTGATCTATTTTGCAACAATAAGTAAAACTTAAACAATTTTTTGGAATTAAAACCTGCAAAATTGACTATTAACAATTTGGTGGTGTTCTCTTTTAATACGTACTGTTTTGCGATGTACTCTTCCGTACCAAGTACTTTAGTGTACCATGTACTGTTTTGTGTTGTACTGTTTTAATCGGTCCTGTTTCGTACCATGTACTGTAGCGTACCATGTACTGTTTTGTGATATCCTGTTTTGTGACATCCTGTTTTAGCACATCCTGTTGTGAAATGTGTCGTTTCGTATGAGACCCGTGGAAATGATAGAAGACGAACAAATACATAAAAAAATATTTTTTATTTTTGAATGAAATTACTTTTTCATGTATTTACTAGTAATTAGATTAAACTATATAGGAATAGCGACACAAGACTTTATTAATTTAAATAATATTGTGAATTATCTACCTAACATTATTTTGTCTTCTTAAATGACGTCAAAAACACAAAACAAAAAAAACACATTCTCCCTTGTCGATCGCATTGATGTTATCTATTATATTAATACGCTTAATTTTTTCAAACTCAACGCTAAAATGACCCCTAAACATGATCCGAACCGTTTAAATTTTTCAGGGTAGGTCGACATAAATATAGCGGTGTGCCTTTGCTAGAAAAATCGGAAAAATTCCACCCAGACGTACCTGAAACGGGTACCTCGGGTGTTTTCAGCAAAATTTTGTCACGACGCCAGAATGCCATGACAAAATATGTTTATATTGAATCTATGATCATGCGCATTATACCGTGACAATGACAAAATTTATTATAATTGCCGATGTTTTTGTCATAACACTGTGATGACAAAATGAGTAGAAAATTTGTAATTGAATCTCAATTATACAAAACAGAGAACAGAAAATGATTTTACATGTATTTTGGTGTTAATAGTTGTGAGTGTAAAAATACAATTTTGTCATGACACGCTATGTATCTTCTATCTATTATTATTATTATATTAATAATGTTGTGTGCCTCACATCGATTTTTTTGTCTAATTTTCCAACTAACTAAATTTATGGTTAGTTTATACCAATCGTTCAAAAATGGTACAAAACAAACCACATCTGATGTTTAATTAAAATCTGCTATATAAACCTAAATGTAACATTCCACAAAACATTCTTAATCAGTAATTGATAAATCAAAACTAAGTTTGCTGTTTGGAACTCAATATCGGGTTATAGATTTTGCATTATAAATATTAGAGACATCTAACAATACCTGAGTGAACTAACGATCAATTTAGTTAGTCGGAAATTTAGACAAAAAAACGGTGTCAGGCACACAGCATAAACTCTTCATTTTTTGTTCACGGGATGTCAGCTACGTTGTTGAAAATCGCGATATAAAATTATTTTTTATCGAGATGAAAATGGATGAGCGATCTTATGCCGTGATGCGTCTTTCTGCCCACCTACTGAATCAATAAATAATTACATTCGAAGCAAGTAATGAAGATGAAGCGTTGCTTGTAGCACAAACTGTCATCAACAACTGTCGTGTCAACGGAAACAGCAGCAATGGGATCACTGCTTAACGGAAACAGCAGCCTTTCAAATGCCAAGATAGCTTCGAGAGACGTTCGTTTATATTTGTTGCTTTTGTCAACCTTCAAAACCTCTTGATCTCTGGATGAAGTATGCAGATTACATGACTCTCGATTACAGCTGACACCATATTGAAAGTGTAGCAAAAATTTGGCTCTCCACGATATCAACATAATTCTTATACAGCACGGACTTTCTTGCGCTATAATCAGCTTACCAACTTCATCGAGAAATCCCGTAGAAGTGCCAGTCTTCGATACAGTTCGAGAAGCCGAAGAAGCTGAATTAAGAATTGCTTTTTGCTGAACGAAAAGCAGTTGGGTGCATTTCGTAAAACAACTGCTGCAGTAGGATAATGAAAATGTCTCCAACCGAAGTTGAGATTTGAATATTTGGTTTGGGCGCGTAAATGGGCATGTGCCCCCGAGCGCGTGCTACCAGTTTGAGATATGAATATTTGACTTGGTACGTAAATCACACTATGTGCATTTGAGCGCGTACTTGCTGTTTAAGATTTAAAAATTAACCGCGTATAGGGCTAGAAAAATCGGAAAAATTCCACCGGAAAGTACCCGAAATGGGTACCTCAGGTGGTTTCAGAAAATTTCCAAGATTTGACGCTATGTGAGTTTGCCATGACTCATGAGTTTGCTTTAATGAAGCCCTGAAGTTGTTATTGGCGATTTTCATCAAATGTAGATAGCTTTGGTTTCTAGGTCTACAAGAGGGATGAGATTTGTCAAATTCATTGTTATGACCGTTTTAATCAACCTTGCTTCATAGTAAACTACGATTTACATTTTGTTCACCAGATGTCAACTACTTTATTGCAAAGCGCGAATATCTCAAATTATTTTTTTTCGAGTCGAACAAATAATTACATTCGAAGCAGGTAATGAGGATGAAGCGTTGCTTGCGGCACAAATTGGGCGAACGAAGCTTGAATCATGGTTTCAGCTCAACTTCAATGATCAAAATGCACGTCATTTCCTATATACTGACATTCCCCACCATTACGTTTACGTACGCGAGTGAAGGTTGTTGGACGAATGTATACAGTAAGCTTGAGAGATGAGGAGCGTTTCTTCCTGCGGCCGTTTTTGCTACATATTCAATGTGCCACCAGCTTTGAATTTTACGAGCATTCAATGGTGTTATTAACAATACCATCAAAGAATCTGCAGCTGCAGGGGCCTTCTGGTAAACGATGATAAGTGGGATCACTGCTTAACAGAAGCAGCAGTCTGTTAAATGCCAAGACAGCTTCGAGAGCTTTCGCTTATATTATAAGATTTGAATATTTGGTTTAGGCGCATAAGTGATCATTTGATCCCGAACGTGCGCTTCCCGTTTGAGATTTAAAAATTAACCGCGTATAAGAATTTACTTTATTTTTGATAAAAGTGCATCAAATTTATATCTTAAAAAATCTTCTTAATCATTTCTTAACCAAAAATTCAAAAAAAAAATTATTCAAGTGACTGATTATTGACTGAGTCACAGGTCAGCTAGTTTTTTGTTATTTGTTTAGTTACTAGTTAGTAGAAATATGGAAATGATAGAAGGAAGGCGAACAAATGCATACAAAAAATTATTTTTACTTTTGAATGTATGAAAATAATTTTTTAATGATAATGAATTTACTTTTAGATTTATTTAGCGTAAATGCCATAGCTATTGACACTTAGATTTTTTGATATAGCTATTAACACCATCAGTTTATTTAGCATTAATCTCTTTCTCATTATTTTTAATATAAAAACAAAACAGTTGAAAGTGTAATTTGAATCATTCTCTTTTTCTTTCATATTCCATTATACAAAAATTTAATTAGTCTCTCGTCACCTGTTGACATTTAAACGTCGGTGTGAAGTTAAACAAAAAAATAACAAACTTTAGTGAAATTTCACAAGGAATGCTTATTCCTTGTGCTGTGTACTTCCTAATGCTTCCACAAGGAAGGAAAATTTCACAAGAAAGTTTAAACATATTATTATATTAATAATAAACTAACTAAACTTATTGTAATTATTACGAAATAAATAAATACGCTTGATGTTAATAACTACAACAAAATTTCATGCAGTTTCAGTTATTGCCCCGTGCTGTCAATAAATGTCACTTCTACGCATCAATTATTGACATTGCAGTGTCAATAATTATAATATCGATGCTTTATCTATTGCCAATTCTATATTAAATGAATAATCGCTGTTAGATTTTACAGCTACACTTTTTAAATATCAATATGCCGAAAAAAAGAGGAACATATAACGAGGACACACTACAGAGAGCTCTATTCGATATAAAAGAAAGGGGAATTTCTAAGAAACAAGCTGCCGAAAAATACAACATACCCCGCTCTACTTTAATCTTCCGTTTGGGTGAAAAGTTTAATAAAAAGGAACCAGGGCCTCCGACAATTTTAACGCTTAAAGAAAAAAGTGCAATAGCTGAATGGATAATCGTTTCGCAAAAGAAAGGTTTCCCTAAAAGAAAAGAGGATGTACTTGATGCTGTCAAAGATTTTCTTGAAATAGACAAACGGCCAAATCCATTTAAAGACAATATGCCTGCAGAGGATGGTTTAGTAGCTTTTTAAAAAGAAACCCAAGCGTTACTATAAGAGTACCTGATCCAGTGACAGCAGCAAGTAGTAAAGTAAGTGCTACAGATATCGAACGCTGGTTTTCTTCCATCAGCGCTCATCTAAAGGGCAGTAACAATTTTAATATATTAGAGTCACCTGAACGCATTTTTAACGGGGACGAATCCAATTTTTTATTATGCCCAAAAGCAAGATCTGTGCTAGCTGCGAAAGGTGGGCGTAATATATACGAAATCGATCGGGGAGCTGCCAAATCTAATTTAACGGTAATGTGCACATTAGTGCCAGTGGTGAAACCGTTCCACCTATGGTAATTTACCCTTACCGACGAGTGCCAGAGGAAATTAGAAAATCTACCGGAAAATTGGGCTTTGGCTATTTCGGATAACGGATTGATGACAAAAGAAGTGTTTTACGAGTATATCTCGAAGCATTTCCATCCATATCTTGTATATAAAAATATTACATTGCCTATAATTTATTTTGTTGATGGTCATAGCACTCATATTGCCCTAAAAGTGAGCGAATTGTGTGTCAAATTAGGTATAATAATCATCGCATTATATCCAAATGCCACTCGCATTTTACAACCCTGCGATTATGCGGCATTTAAGCTATTAAAAAATAGCTGGGCCAAAATAGTTTACCAGTGGCGAAAAGATAATCCATT
This sequence comes from Nephrotoma appendiculata, assembly GCA_947310385.1. Taxonomy (NCBI): domain Eukaryota; kingdom Metazoa; phylum Arthropoda; class Insecta; order Diptera; family Tipulidae; genus Nephrotoma; species Nephrotoma appendiculata. The sequence goes on along the minus strand of OX371223.1, from coordinate 241,140,324 downwards.
TGCCTCGTTGACAAGAGAATATTTTGCACCATTACTATTAAAAGCATTTGATCGTTGCATTAGTCAACGGCTTTAAATCATGCGGTCTGTTTCCTTGGTGCTTTTCCGCAATTGATTTTTCAAAATGTCTTGGCAAATCATACCGTAACCAAAAATATTTGTGAGGGTTCTATAAATTTTTCACAATTTTCGGAAATTGTCGGTAATACTAAAATTCAATTATTTGAAGATATTTTGAAAACCACACAATCATTAGAACAACATGACGAAGATTTTAAAATATTGTTCAAATTATTTACATCGTACAAACCCGTTGAAGTTTCTCAACCTTCGATTGATGTGAATCCAGTTATAGCGGAATTCGATATTAATGAAATAAACGAATTTATTTATGTTGATGATTACTTAAGCCATGATCATTTAGGTGACCCCCAATCGATACATGTCGTTGAAGAAACAGTAATTGGAGAAGAAGTATTGATAGAAGATGAGTTTTCACTTAATAACACATCTAGCAACGGAATTGGTATTTCTTCTTTGGTTGAAAATGAAACTCCAACTAAGTCTATTAGTAATTATTTAGATTGGCCTGTAACGCCAATAAAAACTGGAACGAAAACTGCCAAATTAAAAAAACCCTTAGTAATTACTTCACTGATATGGATTAAAGCTGAGAAAGATAAAAAGCTCGAAAAGGAAAAGGTTTTGTTGGAAAAAGAAAAACGAAAAGCTGATAGAATGGAAAACGTTAGAAAGAAGAAAGCAATTTAAAAGCCATATCAAAAAAACAGAAAAAAATAATTTAAAATCTAAACGTTTTAAGGTAATTACTCATACATCCAGCGAAGCAAATTCAAAAAGTAATGATATTGGTAAGATTTTCAATTACATTTTTATTTAGATAGCTATTTGTAAAATGAATTTTTGTTTTGATTATTTTAGAAATTTCAACTCTGACTGCAGCAGAACGTCACGTAACTACAATTTTTTTTGAAAAAGCACAAACTGGAATAGAAATAGCAGGTTGTAATCTTAATAACTCATTTTATATTGATATTTGGCTCTCGACAAAAAATGTTTTAATATATGTTTATTTCCAGCTTTTACCCGAGAATCGACTCCAGACAAGATCGAGGACCATAATAATAACTCCACTTTAGAAAGATATTTTCCTGAAATAGGAAATAATAAAATTGCAAGAGGCAAAATGTGCTATAATTGTACGTACGCCTTTTGCAAATCAGGAATATTGGAAAATGGGGGAATTAAATGCCAATGATTGTTCAAGAGAATATCATGTAAAATGCATAAATGTTCTAAAATTAAAACTGTTGCCAGTATTTTTTGTGCCAACTGCAATGTGCAGAGAGACGAGCTATAAATGGCACTGAGTTTAACAAAACTTTTGTTACAAAACATATGCGGTACGAGAAACGACTTATCTTAAATTAAATTGTGATAATCACTTACCTGAATTAATTTTTTTTATTTTAATTAATTGTAGTTACTTTAGTTAACTATATTGTATGTATAAGTCTGAAACATTTAATATTTTATATAATTAAATAAGAATACATTTCTTTCTTTATATTTGTATATTTATGGAAAGTAAACTGAATTTTAATAAAAGACTGAATTGCTGGTTTAATTTTGAATTTTATTCTAAAGTGGAGGATGTCAATAGCTGTATCAGATGCTATGTTAATAATTATTACAAAGTGTCAATAACTATATCAAAATGGAAACTTTTAAAAAATACAACATTTTCCGTATTAAGCTTAATTTAATTAAATACCTTTAATTAAAATTTGAAAAATAATAAATTTTTGATTAAGAAATCATTTCATCGACGAGCCTTATTGTATTTTTCGCAACAGTAGCAACGACCAAAGTAAAAATTTCCTTATGAGTGTCAATAACTGTAGCCCTTACGCTACTAGGAATTGTATGGAACACTTTATTAATTTAAATGTATGGTGAAATTTAATAAATTCACAAATTATGTACCTAACATATTATTTTGTGTTCTTAAATGACGTCAAAAACACAAAAAAAACACGTCTACTAATATGCACACCACTACAATGACGTTTCGGTAAAATTCAAGTTGAATTGTAAAAAGGCAACAGAATCCATGCACAGATCGAAATTGAATCTCAAGCTAAAACAATTTTAATATTTAGTTTGCATGTTTCGTTCATAGAAAGGAGTCCTCTCTAATATAATGCTGAGTGGTATAGATATGGAGCCATGTACATAAAACTTCTACGCACAGATTCAGACTTAATTTTTGTTGTAACGCAAACTTTACGGTCTCTTAGATTGTAAGTGTTATCTTTCAATAGACAGCGATCCCCGCTTCTCTTAAAGAACATTTTTTAAATTTTATATATGCACAGATTGCGAAAGTGAAGTAATTTAGATTTATAAAACAATGGAAAAGACGGCGATATGCGAGTTTTAAAACAAATTATTCTTATGCAATGTTTTTGAGCAACCACAATAATATTCAAATTTGAAAAATACACACCACCCCAACAGTCTCACTGTTTTGCATGTCAAAAAAATAATGCCAACAAGGTAGGACTTTGGATCATTCAAGCTTGCTCTGCCGATTTGAAATTTTTAATTCTCTTCTCGTTGTTTTAGGCAATGGAGATTCGTCATATTGCTGGCCTTGTCTGTAAGAAACTTCATCTAGCATTGACACCCAAAATCATTAAACCCGGCTTTAGAGCATCCGGAATTCATCCCTATGACCCAGACATCTACGCTGATGTTGATTTAATTCGAACAGTTGAGCGGAATATGAAAGAAGCTAGCTCCTAGGATATCTACAGCGTCTTCAATGAGCCGTTTATTAGTCTTAAAAGAAATTGGTCCCCTGCAAGCAGCTCCACCAAAAAAGCCACAAAATCGCAGTCGTAAACCGATGCAAGATAGTAAAAAAAGAAGGCATCTGTACCTAGCAAACCGTCTGCCAAATGCTTTAAAGAAAAAACTCTTCACCATCTGATAATGATATCGACTTCTGCATCATCTGTTTGAAGCTCCTGCCATCGAAGTTGACCGCTGCAAATTCCATTAAGTACAACACGTGTGATCGGCCCACACTATTGAAGTGCGCTGACATGCTTTCCAGCTATTTCACATGTAAACTTTGTGTTTCTGACTTGGAAGATGAGGAAGACGATAAATAATTTTAAAAAAAAATTTTTTTTTTGTTATTTTATCACTGAAGGCCTTTAAATTTAATGAACCTCGAAATTCTTTAGAATTAGGTTCGTTTTTTTCAACTATTCCCACTTTCAACGAATTTTCGAAAGGTACCCCTAACCGGTTATGATTTTTTTTTGCCAAAAAAGATAACTTCACGAAATTGGTCGTTTTCTAATTGAGGGAATCAAAATAGTTACTAATAGTTTTCATTGACATCCATATCTCCGCGTAATATAGACTCAAGGGAAAATTATGGGTCAAAAGCAAAACTTTGTCCACAACCGGAACTCCCCTAATAAAATCAAAATTTCTTGAAACAACTTTTGCAACAATTTGTGGAGTAGGTTGCTTTGAGGCTTGCTGATTGTGTCGGTCCACATTTAAAACACTTCGTTTCGGTGCTGAGAGAAAGAGATAACATCTTCTTATCAAAATCTAATTAACATAACATAAGCTCTATTCTCTAAGAATTTAATTATTTCGTTGATTTGTGTCAAATATTAATGTATATATTTGGCGTGCTAATTATGAATTTTTATTGGACCATAACTTTGTTTATGCGAAGATGGTGTTAAAATCCCCACGTATTACATTACCTATCCATAAATTATGAAACCATTTGTAAGCAAATTTTCATATTCTATTCGGCATCTACCAAAAAGGTCTAGAATGTTTTAACCGTATTTTAGTATTTTCTAAACAAAATAAAAATTCTAATAATTTTTTTCTTTTTTATAAATTATTACCGAAATCTGCTTCGATTTGATAGCAGATGCCTTAAAACTTAAAAATGTGTTTGAATTTATTTGTTGTTTCTTGAGGAATCGATAAGATACTTTCAAACATATTTTAATCTCGAGAAAATTTACAAACCGAAAATTATAATTATTTCAATTAACTTTACTTACGAAAACGTTATATTTTATTTTATGCTGTATTAAGGATTTAGAATAATACCTTTATTAATATTTAATGAAATTATATGAGAACCGAACGTTCTTTTAAGGATAAAATATTTTAATTGTTTTTAGGGTTGTGGTTGATAGGAACAATACAGCATCCAAAAATATGTGATTAAAGTGTTTATCTATTGGTTTGGGAGGTGCACATTTAATGGTTACGGTGGATTTCTAAATAAAATGGTCATCAATCTTTTAGGTGCTACATAACTATTACAATATAAATTTATTAAGGCCGGAATAATTAATCAAAATAATACACTTAATGAAACCTGTATGTGCCGAAATATTATTCAGTAATGGCGTTAAAATTAATTGTTCGGCATCACGTGCCGAGCAAAAATTTATTGCAGAAACGTACAGTCCCCCTCGTTTTACTTTATATATTAAATCTTTTGATAAATTGATCTTATTTGTTCCAATAACTAAGTGTGTTGACCTAAATATTTCAATTTGACTTTGGTACACAAGTTCTGATACTTTGAAAAGAAAATTTTCTTGTTTTTGTTATGATTCAATTTGACAAAAAAGCTACTCTATTTCCTATATACGAGCACAAGTAAAATATGGAAATCAATATTTAAATATATTATTTTTTAGATTTCGGTTAGAAAAATTATGTACTTAAATATTGAATAAAATATATAGAGAAAATCACAAAATGTAATTATAAATTTGCGTCATCTTAAAACATTATATAAAATAAAAAAATTGTTATATTCTTATAAAATATCATAATATTTTAGCATAAATAGATTTACTTAAGATAATTTTTGTGTCAAAAAAATTAACGACAACGAATTAGATTAGAATGGTGTTGTCATTGCATTAATAACTATCGACTTTATTTAAGGGTCTGCAACTGGGCCGATTTAATCAATTAAATTTTGCATTAATTTACAATTACATTTCAGGAAATTTCCAGATGTACGTGAAATAATACAAATTTTTTCTCAGGTTGCTGATTTAGAGAAGCAATTGTTGAAGACCTATACCATCGTTATCCATTAAACCTATTAAACCTTTATCCTTCCTTAGTAGATTAGTATTGTGCTGTCTTTGTGTTACTAACTATCGGCTATACCTAGGTGTCTGTAACCGGGCCGATTCTGTCCCACTTAACTAACCTATCCAATCCTTCGGTTTTGTTATATGTAAAAAAGAGTGTACGGTGGGCCCGGCGTCACCCGGGAGCTCCTGTGTAAGAACTTGGTCGTGCATTCAGAATCAATCAATCAATCAATCAAAAAAATTAACGACAACGAACAGAATAAAATGTATTATACGAGTAGGGAAAGACACCGTTTCTGGTGTACTCAACAGCTTATCTCCCTCTTTTGAATAAATAAATTTTAAAGACAACAAGAAATATGTTCCGTGGTTCTATTCATACACGAGTATGTACGGATATAATTAACGGATAATGATGTGAAAAGTCGTTTGAAGAAAATAAACATTCGTGTAGGTAGCTAAAGTACGATTATCTTGTGACTCTCAGTGAAATCTTAATGTTTACGTTTAACGTGATTATCACGTAATGAGAATTAAAATAATATTGTAATAATTTCATGTAGTAATTTAAATTTAATGTTGACATGATTTTGTAAAATTTGTATACATACAAGATTCCATATTTAAGAAAATATTACTGATATTTACTGAAAACTGCTAAGCGTAAAAATTGGAAATACTACATTTGCAATGTTTCCCAAACCAAATTATGCCAAAACTCAATTCCTCCAAAACAAGATATTCCCAAAACAATTTTCTATATAATAATTTTCCCGAAACAATTCTTACCTAAACAATTATTTGCCTTAACCGCCTTTCGAAAAATAATTTTTCGGTGGAAACGGATTCCTAGAATGCCATTTCTAACGAACAATTATTTGTGTGGTAAAGTCAAAAACACTTAAAGAAGATGTATTCCTTTAGAGAATTTTTATTGTGTGATTAGAATAATTGTTTCGAAAATATAAAAATGTGCAAATTGCAAATTTAAACAAAAACAAGAATTCTAAATTTTGTTCTAAGCAATAGCCAGACACCAGCTTCACATCGAGGTGAGGTTACCATGAGGTAGGAACTTTTGTTTCGAATAATTCGCTAACGCAGTATGATTATACTTTGTATGTAAGTTCAAAGCATTTCAAATATTTTTATTGTTTGATGAGAGGTCCGAATGTTTTGATTTAATCTAGGAGAGTCGTACAATTGGTCTCTAAAAACTGTTTTTTTCATACTAAAATAAGTTTAAGAAAGGAATCTAGGGGGTTCATCCTCTGGATCAAGGAAATCCTCCTTATAAGATTCCATACCATTCATCCCAAAAAGTAGGTGGCATACCCAGAACATACCCAGACATTTTTGAAGTGATTGAACCCCCGGGTGTAGAAGCCCTGTACACCCTTTTCTGAGGTAGCTTTGTTACGAGAACGAGTTTAGAAAGGGTTTATATGAAACTAGAGAAATACCCGAATTCGAAAGGTCCCTTGGATTAAGGAGACCTCTTATAAGTTTCCTCATCATACATCCAATCGGATTCGGCCGCTCTACCGATTGTAATGAAATTTTTAAAATGTATAAATTGCATGTTCAGAATCAAAAACCAACCATATTTTTTATAAATTAAAATTTTTTGTTGTGCATCAGTGGGTGTGTTTAAAAATGGGGTTCTTCGAACTTAATAACATGCTAGAATCCGAGGGGTCCCTCGAGAGATTAGTCTAGGGAATTCTTACCTCGAGAATTTCAGCCCAGATTGTTTCGATTCTCGAGAAATGTTTTATCTATTTCGCGAACATTTCAAGAATCCATAGTTAGGTCAAAAACTTCCAAAAACATTCAAATCCAGACAGCATCTTTTGTTTATTCAACATTACACGTTTAAATTTTGTCGCAAATGTCTTTTAGTTCCCGCTAATTATTTTGAATGAATCAATTTTCATATTGAATAGAAAAGTATATATACATATTCACAAAAGTTTGACCAAAGCAAGATATCATATTGACGTGGAGGTTTTGTAAGTGCTGGCGAAGACTTCTTCTGGGCCTTTCAGCCTTATTTTATTCCGACGGGTAATGTTTTATCTAAATTTCCTATGATCAATTTTTTTTATCAACATTAGTGCTGTATCGACTAAATGAAATAGGCTAGAATTAGGTTGAAGCTTCTTTTAGAAGACTCTTTGCGGGGGCAAATAACAAAAAGAAGGGAATTTCTTTTAAATGAAAACAAGAAGTTCGTAAAATATCAAAAACGAGCTTTCATATTTTACGAACTTCTTGTCTTCATTTATAGTTAGATCAATTGAGACATACTTCAATAATATTGAAATAATTTCAAAGTGAACTGATAAACTGACAACACCGCCATCTCAAACGAACAGCGCTCTCTCGAACTACGATTCTCTAGCTCTCTGTATTACTCTGTAAATCACTTATGTAACGATATTGTTTCATGGGTTTATCTTTATTAATTGGGCTATCACGACGGTTAGTTCAGGGGGCCTACTATGGAAATCGATCGTCGACGTTTTTTGTTCGTTGTTTATATTCAGCAATAATAATTACTCTTGCTGAATATAAATAACGAACAAAAAACGTCGATGATCGATTTCCCAGTTTTCGAATAAGTTAAACAATTTTGATTCCAATTTTTTTTATTTTTTTTTATTTCGTTTGAGTTTGGGTATTATTATTTGTCCCCCTCTAAGGATTTTTGAGTTGTTATTCACCTCCACCGAGGTTCGATTTTGGTATCTTTTTCGAATTTTTTTAGCTTTGGTTTACTTTAATATGAGCGATTAAAATATTTTTGGTATGCGTAGATGGTAACATTGGAGTAGGGTTAAAAAAAATGGATCGTTGCATATTATAATTTTTTCTTATTATTTTTTGCGGTGTATGCAAGGAGTATTCAAGCCTAGACAACCCCCACGCCCATCCCTGAGCCTAGCTGGCTACCAATCACCGCATCGAGGCCTCTGCGTACTCATTCTGATAGCAAGATTTGAAAATTAAGTTTCAAATTTCGCTACATGTTACTGAAATCTAGGTGAACTAAACGATCTCAGTAATACGAAATGTTTATGGTCAATGCACAGCCTTCGTCTTCATAAAATAGACTGCGGTCCAAATTGTGACTTATTTTGTGGAGACTGACTTATTTGAAAGTCTACAAAAGCCTCCTATCGAATAGACTTATTGGAAACTTGTTAGAATTATTTTGATGATTTACCAGTTTGAGTGCAAGCCTCGCGCATAAAAGTCACACAAGTTTACAATAAGTCGACAAGAGGCTTTTGCACACTTTCAAATAAGTCAGTCTTCACAATATAAGTCACGAATTGGACCGCAGCCGGAGTTTCAGAAACGCGATTTCTTACCAAACATATTAATCGTTTCGGCTCTGAGGAGATCCTGAGTGTTGGACCCAATCCAAAACTGTGATGCATCGTGCTTAAAAATATGACGTATGGCTCTTGTAGAGTTTGTGGACGACACATTAGCCAACCTTAACGTTATCCACAGTACCGTCGTCGTCAATGCGATATACTAATGGCAGAGGTGCCCGGAAGGACAATCGTTATGTTATGCCATATGCACTTTACTCGCGGATATAAAGTACATTCAAAAGATTTAACAACGCAAATGTCACAATAACTTCTCAAATTTCATTAATTGTCATTGGTACACGTCGGTGCTCCTGAGGAAATTTGGCGTTTTTGTCGGTTAAAAATGAATAATTGTTCCATCTCGATCAGAAAATATCTTTCGAGGGTGGAATCGAGGAGCGGTCCCTTTTAACGAGGAGTAGCCCAAACTAAGTGCACAAAATTGGAGCTTTGTTTCATGCTCAATTTCTCGGACATAAATGCTTCAAAAATGTTCTATACTGAAATCCCTCAAAATTATACCTACGTTCGCAAAAACTTCAAACGCCGACAGCGAAGTGCCAATAAAGCAGTGTTATGTATGGACTAAGTGGGTTCAGTCTTTGTAGCTTCACGAACGAGACGCTCATAATTTTTATCAATTGCGTACCATTGAGGGTTTGTGCGTGCGATTTGCTGGAATCTGGCTTCGAGTGGGTTCGATGTTTAGAGGAAACAGCAACTTATCAAAAGATCCGATATGGAACATATTTGCTTTCATGCGCGTCGAAGAAGAGGATTTCACTTTAGACTATTAACGTTTGATGAAAGATCATCAGGCATTCAACAGTGTATTATATTACATTGAAAATAATCCACCAGCAGTGTGCGATCACTATGACGTAGCTTAGTAAACACACCTGGCTCAAATTAACGTCAAACAGCTCAATGTGAAAGCAACATGAGGCATTTGAGGTCATTTGTCACACACTTGGATGAGAACAAGTAATTCCCGTTGGAATTTCTACATAAGCAAACTACTTCAGGAATGCCTTCTCACACTCCACTGCTTAAAAAATGTGGAATCATTATTTTGCTACGCCATTTAGACCAGAAAAAAGGCTTACACTAAACAGACTTCTATCGGAATGCAATAGAGAAGGTCGTCATGATTTCTAAAATCGTGCTCGATCGTTCATCCCTACATTCTGCATAATAATGGACAAGTCTCTAAGACAATGAGAATCAACCTGCAGCTACCTGTTTCCGGTTAGCGTTAACTCTATGCAGCTTTTACACGCACGAGAGACAGATCAACAATCAAAGTGAAAATTGAGCAATGAGCAAGGCCGGTTCCTAGTGAACGATCGAGAATTTACGCGCAACATTTTATTTAACAAAATTTTCAGTGTAAAGCAGATCCATGAATAATTGACAATTTAAATAAATTAAAAAAAAACAGATTTAAAAAAGAAAAATTATGTACTAAGAAAATAATTAAGATAGAAATTAGAAGAAATTATATAAAAAGAAAATTGAAAATCAAAAAAAAATATTTGTTTGTCCATAATCCACTTGCCTGGTAATATTGGGTGTGTGAATTAATTCTTAGAGTCGACATTTAGATGTCGCTACGTGAGATTGCGTATAGTTTGACAAGCAATTCCAGTTGCATATTGTAGCTGTCACAATTGTCAATCTAATTCAGAGCAGAAAGTGTAATCAAGCTTTATCGAGACCAAGCTGTTTCAATTGGTGTCATCAGGTCAGCCAAAAAAGTTTGAACATGCCGAATTACAAACATTGGTGGATGAAAATGCATATCAAATGCAAAAAGAACTTGCAATGCAGTTAAACATTGACCGATCAACAATTTCTCATCGTTTGCACGCAATGGGAAAGATTCGAAAGCTAGGAAGATGGGTCCCACATCAACTATCCGAAAATCATTTGAGAGCACGAATTGAAGCATGCAAAAAAAATCTTGCTGAGTACAAAAAACATAGTTTTTTGTATCTATTTATTTATTTATTTAAAGAAATCTATTTTGTAATATACATGTATGATTTCAGATTATTTACAGTTATAGTTAAAATTATATTAAAACAACAAAAAACTTTAAAACAGAATAAAAAAAAAAAAATATAAACCAAATTTTGGTTTAAACAATTAAAAATTTAGAAAAAAGTTTTTAAGGATATTTTTAAAGTTGTCCTTTGATAAGTTGAAGTCAAATAGGTCGTCGATTAAGTTGAAAGATTTAGACATCCTATTGATTGGGTTGTTTTCTCCATAGTTGGTGGAATGGTGTTCAAGTGCTAAAAATTTATGGTTTCGAAATGTTCTGCATGGCACGTGAATTGATATGTTTTCCAAGATGTAAGCTGAATCTACGTGACCAAGCAAAACGTTACCAATAAAAGCCGTGCCCAAAAGAAGTCGTCTATTTTCAAGCGTGCATATTTTGTAATCTGTGCATCTTGTTGTGTATGGAGCTAAGCGAGCCACATTTTCATGGAATGGTAAGTTGTGGTCGTAATCCCAGTCACTTTTCTTTAACAAAAAAATCAGGAACTTCTTTTGAATGCTTTCAATTCTTTTTATGTGTACAGCATAGTATGGATTCCAGACCGTTACAGCGTATTCCAGTTGAGATCGAACATAAGCGAAATAGAGTGAACATAAGGTTTGAATATCCTTAAATTCACCTGTCCATCTTTTAACAAATCCGAACATGGCATTCGCTTTCGCAATACAATTTTCAATATGCCTATTGAAACTGGCGTTTTCGACAAATGTCACACCTAAGTCTATAACCTCATTGACTCTTTCCAGTACTTCGTTGTTGACTTTGTATGAAGTAATTATCGGATTTCGTTTACGATGGTAAGACATGATTTTGCATTTCTTAATATTTAAGTATAGTGAGTTCTGATCACACCACTCACTTAATCTATCTAAGTCTTCTTGAAGTTTCTCCGTATCTAACCATCCATTAATAGTACGAAAAATTTTCACATCATCTGCAAATATGAGCACGTCTGAGTTTTTGATTATCTTGGTTATTCGGTCTATGAAAACAATCAAAATCCAGGGCCCGAGGTGTGATCCTTGGGGAACACCAGATGTAACTTTAATAACGTTTGATTTCTCATTTCCCATTATCACAAATTGGCACCGGTTTGATAGATATGATTTAAACCAATTTATGTAATCGAGAGAAAACCCAAAATTGAATAAACTCTGGAGTGCTTTATGATGACAGATAGAATCAAATGCTTTACTAAAATCCGTGTACGCTACATCAACTTGACGGTGTTTTTCTATCTCGTTAATTAATTTACTGGTGAATTCAACTAGATTAGTCGATTTGGATCGGCCAGGCATAAACCCATGCTGGTTTATTGATATATGACGTGCAATTGTGGATTTAAAGCTTTTGCATAATACTAACTCAAATAATTTTGGAATTGATGATGTAGTTGATATTCCTCTGTAGCATGAGATATCCTCACGTTTACCCGATTTAAAAATTGGAGTAATTTTTGAAATTTTCCATTTTTCAGGAAACACGCCGGTGTTTAAGGAATGATTGAATAGATAACACAATGGAATTGTTAAAATTTCAGCGTACTCCTTCAGAATAGAAGAGGGTATATCGTCAAGACCGCAACCATCTCCAAACCCCCTTAAAGCCGATAAAATGTTGTCCTCAAAAATAATAGGAGGAGTTATTGATGTGTTGTTGTTGCTGGGTTGTTCGTACAATCCACTAGTAACGCTTGGTCTATAGACTGATTCTAAAAACGACGCGAACATGTTAGCTATATCTTTGGCGTTTGAAGAGCAGGTATTGTTGTACGTCATATTAGCAGGGTATCCTTCAATTTCGCGTTTATTCCTAAAGTATTTCCAAAATTGTTTTGGATTTACTTTAATTTTGTCTTGAATTTGATTAAGATACGACCTGTATTTAGATTTGAAATAAATTTCAAATTCATTACTATATTGTAGAAACGTAGTTTTGTCCGCTTCTAGCCCGCTTTTCAACATTTTGGCATACGCTTTCGACTTCCGATTTTTTAAGTTACCTAGTCTATCATCAAACCAATGAGGGTGAGCATTTTGTGGTTTACAGCACATAGGTACATACATTTCGAAGCCTTGAAGCATGATGTCATTAAATTTGTCCACATTTTCGTTTATATCATTGGAATTGAGAGTTATTTGCCAGTTGATGAAATTGATCGAATTGTTACTGGCGATAAAAAGTGGGTCTATTACGACAACCCCAAAAGTAAAGCAGCTTACGTCGATCCAGGCCAAGCAGGACCATTGCATCCAAAACAAGATATTCATTGCGATAAGGTTATGCTGAGTATTTGAATTATGAGCTCTTAAACCCAAATGAAACGGTTACAGGTGATCGCTACCGACGCCAACTGGGCAATTTGGTACGTACATTAGACGAAAAGCGGCCAGCAACGAACAAAAGCTACTACTGCCATCCTGCAGATATCACTAAGAGCATGCAGAGGCCTCCACGGTGATTTTTGCCGGCTACGTTCTCAGGGAGAAGTGCTAAGGTCGTGGGGTTTGAGGCTTGCATGACGCTCCTGGCTTACTTTAAATAAAAAAAATCATAACGGTAGAGAGGTGCGCGCATCCGCCCGAACTCGCACGGTGGTAAACACCGGTTTCGAATCCGGATGCGGGCACCAAGGGACCGCTTACCCTACGCCGACACAGGATGGGAATTCTCCCCTCATCACACCAAAACCGAAAATTTAATAATTCATTTTATTTATTATATATTACAACAAAGAAAACAACTTTCCAAACGAAAAAAGAAGAAAGGAATCCAGAACGAGAGAGAGAGAAAGCAATGGGTACCGAGCGCGCAACCGCTATTCGGCGCTCAATTACAAAATAAAATTTTTAAAAAGAATTTAAGAAAAGAATAATAAAAATTTAAAAATAAAAAAAATGGAAATAAAATAAAAAAATAAAATAAATGTACCTTAATTAGTTACAAAATCAACGGTTGCGGCCTTGCGCGGCCGTCATGCCACAGGTGGCCTTGCCCCCACCCGGACTGTTGCGGCTTTGGTGCCGTTGAATATTTTGGCCTCGACTGGCCGCCAAAATAAATTGGGCGTTGCGGGGCCTTTCCCCGAGAACCAATATAAATACCGAATAGCCGGTTGCCACGCGTTAGCTGCGGCAGACCACCGATAAAAACCACACTAGCCGGTTGGCTACTGTTACTGATGCGGCAGACCACCGATAAAAAAAAACTTACAAAAACAACAATAGCCGGTTGGCTACCGTTACTGTTGCGGCCGGTAGTGCCGATACCCCGTTGGGCGTCCTTCCGCTTTAAACCGCAGACAATATCTTGGGCGTTGTCTAGCCTTACTAATCAATTTACCGTTGGAGTGGTCTCAACTGGCCCCCCTGCACGGTACCGTTGTGGCACGCTTGCCGTTAAAGATGATCACGCCACCCGAAGATTTCCGATGGCACCCGGTTGATTACGGTGACATACAACAGGATAAATGTGTTACGCTGGCATCCGTAGCACCAAAATGTGGTTCAAAACAAACTTCACTACTCCAAAATTCAATTATTATGCTGGCGGTATACCAACCGCGCGAAATGACGTTGATAGAATCAACACTTATAGGTTCTTTTTCTTAGGACCAGCAAAAAATATAATTTTCATGTAATTTTTCGGACAGCCAATAATTTTATTACAACTCCCCGCGGTATAAATCTATACTTTCTTATAATATATACCTCAAACTATTTTGTTCGCAACAATATTCCCCCAATCTCATAAAAAACGTTTTAGCCAAGAAAAACCAAATAAATCACATGAACTATCATTTTATTTCACTGTACAAACTGTTTATTAATTTTATTATTAGTTTTTCATTATTCTGATTTCGACGTTCATTAATAACTAATTTTTTTACATTTTTTCACTACTTGGTAATTAATAATTTTTTACGTTAATTACATTGCTTAAAAAAAAACTAAAAAAATCAAAATGGATTCATTATCCACAACCAAAATTTTTTTTTTTTAGCATCCAACTTGATTTCTTAATAAAACTCTTACACTCGATTTTTATTTTCCAAAACTACAAACAAGACTCTTTCTCCAAAATCAAAACTCGAATAATTTATCAAAAAAAAAAAAAATCTTACGCCGAATAACGCGCAAAACGTTCTAGAAGAATGTCTTTCTTCTGTGTTTTTCGTTTATATCAATTCGCATAGATATAAACGAGAAGCATATAAGAAAAACATTTTTCTAAAACGTTTTACTTTGCACACACTCGATGCGCATTGCTCTCGCCTCTCATCATTCCTCTCATAACAACGTCGTTTTTATAAAAATAAATAAAACTAAACAAGGCCGCACACACTATCATTAATGGGCAAAGACACACACCAAAGAAGAATACGCAAACATTTACCACAGGTGGGGGTGTACTCAATAAGAGGAATATTCATTCTAAAAAAAAAATATTAGTGTTGACGACAACACAGTCGTAACACACATCATGCAAAAACCGCTCAAAAAAAGTAGAGCAAATCGGTTGGGATCGGCTTGAACAACCTGCGTATTCTTCAGACCTTGCATTTTCCGACTACCATTTGTTTCGATCAATGCAAATAGGCCTGGCTGACGTACGCTTCCGAAATGCCGGAGAAGTCCGAAATTGGATCGATGGCTGGATAGCTGGGAAAGTAGAAGGCTTCTTCAAACAAGGAATCCACAAACTTCCCAGGAGATGGCAGGAAGTCATAGCTAACGATGGCGAATATATTGGATAAAATATACTATATCGTTATATTTTAATAAACATTTCGTTTTTATAAAAAAAAAGTCTAAAAATTAATTCACACACCCAATATGTTGAGTGAAGATGTTGATTGCAGACAAAATGAGGTATTGCTTGTAAATTTTACGGAAATTTTATTATACTAATTTATATATTTTGGTATATCGATTTATCACCATACCATTTAACTTAAGACCCGAAATTATTTTTAAGAGACTAAAAAAAATATTTTCCTATAAGGCTTTGATTTCTATATTGCCTTCCGACCCGTATCACATTAAAATATAGACTGCCTGACCCAGAAAAATAACAATCATCATCTCGCTTTTATTGATCATAAAAAAAATAAAAAAAATATCTGCATTATCATCATTTAAACTAAGAGGTAAAATGAGTACGTAGCATTGTGAATAATTTTAATTGTTTTACTTGCGCCCGTCGGCACAATGTGAAACCCACAACATTCATTGAATATTTTTTTATGTTTAATAATTTATTGGTGGGGCGGATTGCCGTTCATAACCTCTAGTTAATATAAATAACGAAAAGTAAAATTAAAAAAAACTATTAATAAATAAACGGCCGACAAAAATCAAAAATATAAGTGTCGATTATACAACTCGCCAGATTGACTGCGGAGGGAGTTCCTTCAATCCGCATTCGATCCGCATTTGAAATTATTTGTATTATTGAATTCGACGGAAATCTGCGTTATCGATCCGCAATGAAACTGCAATTTCACCAGTTGTCAAATTTTTATTGAATTTAGGTTACATATTCAGTTATAAAGAATTTTAGCCAATTTAAGAAAAAATAATTTTAAAGAGCAAAAAAATAGTGGTTTTGATACGTAATCATGGATACGATTGGATTGTATTTAAATTTATACGAAGGAACGAGTAACAGGAAGGGAGCACGGAGAGCGCTGCGAAATATGTGTCAAGACATTTTCCAGTTGTCAGATATCTAGTCAGTAAACATTTTCGGAAATATGGTTTCCTTTATATTGAAGCTAATGTTCATTCTTTTTCAGATTCATGAAAAATTTCAGATTAAGCAAAGCAGATTTTAATTATGTTTCAAATGAAATGAAATCTAAATTATCCCCTGTGGTTAAATTGTCCTCACTATCGCCAGAATTTAAATTGGCAGCGTGTCTATATTTTTGGCAGACGGCGGATACCAGAACGGTGTCGGTCAGGACCATTTTGTTGGCATGGCAGAATCAACAGTTTCGGTTGTGCTGTCGAAAGTGTTTGATATTTTGCAACAAAAGTTATGTGGAAAATGGATATCATTAAAATGAGTGAAGACGAAAAAACCGAAGCAAGGTTATACTTTTTCACAAAATGCAGAATTCCTGGGGTTGTTATGTGTATTGATGGCACGCACATTAAAATTGCTAAGCCAGAAGGTGATAATACTCACCTTTTTTTGAACCGCAAAGGATTTTTTAGTTTGAACATGTGGATGCTACTTATCCTGGAGGTAACCACGATTCTTTTGTTAGGCGGAACAGCGATGCTTCTGAATACTTTAAAACGATTTATAATAATGGGGATAGAAACCAGAAACTACTCGGTAAGAATATATTCTCATCTTAAAAATTATTTATCGTGTTAATCGTTATATTTGTTTTTAAAAGCTGACGCTGAGTATCCCGTCTTACCTTGGGTTATTACTCCGTTCAAAAAACCCGGGGTTAATACTTCCAAAAGCCGCTTTAACAAAAGCCACAGTGCTGGCCGAGATATTGTCGAGCGTACAATCGGGTTATGGAAAAATTGGTGTAGATGCCTCCTCGGAGTAGCCAGACATTTACACTACTCACCAGACTGATAAAGCTGTTAAAATTATTAATGTGGCAGCTGCTCTGCATAACATTAGAATTCATTTTAATGTCCCAAATTATAATGAGCCAACTGGAGAACTATTTCAAGACGGCGATGAAACAACCGAACCCGAAGATGAAATCCAATCCCAAGAAGTCTGAAGGTATGCAACAGAGGTGAATGAATTTCGAAACCAAATTTTGTTGAACTTTTAGGCTGATAATAAAAAATTCATTATTTGTAACTTAATAAAAATGGTTTATTCATTGTAAATATTCAAGATTAGTCAACCTCCATGGTTGGGTGTATCACAAAAAAAAATCGCTTACATGGCTTGTTGTAAATCATATAATTAGTTGAGCCTTCATGGCTTTTATAAATAACAAAATTGGTCAGCCTTCATGGATATTATCACTATAATGTTTAAAATACTTAGACCTAACTAATTCAGGTTTTTTAACTCTATTTCTAAAATTTATTATTTTAATTTATTTTTTTCTAAAGCTAGCTGCTCCATTTTTAAATGATGCCTGGTTTAAATTTCCATCATCAGACCTTTCATTTTGATTTTTAGTAAATTCTTTAATGTTGTGGTATATAATTGTTCCTGAATATTAACTTGCTTTTCTAAAAGCCTTAATTGTTTGGGTCCCCTTATTTGATTTGATTCTGCTTCTGTATGGGTTTCCATTCCAGCGCTGTCAACCATTTGGATATCGGCCTCTTCTTCATGTAATGGTGAATCTTGAATTTCGGTAGCTGTTCGCATATTTTCTTGCGTGGGATTTTTACTGGTGTCGTCAGGATTACAAGTCCGCTTGCGAGGAACCCCGAATTTATTAGCATTCGCGACCCCTTCGACACAATCCCGAAGGCATAAGAGTTGAATCACCTCTTCGCCCAAAGAACTGAACGTTATTGTTGTATGCTTGCGTCTACTCTGAGATAATTGTTTCCTTAAGGAAGATTTAAAATCACTCCAAACATGAAATTAAAAATTAAAACTCTTTTTGACTAATGCAAATCTTCTAACCTTTTTCCATTCAACAATTTCTTTGATCGGTGGTTGGTCTCAGCGAATTTAATTCGTCGCGAATTTTTAGCCAAAATATTTGGACGGCCTCTACAGTTCCTTTCATTAGGTTTTTTGCAATGTCGGGATGCTCCTTCGTTATTCCGACCATTTGTTCAAATTGAACCCGGTTTGTTGTACGTTTCCTGTAAACAAATTTATGTCATTCAATTATAATTTTTAATTTTAATTTTATGTTGTGTATAATTGACTAAATATTGGTAAACTAAATCAAAAGTAATTAAACTTTCATTTTATTCTTCTCCATTGCAAAAAGATATACGTCTTACACACGCAGTAAATTTGATGTGAATTTGTAATGACATTTTTGCGATTCACGTGCGGATTCCATAATACCAATTTTTCGCACTGATTACCGACTTTCGTTCACTTTTCATTCGACGTATTCAATAATTCGTCAAATGTCAAATCCGAATAAAATTCTCTCCGCAGTGAATTTGGCGCCTATATACATAACTTCCACCTAATTTAGAATTGTGAAATTCCAACTTTTATTAGCATCTACATAAAAATAATAAAAGGATTTAATTTACAACTTCCAGAAGCATCCAGGCCGACTAATCATAACTCATGTTTGTTTATTTACCGAACCTGAAAAATAACACATTTCGCAATAATAACATTATCGTTTTGTCACGTTATTTTGTATGTCGCCATTACACACCATTAGCCCATATAAATGAGGATAATTTATGACTGCGGGTAGATAAATTTAGTTACACCTGTTCCACGCACAAATTTAGAACGGATATACGTTTTTATATTACAAAATACTTAACTATTCTGTGTTTAAGTGTTCGGTTTAAAATAGAAATGACAAATGGATCTCTGCGACAATGTAACGGTGTGGATGTGTAAGCTTTTAAACCCACCCGTCACCGTTAAAGGTATTCAATTACACAAATAAATAAAAATTTAACCCACCAAATTTAATACATTTTGTACTAGCAGCATATGGATGTTTTTCTGCTAAATATCCTTTAACACCCTTCCGTTCGTAACTGTTATATATTTCCCAGGAGTATCATGACAAATAATATACAGCGAAAAAGTGTCGATTGCGTACGGTGGTACGAGATAACAAACGAATATAATCGTACACATCCCATTCCATATGGCACGGAAAAAAAATGTGTATTGATGAACCTTCAGGGGAATCAAGGCAACACAAACACAACAACAAAATAAAAATTGGATTTTCTGGATTCATGACAATAAGTTCGGATGTTGTCACGGTTTTTTTATGCGTAATGAATAAATTAAATAGTGATACTACAAAAATATTTACACAAATTTTACTCACGCATATGTTACGTTTTCAACATACAGTCTCTCTTCGATAAGAATCGATGGACCTGGCACAAGGTAAATCAGATTCATTAGTTAATAAAATTTATTAAAAATTTTATTTAAAATATTTTTTTTATCGGAAACCCGGTTTTCATGAGCATTTGCGATTGAATAAGGATGAAGTTGTTACCGCACGTCTGACTGTCGTGCTTGTTAAAGGATTACTGTGCTACATTCAACGATTGATTTTCTAATAAGCTTATTTTGAACTTTATTATGTCATATGTATTTGTATAAGTTTGTATTAGGGATAAATTTTGGTATTAGGGTTTAACGTAAAGGTGTATATTTTTCATGTTTAAGTATATCATATCAATGATAAGAGGATAAACATGAGAGATTTATTATTTGACAATGTAATATTTCGCCACCCTTCCTTTTTCGTAAGCCCAAAGGTATATAAATAAATAACACACTGTTAAAAACAATTTTTTTTATTACGAATAAGCGGGATAAATATAAAATTTGATTTGAATTATTTTGGTTTTGGTATGCAAATGACGGGTGATTCTTTTAAACTGAGACGATCAAATATCTCGAAAAATAGCCACTCTACGGAAAAAATGTCCATAATCAAAATTAAATCATACCGCGGGGGAAATACATTAGTGCAAAATAAATAGTCCCCCACCCCCCGCTTTGTAAGTGGGGCGGGGTAACTTTTAAACTAAGATAGGAAGCCATATTTTTTATTGCAGATACGGACTAAAAGTACGTATGATTTGAATGAAATATTTTGTTCGGTTCATGATAGATGGCGTTGTAATCGACGAAATTCAATTTTTTCATTTCTTCTCCTTAGAACACACGCATTCGATTCTGCAATACGTTTAAAATAAAAAACATCACGTACCTTTTCATCGGAAATACTCGAAATTCGTCATCAAAACAATTTATTAATGTTAATGGCAGGTGAATAAAATAATTTTATTTTAAAATAAGTGTTCAAAATGACGGCCTGCGACTTCAATGCACTTAGTAATACGCATTTCAAATGATTGTACACAACTGAGAAGTGTGTTTGGTTGAATTTCAGCACATGCATTTCTGATTCGCTCAATCATGTTCTCACTTGTTGTTGGTCCTTGTTTGTAAACTTTGTCTTTGAGACAGCCCCACAAAAAGAAATCTGGCGAAATAAGATCTGGTGATCTGGCGGGCCAATTTATCGGACCAGCTCTACCGATCCAGCGACCATTGAAATCACGATCAAGTATTTCACGAGCCACCACCGAATAGTGTGCAGAACAACCAACATGTTGAAACCACATGTTCCGTCTCACTTCTAAGCTCAAATTTTCAAGTAATATTGGCAGTTCATTTTCCAAAAAGTTTCGGTACATTTGACCATTCAAGTTACCTTCAATAATGTGGGGGCCTATGAGTTTGTTGCCAATTATTCCACACCACACGTTGACAGTCCAAGGACGCTGATGTTCAACTTGACGAAGCCAGTACGGATTTGTAACACTCCAATAATGCATGTTGTGTCGATTAACCGTTCCATGGTTTGTAAAACACAATTCGTCGTGTACAAACGATTTTTTGGTGTTAAAATCATCTTATCAATATCGTCGGATGCTGAATCTGCTGCACAAAACGGATGTGAATTCAGAATGCTTTCGATGCCTGTCATCAGTGTACTGAACTCTTCCAGTGATAAAATGAAATCACCGACGACGCTTTTAAGATGAGTTTTGGCTAACTTCACAGCTGCTTTCCATAGCCCATTCATGTGAGGAGCGCCTGGTGGATTGAAATGTCATATGATTTGTTGCCTTGAAAGATAAGAACTGAGATTAGATTAGTTTGTTTTTAAAAATTGATACAACTCTTTCAATAGTTTGTTAGCGTACACAAAATTTAAACCGTTATCGCAAAACATCGCTCTACAAAGACCGCGCTTTGCAATCATACGACTTAAAGCCGCCAGAAAACTTGAAGTGGATAATTCTCCAACAACCTCTATATGCACGGCTTATGTACTAAAACACACGATTATGCATATGTATGCTTTGACTGATTGCTGTCCTCCAACATTGACAAATGAATCTGCGTAGGTGACTTTTTCTGCTGGTAAGTCACCCATCAACTGAGAATCTAAGGTTGGTTTTTGTTTTATGCATTGCAGGCGATTGTGGACTATTTCCCGTACGACATCGTTGGCATGTAAAACCCAATATTTATCACGCAATATGTTGTTCTTGTTTCTTGTTAAGACGATGCCAGCATGATATTATTTATACGAATCATTGGATTCTTTATTTTGTAGGGTGCCTTCGAATTTTTAAGTCTACCGCCGACTCGTAAAACTCCGTTCTTATCTATTAATGGATTTAATGATTTTAGTTTGCTGGATTTGCTGATTCAGCAGAGGATCCAAATTTCTCATATCTTTTTCAAATGATAATGATTGCTGAATTCGAACTATGATCCCAGCTGCTTCTTCGATGTTCATTTCGAATCTGACAATTTTGCGAAAATCGTAACATAAATGCTAATATTTTGCACAATTTATTAAAACTGGAGTATTTCTTAATGATGTGTTGGACGACATGGTTCTCTACAGACACTTGAAATGTGGATGTCTTACGAATTTTTACCTCTTCATTGGTTCCATATGATACAAGTTGAGGTAGCCAAAATTCACTCGGTTTCGCTAACCAATACGGACCATTCCACCACTGTTGATTTTCAACCAACTCATTGGAGCTCATTCTGCGAGACGCAAAATCGGCAGGATTGTCGGCTGATCCACTGGTCTCTGCTAAAACATGTCAAAATTTGTGATGTCCGATTGGCAATGAATGCGTTGACCATTTTCGGGGATAGGATGACAACCAGTCAAGCACGATTTTCGAATCTGTCCATAACGTCGTTTTCTCGATGTTCAGGTTCGAAGCATTTTACACTACCAACATTAATTTAGTGAGCAAAAATGCACCATTTAGCTCCAATCGAGGTATACTAAGCTGATTAATTGGTTCTACTTTGGTTTTTGCTGCTATAGGACCCGTTACGACTTTGTCTCCAGAACTACTGCATATGTCCACTGACTTGCGTCGCAAAACCCATGCAATTCGATGTTTGTACGTGATCCAACATATCGCGGAATTTGTACTGTAGATTTTTCAAATCGCTGCGTATATTTTCCCATTGTTGTCGCGTTGCTGCTGGCAATTCGTCATCCCAATCAATGCTTTGCAACCAAGTACTTGGAAATAATATTTTCACTCGTACGATCGTAGGTGCCAACCATCCAAGAGCTCGAAAATTTTGCTCGATTCCGACAACATCGATCGTTTGGTATGTTTCACCACTCGCTCTTCAAAATTAGTGGCAAAATAAAAGCGGTCGGTTTAGGACTCAACTCCTAAGCCCAACAGCTTGGATTCCTCAGGATATACCGCAATCTTTAGGCTGCTTGCTGTATCTTGATTTTCGCATATTATTCGCCGAATTTCCACATCATTGGATGCCCACTTTCGCACGTTGAATTTAGCTGAATCTAGAATTTTGGAAATGTCGATTTTTAATTTGACAAACTCTTCCTTTGAATCTGCTCCTGTCATCAAATCATCTACGTAGATGGCTCGGTCTATTGCTAATGCTGCTGCTTCATGCTGCTCTCAGTTTAATGTGGCTAATTCTTTTAAACATCTCGTGACCAGGAAGGATGCTGATGCGGTGCCGTATGTTACTGTCTTCAGTCGATAGTATCAAAATGGTTTTTCCTTGTTGCTTCTTCAGACAATGTTTTGTGACTCTATGTCACCGGTCAAAACAAATTGATGTTGGCGAAATCGCAAAATTATATCCAGTAGCGATGATTGTACTACCGGACTTACTCGTAATATGTTGTTTGTTTAACGATTGTCCAGTATTTGACTTGGATGACGCATCAAATACAACCCGCAACTTCGAGCTTGACCTGGAAGCTTAAAGGACGCCATTATACGGTAGATAATACATCTGCTTTGCTAATTGGTCGACCCAATTCTTGATATTCCTTCATAAAGCCAACATAAAGATCTTTATATGTGTTGTCTCGCTCAAATCTTCGTTCCATTGCTTTGAGTCGACATTGGGCTAAATGTAATGATGATCCAACTGCGGCTGGAGATTCGGAGAATGGCAGAAATAAATAAAAATAATTTTGCTTTGAAGGATATTGAAACATGTGGCAGAATTAGACTTTTGCCTTATAAATCTGCCTGCCAAAACCCAGCCTATCAATGTTTCCTCTGCTCCTAAATGGTTATTTAGCTGTAGTCTCTTACCTCCCGTTACGCTATAATAAATTTCGGTGCCAAATAAAATATCGACTGAACCTCTTTTGTTAAATTTTGGATCTGATAGTACCAAACCATTCAGTTGCTCGCAGTTACATGGATCGAAGTCCTTAAACGGAATTAATAATGCTATTTTCGGCACGACGTGTGCTTCTGTTTTGAACTGCGGATACTGACTATTGATTGGTCGCACTGAAAGTACCACTTTTCCGCGAGAATGTCCCAGTTTTGTATCGCAAAGACCCATCATCAGCATTCAACCATTTGCTCTTTGTAGTCCTAATTTCTGTGCACATTCTTCCGTGATGAATGTTTCTTGTGATGAGGAATATAACAAAAACCTATATATTCGGTTTCGTTCTCATCGCTGCACCTCACTGCTACCATCGCTGTGGGTAATACAACCTGAGACATTGTAGTAACCTTGTAAACTTTTGTGGATGTAGTTGCTTTTGGCTTGGTAGGCCCGCTTTGTTGTGTTGAGCTGCTGTTCGACTTTTGTTCTTCGTGCAACAAAGTGTGATGTTTACGCTGGCATTGACGACATCTGCCTCGGGACCTACACATGTATACGCTATGATTGTGGGAAAACCAACTTTTTGCAAAACAAATTCAGTGATCCCAATTCTGAACCGATTATCTTGGGATTAGGTATACTGGATGGAAATACTATACTGTAAGGAAAAAGGAATTATATTTGGAATGCGCTGTTAAATGATTTATGAAAAATTTCTGGAATATGGACACCTAGGACAGAATTCGATAATTTCTTAACCGATTATGCTGAAATTGGACATGGTGGATGGAAATGAGATTTATAAATAATTTTTGAAAGAAGTTCTTAAATATGGCCACCTAGGACGGAACTGGGTAATTTAAATGAAAGCGAATCTCAGTAATAAGCAGGTGTCTTTCTTGAAGCAAGCGGGATGCGATGTTAACATGTTTCTAGTAAGGCTGGATGCCTTAACATCTATCACCAGTACGTGACCACTCATGTAATAAGTTACTTAATAAAGACATTTTTATTAATCACTTGTTTTTTGTTTCGCAGTTATTTTGAATAATTTTCAAAAAGTTTAAAAAATCACTCGATCGATTTCGACTTGTTAGGTCATCATCAGGAGTATCTACTGATTTGTGTTAGTAAAAAATTTTGTTATATAGTAGAAAAAAGCAAAATATAAATAAAAGAAGGAGGGCAAAAAAATAAAAAATAAGCGATAAAAGCAAAATATAAATAAAAGGAGGGCAAAAAAAAAAAAAAAAAAAAAAAATTAAGCAATAAAAATTAATCTACGGATCGCGCAGGTGTGCGATGAGTCATAGGCTGAGTAACAAAATTCAAGGTATATTATTGCGTACGTGAGTATAGAAAATGGCGGGATCTGTAATTGGTGAGAACCGGATTTCTCTCTGTTCGTTAAGGATATTTTGGTTAAGAAATATTGATTTTCTAATTTCGTAAGATTCTAAGGTATCTAAACGTCTGCCTTTGGGTTGTATATGTAATATATCTAAATTGTTCAAGCTAGCTGTATGATTTTCTGACGTTAAATGATTATGGAAAGTTGATTGGTTGCAACCAGATAAATGTTCCTTAGCTCTAACTCCAAAATTGCGCCCAGTCTGACCAATATAGGAGAAACTACAATCATTGCAATTGATCCTATAGACACCAGATTTGGAAAGGCGATCAACTCTAGGTTTATTGTTAAAAATCATTTTCTTTATTGTGTTATTATTATAAAAAGCAAAACTAATATTGGTATAATTGGACACGATGTTGCTAATCCGTTGGCTCGTTTTTCCTATATACTCTAAGCGACGCCAATTTTCCCGCGGTGGACTATCCGGTGGATAAATACCCGTTAGAGTTTCGCATCGAAGAAAAATAATCCTACATTTCCATCAAGAATTATATAGCTAAGTAGATAAAATAAAAAAAATTGGATAAAAAATAAAATAGAAATGTGCATGCAACCTCCAGTCGGATTCGTATCCAGTACCTTGCAGTCCAAGCGCCGAAGCTTTAACCACTGCACCACTTGTCACATACAAACTACACCTACAAAATTCATATAAAAAAAAAGATTTTTTTTATTAGATTTTTGGGGCTTCCCTTTTGAGTTTTTCCGACTTTTCTTTTTTCCTAAACCACCACTGTATTGAGACGAACAAAATAAAAAAAAACAAAATGAACTAAATGTATGAGAAAATGAATTTTCTTGATAAATTTTTATTTGGTGAATTTTTCCGATGTTTTAATAGTTATTATGCTATTCGGAACGGAGTCAAATCCAACAAAACAAAAATCATAAAAATCGGTCCAGCCGTTCTTGAGTTATAAATGGTGTAACTAACACGACTATGTTTTATTTATATAAGATTAGTATAATTTTATAAATTTAAAATACAATTGTATTATTATATTGATTACATTCAAATTCATATTTAATCTTTGAATTTATGTAATATTCAATGTTTTTCAGTTTTCTGTCATGACAGTTATCAAAATAGATGACGGTATTGCCAGCGGCAAAAATTATAATTTTTTGGGCCAACTTCACAAACGTATAATTTTTTACATTAAAAAATTCATTTCAGTGAAGCTAATGTCTATAAAAATATGGACATAAATTTCTTCTTGTTTGTATTTCTTATAATATGTTATTTTTGAAAGTGGTATAAGTCCATTTGGAGCTAAAAAAAACGTTTATTTTTTAAATATTTTCAATAATTATTATTTCATAATAAAATTTAAAAGATGTATAAGTGTTAAAAATATCACTCGAATAACGTTTGCCAATATTTTTAAATTAATTCAAATGCAAACCCTTAAATATCTCGATACATGAAAAAATGGACTTATACCACTTTCAAAAATAACAGTTCAATTATTGACAACGTTTGCCACGTAGGGTCTGGCGTTTAAAGCATTAATAACTTAAGTGTTCGGAACTTTTTGACGAGCAATGTATTTTTTACTATTGACAAAGAACTCAACAGATATTGTCTCAGTCAAATGGTCAATAAAAAACGAGCTGTTAAATATCAATAAATATTATATTTAATATGAAATTATTACGGTGAAATGCAAATGCCTACAGCAATATTATATTAAAATATGTTTGCACTATATTTGATATCAACATACAAGATGTACTCGTACGTAAAAACGCAAAAAATCTGGAAAGCAATTCGTAATACGAGTACACACATACCCAAAATAAATATTTTATGTTGCAATGATAATAAACAATGTAATTAAATTGTTTTAATTAATGAAAAATAAAAACGAATTAATTAAATATAAAAACCTACACTTTATTATGATGTAATGTTGTATGTATTACATTAAAAGCATAACATTTAAATATTTATTTATGTACATTTTATACAGATAAATACGAAAAATCAATTTTCCGCTCTTCATGATTCAAAATAATTCAAACGAGTATGTAAATTACTACCACGGTATTTGTAAAAACCCTCGAATGCATGCGTGTATAAATAAAAAAATAAACAGAAATGTATAATATAAGAGCTCTTAAAATTCGAAGGAATCAAGCAGCTAGAAAATACAAAAAATAGAGGGGTGAATATGTTATGGCCAATTGCCAACTTTATTTTACTACGAAGGTATAACATATAGATTTCGAATACACTACACTTGATTTCTAAAGTGAAAACATTAAGTTATAAGCGTTTTGGTAAAACTGTGTTGAATAATCAAAAAATGCCGGAAAACCAACCCTTGTTGGTAAATCTTATAATATTTCGTCGTTTTTGTAAAACTTTCACATAATTTTAAAAATTAAAAAGACTCCCAATTAAGCTACCACTTCCGGTACAGGCGTAATTAAGACTCACCACGAATTAATTATTGGCACTGAAAAACCCCTAATCACATTATTTTATCAAAAACGCACGAATCGATTATTTTTTTAAATGGAACGCGGGCTCTACTGATACAAAATTTACAAATAGGAACTACCGGAGCACCCGCTAACTGAATTTTCTCGAAATTACCCCATCGTAATCGTTTACTAGTATTCGAACACCTTTCAGCAATTTTCATCAAAACGCTACCGAAAAATTCAACTCTGTAATCTGGCTTTATCGGAGGACGTAATAATCGAATTATCCATGGGACTCGAAAACTTCCATTCGGCAATTTAAAAAAAATAAAATGAAACCTGAGCCTTGGACCTTCGGATCCTTGTAGTAATCGTTTCCTGCGGTGAGTTCCTTCAAAAAAATTTTAAAATTGGAAGCCGTGCACCACTGGAACGCCCTAAATGTTTTTTTCTGAAATCAGGTCCCATCGCATCCGATTTCTGGTAGTCGAAACCCCGAGTTCAGCAATTTTCATAAAAATCGTTAGATCCGTTTTCAAATCCCCTGTTACAAACATAAATAGAAATAATGCTCGTTTTAATACAGGATGCGACAAATGGCATACCTAGATTTGGGCTTGAATGCTTATTTAGACTGTGTGCCTGAGAGCGATTTTTTCGACTAAATTGCCGACTAAACTAAATTAACGACTGATTCATATCATTCATTCAAAGGTGGCACTAGTATCTTTTACATATGCTGTGCCTCTGATTGTAAACTAAATTGCAAACTAAACTAAATTATGACTTTCCATACGTCATATTGTTTTCAGCAACACCGATTTGTTATCATTTAAAATCAAGGGAATAGAAAAAATAAAACAAATATGGATATGGGAATCATATTATTCATGAATGTGATTATAAATTACAATTGAAATTTAAGAATAAGAGTATTTCCTTTTAGACATTTTTACTCGAATGTATTCGATAAAAAAATAATAAAAACAAGAAATGAAAATGACAACTAAATAGTCAAGCAACCTCAGCAGGAATCTAAATGATAGAAAATGGTGGGTAATAGCATAACTATACATAATTTAATTTAGTCGGTAATTTAGTCGAAAAAATCGCTCTCAGGCACACAGTCTTAGTCTAATTTTCATGTTGTTGTATCAAACCCAGTTGTTTTATTGAGTTCAAACGACTTTTTAAAAATCACTGGTTCTGATTTTGACAAAAATTGGTGAGGTGGGTATACGAAAGGTTAATTTCAAAACGGGTGTACGTGCGGCATTCATTTTATGTAATTTGGCGCCTATTTATTGAATTAAGCGTTCCGAGTTGCTACCTAATACGCTGATCGTTGCTCTTCTATCCATTAAACCTTTAACCGGAATATCGTTAATTTTAACTGTGATAAAGGGTCGTGGATCATCATCTTCATCCTCAATTTCCAGTGCGCATTCCATTTTGATGAGTCGCTTCGTTTGCCAATAGTGGAGGATTCGCAACAAACGATTAGATTTGGCCATTTTTGCTAAAGGAGCCACGGATGGATTTATGGTTGTTTTTTTCGTTTGCTGAGGGTTTATTTACGTATCGTAATTTTGTCTTATAGGGGGTGATGTATCGTGAACGTTGTTTATCGACGATCACTTGTCGTCATTATTCTGGGCACATTCTTGGTTCCCGAGTGTGAGATCTCAGGGGTTGGCGTGCTCGGACGTTGGTTTTACGGCTGATTTTTGACTTTGCATGTAATACAAGCTGGCTTTATAACTCCATCCTTGCCACAACCACAGCAGAACAATCGGTCCACGACTCTGTTGCAATCCTTAAATTAGTACCCGATGTCTCGGCAGTTCCAACATATTGGATAAGTGTCTGGCTTCGCAATCAACATTCGTTGAATAGCAGCTATGCTTTCCCCCAAATCGGGAGTCACTGCTACTTCCAGGCAGCTTTCATTGGTTCTCGTCACTGGTACCATTTCATAAGGTTCATTATGAACTTAAATCTCGTTGACTTGCTGATAACGACGTCTATTAACATAAAATTCAAATTTGACTTTATAATTCTTAATGGTTGATCTTCACTGAACGGTATTTGTAAACGGTAATTCATCGATTCAATTTCTAGCTCGAAATCGTCCATAGACAACAACCCTTGTTGCTTTTGTTGAAGTAGTTAGTAATCTTTCTTCCTCATCGCCGCCTGGATCAGAGAAACGTGAAATAAATGCCCCTTTTATATCAGACCAGTTCTATATAATTAAAAATGACACGATGGAGTTCTTCCACCGGAAAACAATTAAGCATGGCCATATTTTCTATTTGAAAAAAAAAGTCACGAATATTTAAACCCTTTCCTGTACTATCCCTAAATTTAGGAACGTTCCACTTGACATATTTTATAAATATATCTGGTGAAACATTGTGCGAACCGGAGCTTTGCTTGGCTTGGCTATTCTCGGGAAAATGTACCTTAGAGAAATTTGAAACGGAAAAATTTCCGTATTTGCCATACTGCGAAGTTGGTGGATACATAGAACTCATTGAGGGCCCGCCATAAGCCGTTTAAACACAGCCAATCTTCCGATAGGTCCAAAACCGAACGGCTCGTTGATTCGTTGATTTTCCAATATTCACCGATATTCGAATAATCCTGGGGTACGACCGAGGTTAATATTTTTCCATTCTAGGATGACTCCAACTCGTCTCGTAATTGGAAAGTTTTTGCTTCGATGGATTAGTAAGTAATATACTGCTGGGTATCGACATCAGGATCGGCTCAACGTAACTCGTCAGTCCCGGCCTGTTGTACCGCTAATGTATAATTGATGTTATGTCCCTTCTTTCAATAAATCATTAGAACGATCGATACAACACTTTATTTCTAAATCTTTTTGCCTCGGTGCTAATTTATATCCCTCTCGAGTCAACAAATTGTTTAACTTTAACGAGGCTTTTTCGTCCGTTGGGTCTATAGATCGAACTAGACAATCTACCCTAAATTCGCCTTCTTCCAGACAATTCGCCCTCAAAAGAGCCATCGTACTTTACAGCGGTGAAAAATAAATAAATCGCTTGTATTGTTAACTATAGGCGATTTTCATTGAATGTAGATAGCGTTGGTTTCTACGTCTGCAAGGGGGACGAGAATTGTCAAATCGATTGTTATGACAGTTGTGATCCCCCTTGCTTCATAGCAAACTGCGATTTTGGTTTTGTTCACCAGATGTCAGCTACTTTGTTGGAAATCGCGAATAAGTGTGTATAATTGTGACCGCACACAAATTATGCAAAAAAAAATTTATTTTTCCGATCTAAAAATACTTTATAAAAATTATCCGTGGCCAAACAACTTGCCAAAAGGATTTAAAGAACCAAAAATATTAAATTACTTAAATTGGTAAATAAATGTTCCTTAAAATATTATAGAAATGAAAATTGGATTTATCAAAAAAATTGTAAAGAAAATTATTATATAATATCAATAGTGATTGATTTCCTCCGCTCAAAAAAAATTGGCACGCTACGTCGTTCCAAAAAAAAAAAATACAAAAAAAAATGAATTGATGAGTAGAAACCATGATGTAACGAGTAATTTGAATAACCCTCATCGTTAGCATTAATACTATCCTTCAACTATCAACGTCGGTTTACCGTTGCTTGAGCAGTCTATTTCTTTGTTTGCGAGAAAACCGATATCCCGTAAATCAAACGCAAACTCATAAGTGTATCCTCTAGCAAGCAAAAGATAATCCGAAAAAAAAAATAATCTGAAAGCTAAATCGCGTGCAAAATAAAAATCAAAAAAAATTAATTGGCTAAAACCAAAACTAAATTTTTAGAACCTTCCAGTCCCTGCTCGGGCGCCATTTTGTAACGGATCGGTTTTACCGTATCGGTATATCACTTCTCACGCACCTTTAAGAGTAGGGTAGTTCTGCCGGCTGGGGAGGGTTTCAAAGAAAACGAATCGATTCACCTTCGTTGACAAGTTAAGTTAGGTGAGCGAGAATTGTTTCTAGACTAAATATATATTTCGGATAGTTTTAGCCAGCACTCACGAAATGGGTATATATGGCGTGGAACTTATTCGGCGGTGGATCACAACCTCACTATCGTTTGATTAAAACATTTTATTTTTTGAAAATCATTTTTTTAAATTAAGATGTATTAACATACACAGTGCTGGGATTGAGCAAACATATTTTATTGCAAATTGGAGTATTTTTTTGCCAACATTACAAAACTTTTGAACGCAATTGGCTTATTGTTACATTTTAAATACTTGTATGACGTAATTTTTTGAAAAAAAATTACTTGCAATTTAGCGGAAAACCCCCGAAAAATGCCAAAATATTCAAAATACGTTGATTGGAGTTAAAGTAATGGAATGAATTAAACACTTATTTTTATTTTTTTTTTGTTTTTTATTGATTTATAGAAGTTCTATCTTTAATATTAATATTTTGGTGGACACCGCGATTTGCTTTTATTACAGCGATACACCTCCGATTCATTGAATTTGATAAAATTTTCAAAGTCGTAGGAAGTATGGATTCCCAAATCGTCATCAACAAACTTTTTAAAGCTTGAATCGATTCTGGGCGCTTTTTTGCTACTTCTAGCTTTATTATAGACCAAATTTTTTCATTGGGATTTAAGTCTGGACTATACGGGGGCCAGCTCAACACATCGATACTTCTTTCTTCGAAGTACTTTTTTACCTTTAAATGAAGAGATAACAAAAACACAAGTTTTTAACAAATTATTTATGCTTTTCTGAAAGCCAATTTTTCTATCTACAATTCAAATTTAATAACTCACAAATTTGGCGGAATGGCACGGAGCGTTGTCCTGTTGAAAAATAAATTTGCAAGTCTCGCCAAAAAGCTTTAACACAGAAGGCTCAAATTTGTTGTGTAGGACCTGCAGATAAACATCTGCTGTAATGCTGGAATGATGGCTACTGCCATCCTGCAGATATCACTAAGCGCATGCAGAGGCCTCCACGGTGATCTTTTGCCGTCTACGTTCACAGGGAGAAGTGCGAAGGGTCGTTGGGTTTGAGGCTTGCATGGCTCCTGGCTTAAACCGTGATGATACAGAAATTTAAAAAAAAATTAAAAAACGCAAATAATAAAAAATATAACCGAATGTTCCGCCAAAAATTCGTCGGCCGGAACTTGAGGAACGACAGTAATCATAACTCGAGAGAGGTGCCTTTTTGCGCACATCTATTCGAATTCAAACCGGGCAAAGCCATGGTTTCGAAATCGGATGCGGGCACCAAGGGACCGCAAACACTACACCGACACAGAGGGAGTCCCCGCTCCCATTTTACCATATCCGAAAAAATTAGTAATTCATTTTAAAATAAGGAAAAATAAAAACGCAAAAATAATAGCAAAATGGAGAAGCGACACCAAAAAAAAAATCAATTTTGGGTTCTAAATGACAACTGTAACGGTGCTCAACCACCGTAACCACACACCACGCGACCGGAACCTCATAGAATTCCACAAAACGCAAACAAAAAAAAATCCTCGGTAATCGAGTACGGCGAAAATGTGAATGCGATCACACAAAATAGTAATTTGACAAAAAAAAAATTGAAATCATTAAAAAAATAAGATAAGAATAACATTTAATTAAAAACTAACAAACTCAATACCTGGACTGGTGCGGCCTGGTAACCGTCATGCAACAGGTGATGCCACACCCGGACCGTTGCGACCTTGAAGCCGATACGCACTGGGTGTCTTTCCATCGTTGCGGTCTTTCCACCGTTATATAACCAATTATGGATGTCCACGTAACGGGTCACCCTGTACTAACTGTGTTGGACATTTTCCGCCGTTAAATAATTTGGTGTGCGTTGGTCTCGCACAAATCCGAAAATCGAAAAGTTGCACCTTCGTAGTTATTGCGGCACTGTAGCCGTTACATTCGATGATAACTTATACTGGCCTCAACTGGCCAACCGTAAGGTGCGGTATATGCTCGCATTACTGTACAGCGCGAAAACCACGTTGTCTCGTTACAATTTCTCTTCAACTTTCTTTTTTTTACTATAACTCGCCGATTATATTGCCGGCTCTATTTTTCTCGGATATAACAAAAAGAATTTGTTTTCTGTATATAAAAAACGTAAAATTCGTACGATGATATTGATAATGCGAATTATATCATCGAAAAACTCATCATCACAATTATTTTGATACTAATAAACAGTTGGTCACTTCTTGTACGCACTTTTTATTATTAATACTTTCATTAAACTTAGCCCGACAATATTATTACATTGGGGCAACATAAACAATTTATTACATACTTCAAATACAACGTATTATTATTACAAGAAAAATACAATTCACTGTATTATTATAATCATACATACAAAATTTTTATTCGAAAAATACTTTTATGTAAAAAAAATGTTCTAACCAAACTAGAGCGCAGCGTATGCAACTCATCCAAAAATCTTAACTCTCTCTTCAAAAAAATTTCGCATTCCCATTTCGAATGCGCACACGAATATCTCCTCTTGTTGTCTCCATTTTTTCTTTCATCATTTTTTTAAATTTTATTTATCATGGTGCGAGGCACTTTATTGAATTTATATATGAGAAAATGAGACAACAAGAGGAAATACTGTGTATATTAAAGCGAAAAAAAACCTATTTCCATAACGTTGGAAACAGACGAGATTAGAGTATTATACCAATTCAATGTGTACACGGTGGTGTGGTGAGTAATTACGAAGTAAAACTGGAAAAATTAGTTTTAAAATCTCTATTAAAATATAGATGGAAGTGCTATCAGTAAGATGCATTAAGTATATGATTTTAAAGGCAAACAGAAACAATCACATATTATGCCATGTTATGACCCCAATGAGTCGTAACAAGACAGTCGTTGCCAAGCCTCTCATTTGGTTTTCTTCTTACGAGAAATCTTCAATTTCAAACATGCAGCTTGAATTTTGATTCACCGGGAAAAATCACATCATTCCACATCTCTGGCGTTCAAGAAACATGCTCCTGGGCCCATAGCAAAAGTTGTTTTTTCACTAGTAATGTGAACTCATGCTTCTTCAATGGTTTAAGTGCTCTCAAACCAGCAATAACAAGTCTTTTTTTTACTAAGCTGGCTGAAATTTCTTTTCCCGTTGCTCGCTCAACATCCCGTCGCTCGCTCAACATCCCGTCTTAAGTCCGATGAAGTTTTAAAATGGTACCGACGACATTGTAATATTATGAAACGACCTTTCACTGGCGTTGTCTTTCTGGGCCTTCCAGAGCCTTTCTTTCTTTGTGTACTGCCCATCTCTCCCATGTTTTTAATATTCCACGTGACAGTACTTTTAGGAATGTTCAACTATTCCCATTTTTTTTAAACTAAAATTACACTTTATTCTTTATTTGACTAGGATCACTTACAGAAAAACTTAATCTTACAAAATATGCACCATTTATATTCAAAAAAAAAAAAAATTACAGGCAATAAAACATCAGCACCCTAATGTCGGCCGAGAACGGTAGGCGTAAAATAAAATAATTGGTTGACTAACTTTTCTGCACATCGGTTGCGGGGTTGTACCGGTGTAGTAAAAACAAAAGGCGGTCCAAAAAAATATTAATATTAAAGATAAAACTTCTATAAATCAATAAAAAACAAAAAAAAAATTAAAAAATAAGTGTTTAATTTATTCCATTACTTTAACTCCAAACAACGTATGTATTTTGAATATTTTGACATTTTTCCCTTAAATTGCAGGTAAACTTCTTTTTCCAAAAAATTACGTCATAGAAGCATTTAAAATGAAACAATAAGCCAATTGCGTTCAAAAGTTTTGTAATTTTAGCAAAAAAATACTCCAATTTGCAATAAAATATGTTTGCCCAATTTTTTTCCCCCAGCACTGTATATGAATATATTCAAAGCAATCTTAATAAATCAAGCATGCCTATGAAATAGCACTTTCAAATATGGGATATAAAACATAATCAAAAAACTAACTTTTCATAGGTTTTGTATGGGAGGTAGCATTACGTTTGATAAATAAAACATGAATTAAAAATATTGAAAAATTGATTTTTTTTTACATAAATCGATGACAAATATAATAGATTTCAACTCATTCGAATGATGCAATCAGAAGGCTTCTCGTTTTCTTCAAATTAATAAAGAAAATATAAGGGATTTTCGCTGTACAACAACAACAATTAAAAAATACGGGAAATTGATGACGTCATAATATCGTCATTTTAAACTAATTATTAGAGAGAAATAGTAAATTAAAATTTATAAGAAAATAAGAAAGACAACAATTTGTTTTAAAAAAGAGAATCAAATAGAAACGACAATATTAACAACGAAATCAAAAACAATGAAGAGTGCAATCATCGTAATTCAATGGTGAAGATAAAGTAAACCGTATAATATACGAAATAAAATCCGAAGCTAAAACCCGAAAATAAAATAGTTACCCTTACCAATTTGCTATTTGTTTACTTTAATTTAAAATAGTAGCCATATGCAGTTTGTCATAAATGCATGTCATTTTCGACACGATTTCAGATACGAATAAAAATCGTAAATATTTGAATCATAATATTATCCTTTATGGATTGAATAAATTTTTTATAATGTGTAAGTGGTTTATTAACTTTTATGGAACCATCCTTCAATTTTCAATTAGGCTTCCGTATTATTCTACAAGAAACAAAGTATTAATAAAATGTTTGTTACATACTTTTGTCTATGTGGAACGGTTGTTGAAAAAGTATGTTTGTTCGATTTTCGGTTTTGAGTAGTATTGTTCTTCTATTTCGATACGCTCATGCATGTATCAATATCCCCCAGATTCCAAAACGAATTGAATTTTGCTCCCGATCTTGGTGTCTGTTGTAACAATTTGCTTTCATAATTTTAGATTTGTCATTTCCATTTAATGAAATGTTAGAGTTTCAACTTACTCGCATGCAGAGATTATCTCTCTCCTAGAACTGAACCGATATTACCCGGAGTATGTTCACGATATTTACATTGTTACAATATTGTTAAAAATGACAGCTCAAAACCGTTCATGAAACTACATTGTAACAATGAACACGTGCCTTTTTCGTTCACGAACTCTACATTGTTACAAACGTCATTCTCAACCCAACTCGAGACTGCCTCTACAAATGTCATTTTTAATTGTGTATGTATTAGAAGCAACATGATGATTGTGTAGGTTTGAAAAATAAAGAACAAAATTCAATTTTAAATATGTTTATTTTAAATAAATTTGTGTTTTACGGATACACTGATTATTTTGATGCTCCATAATACTATGATTAGTTCGTACTATTGGTTTATTTTTTAGTTACGATTCGTACTTTATGGAAAAAAAATGGAAAAATTTTCCTCTAGGCAAATCGAACTTTACAAAATCATAAAACGTGCACAATAGATCGTTAGGAATCTTAAGAAGTCTAATAGTATCTTGAACGAATGTCGCATCATCTTCTGTGATGTCATAATATTAAACTGCGACACGAGATTTTTTGGCAGCTGCCTCGGCTGCTTGATATTCTTCAATCTATAAATACAATTTTTATTCTAGTCTTGTATTTTATAAAGGCCGCTCGGTCGTACTGGTTTGGTGAGTTTGCGGTCACGTCGTCTCTCAGCACGGATTATGCCATCTGTAATTAGTGCTTTGCCACCATCGACATTAGTGACAAGATCGGATAGCGTAGCGTAGACCAAACCAGCAATTTTAAACTCAACATTTAAGTTTAATGTCTTGTTTACAACCTCTTGCGCAAACGAACGACATGCCTTAGTCTTGTGGTCTGCATCGGCTGGGAGTACGGCTAATGCAAGAACATATTCCTGTGCATATGGTTTGTCAGATGATAAGACAGGTGGTAAATGAGCTAAACGACTGGCGGGTAATGTCTGAAAAACAATATTTAAAGTTAGTCTCCAGTTTCGATTCCCTCGAGATTAATCTAATTAAATATTACTAATTTTTTAAAAATATTGCAATTCAAAATAATAATTAATAGAATCTGCCCCAGAATTGCTTCTCCGTTTGAAACTTATATTCAAAATTCACAACAAACTCCTTCGTACCACAATAAAACATTGCATTGTCAGAAAGTTCATAATTTATTTTGTCTACGCAAATCTAACAAATTTTACTGCAATCTCAGTTTTAACAATACATTTTTTTATCTTAATTCTGTGGTTATGTTTTTAACAATGTTTTGACACTTGGGACAATCTCATAGTTAACTATTACGTCATTTCTACAATGACAGTTGTTACGATAATGTAACAATGTAAATCTCGTGAACATATCCCCGAAATTTTTAACGAATTTAAAACCAAAACGGTAACGATTATAATTATAAAGAGAACGTTAACCATAACCGGAGCGCAATTTTCAAACATTCAATTCATCCTTCTATTTCGTTTCGGTTCCCTCTTTTATTTTGTGTTATAATACTTAAATCGTCTAACAATTATGTTTTATAATATTTAAAATGAAAATGTAATATCATTTCAAAATTGGCAGAGATTGATTATGAATTGGAATTAATCACACCATCCGTAATCAAATTTTAAATTATCATACGATAATACTATTATGTTATATGGATCACCTAATGGATCCATCAAAGGTTCACTAGATTCCATTGTCGTCGTAAAATCGTCGTGGAAAGTGTAATTTCAATCATTTAAATATGCAGTATGAAGCCTCGCTAAATTTTTAGTTGTGGATCATTCTGCTGATAAAAGTTTGCAAAGAAATCTAATTTTTTAATCTAAATTGCTTAACTTATAATTTGTGATTTTATTTCATAAACGAAATAATGAAAAATGTGCACGTTGAACATGGACTAGCATAACCATAATGCGAATCGTTTGATGTTTCAAGATTGTCGAAAGAATTTTTGGTGGCTTCAACGAGAATAACGGCTGTGAATACTTAAATAATGATGAAGTGTGTCAGACAAAATTATTATTATTGGTTTAAATTGTATTACCTCTCTGATTTTCAGAAACTGAGTGATATTTATACCTGCTGAACAAACCTGGATCATAAAACAAAATTGTATATGGGGTTAGGCATTTATAATAAATTTCAACATCAATTACCAT
This sequence comes from Nephrotoma appendiculata, assembly GCA_947310385.1. NCBI lineage: Eukaryota > Metazoa > Arthropoda > Insecta > Diptera > Tipulidae > Nephrotoma > Nephrotoma appendiculata. The sequence goes on along the minus strand of OX371223.1, from coordinate 241,101,340 downwards.
GTAGTTAGTCCATGTTTTGACACATTTGATAAATACTTGACCAAATCAGATGTTTTTAGGATAATCTTTATACTTTTTACACTATTTGCCGTAGGTACTTGCCGAAACACACTTACACTTAATAAACATATTTTGTTAAACACTTGTTTTTCAATTTCGCAAAAAATTTAGATTTTTGAATATTTTAATTAAGGAATTTGTTCAAAAAGTTTAAAAAAACATTCGATCGATTTCGACTTTAATCTTTATCTTGCGCTTCAACTCTAAAGATACTATTTTTATCATCAACCAATCTTAATTAATTTTTATTTAAGCTCCACCTCAAATGAGATTTTTTTAATGTAATCATTTAATTTATTATATCATTAATATAATTATTGTTATTATATAAAGCTTTATAAGTTTAAATTTATCGAACACTTTTAGTATCACTCACCACTTAGTAAATGATGCCATTTCTGGGAAGATCTTGAGACAGCTTCAAGAACCGATCTTTTGAACGAAGCTTCAGCGAAAATCTGTTCTAAAAATATCGAGACTCCTTTGCAAACAGTCGTTTCAAAATTGGTCCTCAAATATTTAATTTTAAAATTCAATGTCCCCACAGAAGTATTGATTATAATATTAGCAAAATAATAATATACAAATTTTATCTTCCACCTTGCTTTAATTTAGACATGGTTAAGTTATACCTACCGTGTAGCTGCGTCTCTATAAGTCTCTTGTTTGTTCGTTCATCGTTTGTTGCTTCGCTAACATATAACTTTAAGCGCTCCACTGGGCTAAAAATATTCGAAATCTCCATTTTACCATCAAATCATCAAATTTTACAGTGCAAGAAGCAACATAATACGAACGATGTATGGCTACGATCATTCGCCGATCTGCACTACTGAGCCCGAATACGGTCACTATTAAAATCGAAAACAATTTATTACGCTTCGAATCAAATTTAATCGAGTGTTCAAAATATTGAACTGTTGGCGCTATGATAAATATGCTACTTGAATATTTCAAGACTGATGTTGTACCACCAAAATGTTGTCCAAAAAATATGGTACAAATTGTTAAATCTGGCAGGAATTAGGTGACAAAGACGAGTATCTACCTTACCAAATCACGGTTATATTTTGGAGGTCAAAATTAGTTTAATGTACAAAAAAAACGTTAATACTGATTATTACCACATTATCACTATGGTTCATTGCGTATGCATGTATATTATTTACACATTCGTTCACACTAATTAAATGTTGGAATCAGGTACGCAACGTGGCGTATATAACGCCGAATAGTTACGAAATTTGTGAAAAGTTTATTCGAGATTTAAATGAATGGAAGTACACAGATAAATAGAAAATTCAATTGAAATCGTTTTAAAATGCATTGCAATGAATGATATTCGAGGAGGAATGATAAATGACCATCGACAGTGAATCGAAAATAAATAAGTGTCCTGAATGAGCTTTTGCATTCGACGCGTACATAACACATGAGAACCGAAGAAAATCAATGTTTGGCACTTTTGGTGAAAGAATGGCTTACAACGTTAAGAGACGTCGCGTCTCACATATACGTGGGACAAATACGCAAGCATTTAACGTTCAGTGCTTGTATACTTTTGAAAACATTGTTGCTATACTTTAAACAAGTTATAATTCCTCAAGTGAATGAGACACCAAATCAACCCGTTTGGTAGTATATAATCCATAACCTACCAAAGAGCTGCTATTGAAACGGCCACTATCTATGTTTTTCATCATTTATCACCGCTGAAAATATCACTGCGCGAAATAATCACAGCAAAGAAACAATCATTTTGGAAAATAACTAAGAAAATCTTTACTCTGCGTAATTTTCTTAAGAATAAAATATTTTTAAATTGCATACAAATATTATGTCTTTTCGGTGGCAGCTATAGTGTTCGAACGATGTTACAAAATGAAGTACATACTGTAAAAGAAAATTTTATAGGTTTTATTACGCGCTAGGGAAGAAATGTTGTTCTATGATTTTTTAATCACGTATTTTTAAATATCTGTGATTCAAAAACATTTTCACTCGCATGCTTTCACAACCACATTGTAGTGGTGAGCTGGTGACTGACTGCATGTCGTTATTTATAAATAATAAAAATAAAAAAATCCTGTACAAAAATAAGTTTTTTGTTTCCATGGCAATCGTGTTTTTAGAAAGAGAATGGAAAGAGACCATACTGTGATTTGAAATGATGACGCCAGACAACAACAACATTAATAAAAGCTCATTATTTATTTATTTTCCAAGCCAATTTTCACACAGTTTAAAGGGTTTTCTTGAATCCTTTTTTGAACTAATTAAAGTTTGAACTTTTCTGCATTTACCCGTACAAAAATGTTACAAAAGCTTATGGTTTAAATATACTTAAAAAGAAAAAGAAAATTAGTCGTTTTCCATACATTACTATAGGAAACTAACATTTATTATATCCCATATTTTAAGTTTAGTGAAAAAAAGCTCGAATAGGGAGGCTCTATTTATCTAGTCGGCTCTGATATATTTCATCGAGAAAAAAAAAATTTGCAAAACTGTTTTATCTACGTTTTTTTTTTTTTTTTTAAATTAATTCTAAACTATACTAAACTATGCTACTTAAAACTATAGGTACCTTTTTATATTTTTACTTTCTTTATTTTTATTTTGGTTATATCACGCGTAATCCGAGTGTCGTTTCTTCAGTAATCGATTTCTCATCAGCTCCATTGATTTTATCTAGCCAATGTTGCCCGTAGCTTTTAGTAGTCTACCTTGACTTATTCTCGTCGTAACTGCTTTAAGGTTCAAGCTCCCATTACTTGGTATACACGCTAGTTTTGCACGTGTTCGATTCAAAGTTAGGTTACCGTTTCGACTTCGAAAGTTTTCTACTTTTTGTTTTTATTAATGGCTCGCTGTCTTATAGCTTTTGTTTTTTTTTAACCCACGTTTCTAGTTTAGGCACTTATGCCGGGTTAAATATATTTCTTTAATTTTTAATTTTTAAAATCACTTTTTAAATAACTTTTTATATTTTCTATCCATCTGTTTTGGATCCTCAATCCTCGAATGACGATGTTTTTCACCAAACCAAATTCATCCTCTCTCCGTCGAAAAACAAGAAACATTATCTGTATATTTTTCGAATTTTTAACATACACTACTCTAACAAGTAACTGTCCTTCATCTCAAATATATATACGTAAAGTCTATTATGTACATTATGATTTTAAAACAAAACCATCCGTTATAAATACTGACTATCAAAAATAAAAAAAATTCTACAACAATAACAATACTCCGGATTGTCAATATACTACATAGTAATTATATAAATACATGTATGGTGACCGAGATTTCCATGTTACACAGTGTACTGATCGTCAATATCGTGGATAAGATTATTAATTTGGCTTTAGCAATGTGGTGTATCGTGTAGCCAGTCGGTTCTTCATTTCAGCGGTACACGTATGTCGGACAAAGGATAGTGTTTTGAAAAGAGTCACGGGACACGAACGTGACAAAGATAAGTGATTATATATTGGATTAATTAGACGATGTATGCTTGGTATGTATTACTCTTTATTTATCTCTAACTAGTTTAACATTGAATAATTTTTTTGTTGTAAGACGTAAGACGATAAATTCATTTCCGGAAAACAATTTATATTTTATTTTCTTATAGATTTTTTCACATGAGATGATACTCAGCTTTATTTGTCCATTTTTCTCAATTTCCTTTGATATATTGAACTCGGTATCGCATTAAATTTTATTGTTTCTTACAGAACTGCAGCAAAAGCAACATATCGGTATCAATAAACTGTGAACAAGTGCATTTCAATTGGATTGTTCTAAATTATTTGTATTCCAATTTAATTTACTTTATTTGTCATTCTGAAGTATTTTTGGTGAAGTATAATAATCGATCACCGTTGCTAATGCAATTCCACTCAAGGAAACATATGTCGCGTGATATGGTTACCAATTTTTTTATTTTTCTGAAATTTTGGATTATTTCTTTCTCAGAAATGAATACATTATTATTACAATGTGAAAGGCTTCATTCAACCCATAATTGCCCAGAACCGCACACATCCATACAATTGTATTTAATACACAACATCCCTACTTCATCCATAAATAAGTATTAAGGATGTCTATATTGTATATAATACTCCTTTAAATATATGTGTCGATATGGGTGAAAAATAAATCGAAATACTTGATATTCTTTGCTTGAAAAATATTTGAAGAAAATCAGATAAATTATTATTTTGATCACGTTTTTCATGGAACTTTCAAACATACTGCAGGAAAAACTTTGTTACTCGAATTTATACAATTCAGGAATGGAAACACAATTAAAATACTTTTTACTTAGTTGCGCTCTGGTTGTGTGTTTTCGGCACAAATAATAATGTTTTGTGTATGTTTACGATAATCATAATGGGAATTATCATAGAAAGAAATCTTGGAAAAGCTGGAAATGATTTGAAAACTTTATTTTGATTTTAAATGGTATTTTGATTATTATTATTGATGTTTTCGTCGGTTATTCATATAAGCACTCTATATAACCACTTTTGTAAGAATCGAGTAGCTTTTTTTTTACTTAGAACTAACCATGTTTCTTAAGGGTTTATTAACCAACTCGACTGACATAACTATAGTAAGTTAAGTCTACGTACGTACGGTCGCTTCGAAAATTTGATTAAAATTTCAAAAGCAAAGAGGTAAACTTCGAATCGACAAACGTTCACATTTAAAACAACTTTCATGTACGAAATTCCACATAAATAATTTGCTTTTATAAAAGATTTAAATAAAATTATGGAATACAGAATTTTAGAATTAGATTAGTTCTTTTAACCATTAATCAAGTATTTCTTTTTTAGATTTAACTAAATCAACTCAAAGAAAGAATTATTTTGTAACTCAAAATCCCCAAAAAAAAAAACGTTTTGCCTGAAATAGAGTTAAATTGATTAGTTTTTCAAGTTATTTGGAGCCAATTTAAAAATTAATTTTGTTAAAGAATACAGTTAACTCTAAAAGAGAAACAATAAATAATTCTTTTTGTAATAATTAAAATAATTCCTTAAAATATGATCAACATAGCCGTTAAAATAAATGAATAAATCGTTTAAAGTATTAAAATAAAACTTTTAGAGAATTAAAATAAATCCAAAAGGAGAATTAATTTTTTTTTTTTTTCGATAAAACTAGTTTGCACGAAAAAATACGAATTTGTTTAATGCGCACACGAATATTGTTTCCATCTTCATATTTGTTATAAAATCGTTGAGTTTTACGGTCATTATGTGAAATTGGGCTAAGTTGATAGAAAAAAGTTAATAAAATTAATATTTGTATAAGTGTTTGCAAAAATTATAGTTCAAGTAATAATATAGTGATTATTTGAATGTGAAAATTGTGAACGTAATAAACATACATTATATGTATTATTGTCAAGTGTAAAGTGAAGAAAGTGTTGTTTAACCTTAAAAAATCAGTATGTTTGATCCACATCAAGGAATGAACGGTAATTTGAACGTGTTTTTCAATCGGAAAGGAGTTGTTAAAAGCGTTTTGCTAAAAAAATACGTAAATTCCGAATGTTTACAATTCCAAGACGTTTTATTATCAGGTAAGCTACATTACTTAAATAAACATTTAATTAAAATTTCTGTGGTTAGTGCATGTTATGTTGTAAGGAAATGGTTCACAATTAGGTAAACGCGACGACATGTTACATCAAAATAATATGGAGCCTATTCTGAATTATAAAATTGTATGACTTTTGGTTTTTTAATAAAAATTCAGAAACAAATTAGTCAAAATAAAATAATAGAATTTTATAGTTCTAGAATTTGACCAACTATGTAAAACATAATATAATGTCAAGGTATAACGGTAAAACTACGCCGTGGTTTTGTTTGTGTCACGAAATAATGTAATAATTAATATGTGAATACTTGTACAATTTTAATTCTCTTAAAGAATCAATGAAATTGGAATCAAAATATAAAGAGTATTTGCAACATGATCAAAAATTTAGTCATATACTTCTCTTGGAATTTTGGTATTTTTTCAGTTTATTTCGAAACACAGTATGTTTTACTACAGAATATAAAAGGATTCTCTGACCAATATGGAAATATAATAGAAAATGACGAGTTAGTTTCACACATATTTAACTTTGATTTTTCAGAGACGACAAATTATATCCAAATGATAATTAAATCGTTTGAGGATAAAAGTACTCAAACTGAAATAATCAATAACACAAATGAAACCGAAAATAATGAACCATTTTTACCCAATGAAAAAGAATTAGGAGCTTTAAAACGTACTAACGCTGTGGTGGGTCCGCTTTTAAAAGTTTGCAGTGAGGTTTGCTGGTCATATTATGTTATATGCTGTTTTTATATATGATTTTCATATTTTTAAACTTTTTAGTTTCTTAATTTAATTATTGTTTTTCTTAGGATTTTAAACAGTATTTGGAACAAAATCGTAGACAATATTTAATCGAAGAAATAAAAAATACCAACACTCTGCGAGAGAAATCCAGAAAAGCTGTGATCGACTACTTGGGTTCATACACCGATGTAAACTTTGGACTTTATCCAACTCGTGATGAAAAACGAGCTGTTTGTCACGCATGTGTTCATTTGTTTCCATCAATCAAAAAAAGGAACGATCACCTGGAAAATATTGTATGTTTTAATGATTCCAAATTTTTAATTAATGTTATTAATTTAAACTTTTCAAATGTCTTTTTTTTGACAGGACCTTCTTTTCGACATAAAAACAGGAGCAGGATATTTAATCAGTAAATTGAAAAATTTGCGAAAACATCAAAAATTTAATACTTCGACGGCCGGGTTGGGTACGGCTTCTAATGCTGCTCAAGTTGCTTCCATAGAAAATCTTCAAGACGATCTTAAGTTCCTGAAAAATGCCAAACTACCGGATCAAATAGACGCAGTCAAAGAGAAGCTACTAAGCACATTTGATTTTCGAAGACAAGCTATTAATGAAAAAGCTGAAAATATAAATCTGTTTGTAGAATATCCATATTTTTTTCTGCACCTTAAGGTTTTTTCTAAAGTCTTTAATTAAGGTCTTTTTATAAGGTCTTTAATTAAAGCCTTTTAAATAAGGTCTTTTTAAGATCGTTAATTAGAGTCTTTATTTATGGTCTTTATCTATGGTCTCTATTTAAGGTCTTTTTGAAGGTGTTTATTTATGGTCCTTTTTAAGGTCTTTATTTAAGGTAATTTTTAAGGTCTTTATTTAAGGTTATATTTATGGTCTTTATATATGGTCAATATTTATGATCTTTATTTAAGGTCTTTTTAAGGTCTTCATTTAATTTAATTTTTTAAGGTTTTTATATATAATATTTATTTAAGGTCTTTATTTATGGTCGTTATTTAAGGACTTAATTTATGGTCTTTATTGAAGGTCTTATTTATGACCTAATTTTAAGATGTTTATTTATTGTTTTTAAGGTTTTTATGTAAGGTCTTTTTTAAGGTCTTTATTTATGGTCTTTATTTAAGTTCTATCTTATTAAAGGTGTTTATGGTCTTTATTTAAAGTCTTTAGTTATAGTCTTTAGGTCTTTTTTTAAAGTCTTTATTTGAGGACTTAATTTTTAGGACTTGTTATTTAAGTTTTTTTAAGGTATTTATTGTAAGGTCTTTTTTAAGGTCTTTATTTTACGTCTTATTTTGGTTTGTAATCAAGGTCTTTTTTATAGGGTCTTATTTACGGCCTTTATTTAAGGTCTATTTATGTTTATTTATGTTTATTTGTGGTTTTTTTAAGGTTTTTATGTAAGGTCTTTTTTAAGGTCTTTATTTATGGTCTTTATTTAAGTTCTTTATTTAAGATCGTTATTTAAGATCTTATTAATGGTGTTTATTTATGGTCTTTATTTAAAGTCTTTAGTTATAGTCCTTAGGTCTTTATTTGAGTACTTTATTTTTAGGACTTGTTATTTAAGTTTTTTTAAGTTCTTTATGTAAGGTCTTTTTTAAGGTCTTTATTTTAGGTCTTTTCTATGGTCTATAATCAACGTCTTTTTATAGCGTCTTATTTATGACCTTTATTTAAGGTCTATATATTTGGTCTTTATTTATGGTCGTTTTTTATGGCCTTAATTTATGATCTTTATTAATGGTCTTTATATAAGATCGCAAGGTCCTTATTTATGGTGTTTATTTATGGTCTTTAATTAAGATCCATTATTTGTGGTTTATTTTAAAAATTTTTTTTATGGTCTTTTTTTAAGTCTTTTTTAATGTCTTTATTTAAAGTCTTTTTTAAGGTCTTTTTTAAGGTCTTTATTGCAGTTCTTTATTTTGCGTTTTTTCTCAGGTCTTTATATAAGGTCTTTAATTAAAATCTTTATAAATAAGGTTTTTTTAAGATCTTTAGTTAGTCTTTATTTATGGTCTTTATCTATTGTCTCTATTTAAGGTCTTTTTCGAAGGTGTTTATTTATAGTCCTTTTCAAGGTCTTAATTTAAGGTAATTTTTTAAGGTCTTTATCTAAGGTTATATTTATGGTCTTTGTATATGGTCAATATTTATGGTCTTTATTTAAGGTGTTTTTAAGGTCTTCATTTAATTTATTTTTTTACGGTTTTTATTTAAGGTATTAATACATATTTTATTTATTTAAGGTCTTTATTTATGGTCGTTTTTTAAAGGACTTAATTTATGGTCTTTATTTAAGGTCTTATTTATAACCTATTTTTAAGATGTTTATTTATGGTTTTTTTAAGTTTTTATGTAAGGTCTTTTTTAAGGTCTTTATTTATGGTATTTATTTAATTTCTGTATTTAAGGTCGTTATTCATGATCTTATTAATGGTGTTTATTTATGGTCTTTATTTAAAGTCTTTAGTTATAGTCCTTAGGTCTTTATTTAAGGTCTTTATTTGAGGACTTTATTTTTAGGACTTGTTATTTAAGTTTTTTTAAGTTCCTTATTTAAGGTCTTTTTTAAGGTCTTTATTTTAGGTCTTTTTTGGTCTGTAATCAAGGTCTTTTTATAGGGTCTTATTTACGGCCTTTATTTAAGGTCTATATTTATGGTCTTTGATTAAGGTCTTTATTTAAGGTGTCAAGGTCTTTATTTATATTCTTTATTTATGGTCTTTATTTATGGTCTTTATTTAAGGTCTTTATTTTTAGTCTTTATCAATGGTTTTTAATTAAGGTCTTTTTTAAAGGCTTTATTTATGGTATTTTTTATAGTATTTATTTAAGGTCCTGTTGTTTACGGTCTTTATTTAAAGAATTTTTTAAGGTCTTTATTTAACATATTTTTTTAGAGTCTATAATTAAAGTTTTTTATAGGTCTTAATTTTAGGTCTGTTTTTATGGTCTGTAATTAAGGTTTTTTTTAGTTTTTTATTTATGGCCTTATTTATGGGTTTTATTTAAGGTCTATATATATAGTCTTTATTTATGGTTTTTATTTATGGGCTTTATTTAAGGTCTTTATTTATGGTCTTTATTTAAGGTCTTTAGTTCTTAAGGTTTTTATTTATGGTTAATATTTAAGTTCTTAATTTATGGTATTTATTTAAAGTCTTTATTTAAGGTTTTTATTGATGGTCTGCATTTATGGTCTTTATTTATGGTCATCATTTAAGGTCCTTTTAAGGTCTTTTTAAGGTTTTTATTTATGGTCATATCTTTATTTATGGTCTTTATTTAAGATTTTAATGTGTTTATTTATGGGCTTAAGGTCCTTAGGTATTTTTTATGGTCTTCATTTATGGTTTTTAGGTCTTTTTTAAGTTCTTTATTTAAAATCTTTTTTATGGTCATTATTTATATTTTATTTTTAATGGTCTGTATTTAAGGTATTTATATATGGTCTTTATTTAAGATCTTTATTTTTGCTCTTTATTTTTTGGTCTTTATTTATGGTCTTTATTTATAGTCTTTATTTATGGTTTTTTATAGTCTTTTTTATTGTATTTATTTATTGTCTTTATTTATGGTCTTAAGGTCTTTATTTATGGCCTTGTGTTCTTTAATTGAAGTCTTTTTTATTATAAATATAAATAACTTAAAATAAAAAAATTATTGCATTTTTATGTCAAGTATGGAAAACTGGACTCACTGTCTGAGCGAATGTTGTTAGTAAACACGGTTCGGTTTGCAACTTCCTTACAATCATTCGATTTTCTTCCACATTTTTCATAACTTCTTTAACCATCGGATCTATTGGATTTCCCAGCTTACGTTGTTACCGTTGTGGTGGTATTGGTGATTGTGATGGCGGTGGCTCTTCCACTGCTGTAAATACATATTCACTCTCGTCATCAGTGATATCGAATAAATATACGTTAGCGTTTTTATCCTACAAATCTTTGCATGCATTTTTCGACGTAGATTGCTCAAAGGTCAAACTGCTTTCGGTTGGTCGAAAATAAAAATAATTTAATTCACAAATTGTTTATTTGAATTTATAAAATATGTATTGTGTATCCTTGATAGCACTATGCAAAATGTAGTTGAACATTTCAAAGATAGCTTTGCCAGTCTAACGTTATTTTCGGCTACCAATAAAAGTTGATCAGTTCTCTGATGGATCACGATTGAAACTAATGGATTACATAATGGGTGATTCAAAACCAGGAATATTATAATTTACAGTTCAAAAATTAAAAAAGGACTCATTTAGCTGGTCACTTAAAAAATCTAATTTTCGTAGCAATGGATCATTTTTCTAGGATGTTCCGGCACTTCCACTTTTTGGTTTCCTTACCGCCTTCGAATATTTTGCATTCAGAAGTTTCCATCGTTTCATACATGACTCACTAGTTGAATCCATTTCTTTCCCTATTTCTGCCCAAACAATCCTTTTCAGTGCATTATTTTTGTAATTTCTGTCATTTTTTTATATAGAAACTCTCTACCCTCTTTCCGCACCCCCTCAGTTAGTTCGCCTTCTTTCTCGTCGTTCATCATATCTAAAATAACAAATATATGAATTTATAAAATCGATTAAACGACAAGATTAATTTGAATAAAAATCAACTTCAATTTTATTTATTATTGAATACAATTTTATAAATATGTAAATATGTTCAACTTACTATTACAGTTATACATAGTTAAGTATGTATTTCATACTAAGAAAGAATTATTTTCACAATATTTTTTATTGTTATAATAGTTTGTTAATTAGTATTTTAAGACAATTGATATACTATATGTAAATATTGCACACAGAAACAAATTATGAAAATAAAATGTCAAAAATAAACAACATTAAGATTTTTCGGGCACAATGTAGCTCATAATTTTTTTTTTATGATTTCGGTTGCTCATCTGCGAATATTTTGCCTAAAGTTAAACATACTTTATCTTTTATGGGCATATCCATTTGCTCAAATTAGTAATTTGATTGGTGGGAAAGTGTGATACATATTCGTACAAAAATTCGCACTCGAACAGTCGCTTTAAAGGCACAAAATAACTTTTATTGAGAAAAATGACTTATGAAATTCCAAATCTTTAAAAATTTGTAATAGTATGTTAGTTTACTTATAATATTTTAAAAAATTTACGACATAAACAAATAACCCTGACAAAATAGAATTTCTCACCACAAAATGAATAATTTCTATGACATGTAGTATAACATTGGAAAGGGCTTAAACTTCAGATTTTAAGCTAATTATAAAATAACGTTTAGTTTTTTTAATGAATTTAGAAGGTAATATTTTTTATACACATTTTTTAGGATTTGAAAGACTATAATTCATTTTTCTCAAAAAAAGTTATTTCGTTTGTTTACCAGTTCAAACAAAAAAATTATAAATATCATATCTCAGTAACCGTGACACTTAAGACATCAGTTCTATCGGATGACAGCTCCAAATAACAAACCCCCTCCCCCCTAAATTAGTCAAACAATTTTGTCGGTCCACGCGCCAAACACCCTTTATACTTTATATTTGCAACAAACGTAAAATATCCTATCGAAGCGTTCACTTTCGGTGGAGCGATTCGATGGAATCTCGCAATTTGTCGAAAAAGCTTAATTTTGAAGTTTCATTCTAATCAATTAATTCGTCTGAGGTGTTACAGAGCTTTTTGTCAAAAAACATTATTTCTACATAAATTTTGGAAAAATGATGTGAACCGGTATTGTTGAATTTAGTATCTTTTGATTTATAATAGTTTTTTCGTACATGATATGCTTCTCAAAAAATTTTCAATAAACGAAAAAGCCCTATGGAAACTTCCAATTCCAGTGAACCGATTCCCACCAAAAACCACTGGGACTAGAATTTTTCATAAATTGTGAGACAATTTACGAAAAATGTAGAATGCAGTTTCATCCTGATGTGCCAATCCATTTTAAGCTATAGAGATGCTGCACAACTTTTTTGAATTCGTCTTTGCAGAGGATGGTTAATCTGCAAAAATCATTAGGTCAAAATTTTTCATGGTTACTATACTTCATTTTGCTACGTAAAAGAAAGTAATACAAATAATCTTGATAGTCATACCAATGGCGAAATAAATCTTTACTTTGCGCTTATAAATTTCCCAGTTTTCTATTACCTATATATTCAGATTGACAGGTCTGAATATATAGGTAATAGAAAACTGGGAAGTTATAATTATATAACTTACTTCTAACCGAACTAGAATGGAAATGCTATTTTTCATAAACTCATCTATTTTATCATGAAAAAATAATCGAATACCATTTATTTTTCGTTTTAAATAATGTTTTGGTATTACAAACACAATTTATAATAATTCTTTGATATCACGATATAAAATTAAAATGAACTCACGTAATTGAAAGTTCCTCTTTCTAGCAAACTTCACAAAATCAACTGTTACTTGTTAACACGAGAAAATTTATTTTAAAGCACCCCTAAACTGTTTTTAATATCCTCTTTGATCCAGTTAACTTATTGTTAAAAATTATTCTTATTGTACATACAAGAAAAAAATGTTATTGCTGTTGTATTTCCGAGTAAAACTAAATTTTATATAAATTTTTTCTTTAAATGTGTCCTTCCTGTATAGTTGAGTTCAAGTTTGTATGTTATTAAATTGAATAAAACTACCAGCGTTGTACACGGAAAATACAAAAATTATTGCTAAAGTTTTTTTGCAAGGCTTCTTTTAAAAGATAAGATTACACGTTTTTTATCGTGAAAGATAAGTTACTATAACAGGAACATTAATCCTACCCCAATGGTATTGTCGGATCAGCAAGAATAAGATGAGAAAGTATTGAACGAATTTTATTGAATACCGTCAAAATTAAAGTACTCTTGGAAAAAAATAATAATAGTGAATAGTGAAGAATAGATAGTTTTAATTTGGTGGTAGGTGGGTGGTAGGTTAGTGATACTGATAAGTAAGTGTAAAAACACGCAGACAAAAAGTGAAAATGCGCATAATAGAAAAGGCTCAGCAAGCATAGTACACAGCAAGAGACAATGAATGAAGCTGGGTTTGAAATATTCTGTCAAATATACAAAAAGTTAAATAACTACTATTCGACTAAATTTAAAATCAATCTTTATTGCTTGCATTTTTACATTTGGAAGACTTCGCGGAAAACGATGTTTCGAGTGAAATGACGTTTATCTCACAGCAACTTCCTTTGTTGAGGATTTTCCATTATGCAGACTTTCATTTGTGCAAGATTTCTGCAGCGTGATAATGCAACGTATATGCGTCCGTAGATCGATTGCGACATGATCGAAAGTTTGACCTTGCGATTTGTTGATTGTGATGGCGTATGTAGGAGTGATCGGAAATTGTCGTCGTTTCAGTATGAATGGCAATATAGTGTCTGTTGGAGTCAAAGCAATTCGCGGAATAAAGACAATATCTCTACGATTGTACTCTGATAAAATTTCAGTTGTTATAAAGTTTCGGTGCAGCTTCTTAACAACCATTCGAGTGCCATTGTACATTTCTTTTTTAGGTTAAAATTTCTCAGCAGCATTATAATTATTCCAGGCTTCAGAAGTAAAACGTAAGATCGCATTCCTGATGGCGTTTGATCATGGAGAAACTCTGCTGGATAATTTTGTACATTATTGGATTGTCTGAGATCACCAAATCAGCATTGTAATAAATTTCAGTTTGTACTGGTATCATGTCGATGATCTTACGATTCATTCAAAGAGTCTGTTGATTTGTCGGTGCAACAATGACGCGTTTTGCAAACTCCTGCACAGGTATTTCAGAAATTAGATTTTATATAGAACTCGATTTTATATAGAACTCCATGGTGTCAGTTTGCGTTTCTCTCACAACAACTGGAAGTGTTATATACCATGTTCTTCTGGCAATCGAAAGATAGAGTAATCATAGAATCGTTTTCTTCCTTTGCTAAATGAAAAAAAACTTTTTGCCCGAAAACTATGAACCCGCTTTTTAATTAAAATATCCTTATGCTTTATCGTATTTTTCTCCGTTCGTAGCTGCTCTTTGTTCATGAGGCATGTTGAACATAAATCTGTAGCAGGTGTTTTGAAACGTATATTAAATGAAGTATTAAACACAAGTTTCAAATAGCTTTGCTTCACTTGAAGATATTCCGGCTTTTCTTTATTATATATTTTGTGTAATTTGTTTATTGATAATTCACTCGGCAGGTATGGACGCTCAGAATTACGGGATCGTCAGTAATGCATTTCTAAAATTTTAAATTGTGACACAAACTATTTTATGCTGTTTCGTTTTTCAGTAAACTTGAAACTAGATCGATCACCTTCGCGTGTTTCCGTTGCCAATGTACGGTTAAAAAAATGTCACCGGCATACACCACGCAATCGGTAAACTTTAATATCTAGTAAATCCAGAAATGTTTTCTGGCATACTTTTATTAAAGAACCGTTTGATTTTCTGACAAAATGATTCATCGAAAAATTTCTCGCAGCTGTACGTGCTCCTGACTTTTTTCGATCTGTTCTTAAGGGTGGTTCGATTCGGGTATGACCCACAATAAACTTGTCTTTATCTGCTTTGTTCTTCGATTTGTAAAAGGATTTAACGAAACAAAGAGCATCGTTTGCTCGACGCAAGCTACACCTAAAAATTGATCCCGAATGTGAGCATGTTGGTATTTTTGGCGGTCGTTTCATTGTATAACTGTTATATTTACAAAAAATGTTATATTAAATTTAATACATTTACTTTCAATAAACCATTTTTATAATAAAATATTGTCAAAATAACTTACCTTTGTAATTTTTCTATATTTCTTTTCCATTTCGACTTATCTACAGCTCTCTTCCGTGCTTTCTGTGTTTCTAAATATCTGTTCCTGATATCGGAACAGCAAATTCTCCTATTTCCATATTTTTTTAGTTCAGTTTAGTTTCCAATTTTACGTATCAATACAATTTAAATCTGCGACAGTTTAACGCATTTATTAAAATAATTATTATAAAACACTTACACAAATATTATTAAAAACTTTAAAAAACTTGTATCTGATACCCAGCACTGATTACACTACACTAATAATTTGTATGAAAATTCAAAACCATAATATTATAACGGAATATTTTTGACGTTTCAGGAATTACGGGATTTTGCAACACGTGTTACATAGAATAAACGGAGATAATATAGGAAATAAGGGTTTTTGAAACCGGAAAGTTGAAAGTTTAATCGGAAATGTTGGTTTTTTGCAACGCCATGTTTAAGGGAAATGTATTGTTTTTGCATTTAATAGGTATATTTAAACTAATTTTCTATAAGAATTAGGTGTTTTTGGAGTGTAGTTAGTTTAATAAACCAAAGGTATTAACGCTACCTATAATTTGGTATCAATAATTTTTTTTAATTTAATGTTGTGAAATGCTGGTCACGTTAATATTTGAAAATTTTAATGTTTTATTGTAATAAAACACTCCATCCAGCTTCTGTTTTAATTAAAACAGAAGCTGGATGGAGTGTTTTATTACAATAAAACATTAAAATTTTCAATAACTTTTTTTTTATAAAAATAGCATTGTTGGGGTTTTGAAACTGATAGACACATATACTGCTACAGGTAAGTAGATGGCATCATTTTATTATTCAAAGAACCCAACCGGCAATTACACAAATTACAGCAATACATAAATAGTAGAGAATCCAACATAAAATTCACGTTAAAAGCAGAAAAGACAATAAAATCAACTTCTTAGATTTCACGATAGTAAACGACAACCATAAACACGCCTTCAAAAAATACAGAAAACCCACCGATACAGATCACACAATCCCTAATGACTCACATCATCCATACGAGCACAAAATATCAGCATACAACCACATGTTCAACAATATAAAGACGAACACTGAAGATTACAACGTAGAATTAAACATTATCAAGCACAATGCCAACAAAAACGGATATGACACAACATTAATCAATAGAATTAACAACAAATACAAAGCGAAAACACAACTAAAAAACATGACAACACTAGCAGGAACTAAGTTGGAAGCGATACTTATCGATTTTTCAAATATATTTTTTCTTTATATTACTATTTTGAATTGAAATTGGTAGATTTAATAAATAAAATTCATTTTAATTGTTTTTGGTAGTTTCAGTAAATAAAAAAATTAAACTTGTCGACATGTCGATATTGTTTTTGAAAATGTCAAAGTGTCAAAACAAATCATAAAATATCGAAATTATAACGGACAATAGCGCAATAAAAATGTAATTGAAGTTTTAATCGAAATATATTTCTAAATTAGTATATTTCCATTTATAATTTATGTTTGTGGTTAGTGATTAGTGGTTGCTGTGTTTATAACATTATTTTGTGTTGAATTTAAGTAGAAAAAACTTGAAAATGGATTCAGACTATGATGCTGAATTTTTAGACGATATTTTCCAAGATGACATTCACAGTGTACAAATTGAAAACCTTGGAAAAAAAATACAAAAAACGAAATTGGTGGGTTGGCGAAAGAGAAGAAAATTAAAGAGAAGTATACACTTCAGGCTATGTGGCTAAGCCCCGAACAAAAAGAGGCATCCAACGACGGGCTTCTACAATTAGTTTTTGATCGGCCACCTTTATACAATTATTGTTTGCAGATACAAGAGAGAACTCCCGGCATTTTAAATCGATTGTGTGGTGAGATTATAGAAGTAATGCTTCCTTCGTATCTTAATGTAAACATCACAATATTGAAGTAAGCATTTAAGTACCACCGGGACCTTTATACGCGCTATAAAATAAATAGTGGTAAGGAGCGAAGTGGGTCCGGTACAGCTCCCAAATCAGTGCCAAAACATTTGGAGATATTAAGGCAATTAGACAACGTAATTGTTAAAAAAAGTAAGTAATTTATAATTTTTGGTTATTTTTTATACTTAGAACCTAATTTGTGTTAGTTTTGAAGGCAGATAAGTAACGTCGATTGGATGAAGCGGCCGTTAGACTCTACAGCCAATTTTGGTAAGTCAATTTGTTCCAATTAAGATTTTTGAGTTATTTAATAATTAATTGGATAACAATAATTTATGTGTTCAATGTACATATGTATATATTTGTTAATTTTGTTTCAGAGTGCATGCACAAAAAAAAATTAACCATCGAACAGTACACCTTGCTCTAATCAGTCCCGGCCAGAATCTAGTACGTCAACTAGACCTAATTCTGGTATGTCGCAGGGTAACCAACGAATAGATGTCGGGGAGCAAATAGGTAAACTTGTTGCAGCGGTGCAGCTGAGTGCAACGCAACGTAATGATCAGGGTAAAAATTTTGGAAACCAGGTGGCATGGCACATGCGTGGCCTCAATGATGTTGAATATTTTGAAGCGGCCGCCTATATCAACAGCTATTTCTATGAAAAGGCCAAAGAAAGGCAACAAAAATATGTAATTTGAGAGGGGACAATTTTAATTTTTTGCTTTTGGTTTGAGGTAAGTATTATATTTGGAATATTTTTGTTCTGTTTCATTTTAGTGACTTGGAGGGAGCGGGCGATGAATCGGGATAGTTTGAGTGGAGCGGCGAAGCATCAAATTGTTTTTCTTTTTATTTTAATTTTTTTATTTATGTTATTTTTTTATTACCTACATGTATATATATATATATGTATATATATATATATATATATATATATATATATATATATATATATATCGCACCATGCGTGCAATAAAACGATAAGTACTACTTATCGCGTTATTGCATGATTGCATTTTACATTATTTCAAAAATCGTCGGATATCCCTCCCTTACCCGTTTTTCAAAATTATTCCTCCTGCGGATGTTGTGTTGATTACAAATAATACGATAAGTCGATTTATGTTTTCTATTCCCGTTAATAAAACTATAAATTGACTTACAGTTTTCTTGGATATCATGAATACTATTCACTATATCGTATTTGTAATTATCGTTTTCTTAAAGGTTGTATAATTTTTAATGGCAACTGTAAGTATAAGTTAACGTTGTTTATACATGAAACAACTTTGCGTTTTGATAACTATAAGTAGTATTTACATCACGTTTTAACTGGGAAATATTTTCAAGTAGGCATCGTAAGTCTTGTTATGTTTTCCTTGCTTGGGTTAAACAAAAATTTCATTTTTTCACTACGAAACATTATTTAAAATATGTGTGCTTATTAATTCGTTTTTTCAATTAATACCCCAAATTTAATTATAAATGGATCCACAATTTGACGAATTAGAGTTTAGTTTACGTGAAAATGACTCTGGTAAGTTAACAATTCAATAAGTGCTTTAGTCAATACATACCTTATTTTTGTAAATAGTATCTAAATTTCAAAAGAAATTTTATATTTTTCATAATGTGATTATTTTAGATCCATTTGCTTGTTACGGCACTGATTCAGAATATCTGCCTGACACCAGTATGTCTTCGGATTCATTTCTGGATTTTAATAATTCACCACAGACTAAAGTGCAAACTAGAAAGCGAAAAAGGAATACCCATAAGTGGCAAAGAATAAAATCCAAGCGATACAAAAATCTCGGACAGTCATTTCAAAATGCGACGGGGCGCGAGATCCCTGCAAAGATAATGAAAGCTGGGTGCACCGTAAAATGTCGGTTAAAATGCCACGAAAAACTACCAGATAAAGTGCGACAAGATATTTTTAGTTTTTTTTATTAACTCGGAAGCAAAGTGCGCCAATGGGATTATATTGCCAACTCAGTTCAGGTAATTAATAAAAAAATTACCAAGATCTCTTGCGGTGAAAGTCGACGAAAATCTTCAAGATTATATCACCTGAACCCACCAGAAGAGAAACATTTAAAGACTAGAGTGTATTTAAAAATGTTTTTAGACACGCTTGCCATATCAAACCATGTAGTAGAAACTGCTCTTTTGAAAAGTGTGAGTGACGGCACGGATAATCGTGGTAAGATATTATTTATAACCTAATATTACCTTGGATTCCGACAAATAAAACTCTTCTTTAACGAGCTCATTACTATACAGGGTTTCCCGAAAGTTGCTGACATGAATGGCACCGTTGGACTCCCCGACCAAAACGAATGTGAGGCTACCCGTATCACCTCAAACGTCAAAGCCCCCCACCAAGCCACAGATGTCCAAAAATCTGATAAAATTCTCTTTTAAATAAGGCATAATAGCTACGACTATCTAGTCAAAAAGCACTTCAAATTTAAACAAAACCCTTAGAATTGAATTTGCAAGCGAAATTCTTGTTTTTGTTCTACCTAACTTTTAACAACAGCTCCACGCCAGTAAATACCCTTTTATGAAAACACAATTCAGACTTCCCAGCCCTCAAAAAAGCCAACCATTTGTCATATTTGCTATATTATGTCATAAAAAAAATTAAAAGTTCACAACAAAAATTTTGTATTTTCTTCTATTTTGTAAACAATATTTTTTTAATGCTAATACATATCGGCAGCAACATTTGTGCCTATCAAAGGAAATACCAAATTTTTATTATGACCCTTAATTTTCTAGACAATGTAATATAGGAAATATGACAAATAGTTAGCCATTCTGAATGCTATGAGTGTGAACCACGTTTCCATCAAAAAACATTTACTGACACAGAGCTACCGTCAAAAGCTAAATGGAACAAAAACAAAAAATTTTCTTAAAAAAAATTGAATTCTAAAAGTTTTGTTTAAATTTGAAACACTTTCCAACCAAACAGTCACAATTATTACGCCTTATTTAAAAGAGAATTTTATCAGCTTCCTAATGAAATCAGCACTTCAAAATGGAAACGGTTACTTCTCAAGACAATGAAGCTTCCCTAAAATAGGGTGCTACGTTGGAAGGCTCCTTTTCAAACGTTTACAGCTTGAAAGGGGGCCGCAACGTGCGAGGTGATACCAGTAACCTCACACTCGCTCCGATCAAGGAATCCAACGGCGCCACTCGTATGAGCCACCTTAGGGACACCCTGTATGTGCTAATTTTCAAAATATATGATAATGTTTAATAAAATTATTTTCAATTATTTGTTAGGAAAATATCATCGACCACTCAATGAGTTAACACAAACCTCAAAAAACATGTTGTACGACACATCTCTTCTTTTCCAACAGTTGAATCACACTATTTACGAGCGAAAACGACAAAACTTTATCTAGAAAGTGGTCTTTCCATTGCGAAAATGTACCGTTTATACCTCAAATGGATTAAAGACAACAATATTAGCACACAAAGCATTACCGAGCGCCAATACAGGGATATACTCAATTTAAACTTTAATTTTGGTTTTTTAAACCTAAAAAAGACCAGTGTAATGATTGCACCAGCTATGCCAATATG
Organism: Nephrotoma appendiculata; assembly: GCA_947310385.1. NCBI lineage: Eukaryota > Metazoa > Arthropoda > Insecta > Diptera > Tipulidae > Nephrotoma > Nephrotoma appendiculata. Next base: position 241,080,494 of record OX371223.1, on the reverse strand, counting down.
TCGACGTCTGACAAAGAAAAATTTAAAGTTACACAAAGCAAGCACATACGCAGTAAAAACGAAGCAAGACGTATTAAAAATATTGATAAATCAGCGGCAATAGTTCGATCAAATATAGTAACAGCTTGTTTCGATTTCCAGAAAGTTTTACAGTGCCTCTTTGGTGAAACCAGTGTCTTTTTTTACAAAAGAAAATTAAACTTGCATAATTTCACAATATATAATTTAGCCAGTCATCAGGGGCACTGTTACTTGTGGGATGAAACGATCGCTAGTCAAGGTTCGTCAGAGATATCTAGCTGCTTATACAAATTTATGCTAGAAGAGAAAAACCAGAATAATGTTGACAAATTCATCTTCTGGACCGATAATTGCCCAGGACAAAATAAAAATAAAATTTCATTTTCATTTTATTCTTGGGCATCTAATAAACTCAAAATTCACATATGTCATAAATTTTTGGAAAAGGGACATACGCAAAATGAGGGTGATTCAATGCACTCTACGATTGAGAAAAGTCGTAAACATAAAACTATTTATGTTCCAGCTCAATATTATAGCCTTATCAGGAATTCAAAAATAAATGGGTTATCATATAACGTGTGTGAAATAGATCAAACTGATATTTTTAATTTTAAGAACTTGGCAAACGTAAATTTCTTTACGAAAAACTTAAAAAATGAACTAGTTCAGATCAGCAAAATCCGAGAAATTTTCATATCCAAAAATGAACCAAATAAATTATTATATAAATACGAGTTTGATGATAATTTTGAGGAAATACTCTTATATTCTGAACCAGCATCAACTTTAAAACGCCCAGGGAGAAAAAGGAAACCTGTAGACCGCGACACAATTGATTTGTTGTATAATGAAACGAGACCTATTACTGAATGCAAATACATTGATCTAATGTATTTATGCGAAAATAATTATATACCCGGATTATACAAAACGTTTTATAAAACATTACCTCATAATAATACTCGTAACATCGATGAAGATTCTGATGATTAACAGTCTATAAATTTGTTGGTATTTATATTATCAAAATATGTAGTATATTATTATTTACATTATCAATAGTATGAAATAATTATTAAAAATTGAAATAAAAAACAGAAACTGTGTTTTAATAATTGCAATATCGCGATAAGAAGAGTTACAATAGCAAGAAATTTGTTACATTTTCGTATAAAAATTGAGACTCTACTTACAATTTAATACTTAAGAAAATTCCCAGTCAAAAAAACTGTAAGTAGTACTTACAATATTGTTTTAACCGTTTCAGTCATGAAGTACTCATTTGTACACATCGATTTTAAAACAGTGTAGCTCACATAATTTTCACATAATCGGGTTTTTTATTTATGTATTTCATTCGATATTGTTTCCCCTACGTTTTACATAGTTGTTATACACAAATATTGTGTTAATATTAGTGATATGACAGTTTATATTCAATGAGGTTAGGTGAATGGCGTTCAACATTTTTCTCCATATAAAATATTGTTTTTTACCATTAAATAAAGGTTAAAATAATACGAAAAAAATATTATTATATATGTAAAGTGTTAAGTTTTCATAATTCAACTAGTAAGTAAGAATGATTATTAATTTACTTGTATAAATATTGATATAAATGCGTATTCCCAAATGAGTACATTTTGGTTCAAAGACTGTGTGTACAAATAAATACATTAATAAATTTGTTCTTATTTGTACAAATTTCTACTAAACCGTCGTAATTTTATGTTGATATAATTTTATATTGATTTATAGCAATGAGTGATAAACAAGCTCTGGAACGAATTTTGGCAAAAAACGAAAAAACAAAACTAACTTTGGAAGAAGCTGCACTTTTGATAAATGCAAGTGATTCTGAACTTGATTTATCTGAGGACGAAGAGATTTCAGTTACCGCAACCTACTTAGAGGATGCCCTCAACGAAAAGAACGAAAATGATTTAATAAGAGTTGATAAAGAAAAACCGAAAGATTTATTCGACGATGTAATGGTACAAGATGCAGTTGTAGAAGAATTTCCAAATGCGGATGAACCAGGAATAGAAGAAAATGCCACACTATTAGCAATAGCGACTGACGAATGCGCTGACGTAGTTATTGATAACAACATTCAGTTTGAATTTATTGATGAAAGTCGGCAATTTCAAACTACCGATAAAGCAAAAATTGCATGGACAAGAAAGAACATGGAGCCAACCCGTTTTTTATTCGAACATGAACTCTGCGAAGATGAATTGGAAACATCTCCGTATGCAGTTTTTATGAAATACATCCCTCACGAGATGTATTCAAGTATGGCTTTCTTCACCAATATCTATGCTCAGCAGCAGAATATAAGTCTTAAACCAACGACATCCAACGAATTATTAAAATTTGTGGGTATTCAAATTTTAATGGGTACCCTAAAAATGCCGCGAATTCGTATGTATTTTAATAAATACATATCTATTCAAACAGTTATTCAGGCTATGTCACACGAGCGGTTTTCACAACTACGTAATACTATTCATTTCGTGAACAATTTAGAGAAACCTGAAGACAATCAAGACAAATTTTTCAAAACTAGACCGTTAATAAATTGTATACGTAAACGATGTTTAGAGCACGTTGTTGAGGAGAATATTTCTGTGGATGAACAGATTATTCCATTTCAAGGACGGTTAAATATAAAACAGTATATTAAAGGGAAACCCTGTCCCTGGGGTATAAAGGTAAAGCCACAAATCGATTTAACGAAATATTTAAATAAGATATTTGACCTCATTTTTAGGTATTCTTGTTATGCGGGAAAAGCGGCTTACCATACGATTTCGTAATTTACCAGGGCTCCACTACAGAAATAAACAATATGTCGGTTCAGCGTTTTGGATATGGAGCAGCAATCGTACTAAAACTAGCTGAGAGGATTAAAACTACTGGGCATGTGTAATGCTTCGACAACTATTTTAGCTTCTATCAATTATTTGAATGTTTGAGTCAACTTCAGATAGACGCCATTGGAACTGTTCGGCTCAATAGATTTAGAAACCCACCTCACTTCGATGACAAAAAATTGAAAAAGCAAGGTCGTGGCTCTTCAGATCAAATCACAAGCAGAGATGGTAACGTGATTATAATTAAGTGGCAAGATAATAAAGCAGTTCATCTCGCTTCAAATTTTGTTGGAATCGGGGAAGAAGTAATGGTACGACGATACGACAAACTCAATTCAAAGTTTGTCCAAATAAAATAACCACAAATCGTTAAAATTTATAATATGGGTATGGGTGGTGTCGATTTGTTCGACCAATTATTAAGCTATTATCGCTTCTTCCATAAGTCGAGAAAGTGGACATTGCGGGTGATTGCGCATTTTATTGACTTTGCAGCGGTTTCAAGCTGGATTGAGTATAAAAATGCCCATAAACGAATTGGCACCCCTTCTAGAGATATAATGGATTTGCTTAATTTTCGCCTTTATTTGTCACACTGTTTGACAACTATTAATCAGAGCGTTGCCCGAAAAAGAGGACGACCATTATCTAGAACTACGGATAACACCTGCAACAACGTAAATGAGAAGAAAAGTACGAAAGAATGTCGACCTATTGTTACGAATGCATTGACGCTGTTTATAACTAACGATGTTGAACAACGATATGCTGAACGATAAACAAATTATGCAAAGACAACGGCAATTGTAAAATATTATCGTTTGAGTTCATTGACCCTAACATCGTATTATGATAACAAAAATCAATATTGTTTTTGGGAATTCTGCTTTACCCGTATTAGTACTTCGTATTAGCATCGGTTATCCAGAAGTTTTACCTTGCTTACCAAAATACAGTACAGCGTTTGGATGGCATGATAATTATCGTGATGTTATTGGGTAAATTAAGCCGTTCTTTAGTTATTTGGTATGCGTAAAAAAATAGGTGGAGTCGTATACAAAAGATTATACTCGGTTTGAGAGGGGGATGTTGTTATGATGTTAGTGTACCATAAGTAGAGTGCGATTTAATTATTTTCATTTGGAAAGGTCAAGCGGAACAGATCGTGCTAAAATTAGAAATTAAAAATTGTATATGGAAATCTACCTGTACAAGGAAGATATACAACTCTAAAATAAATTACTATACACTTAGATACGAATAGATAACTTGGTAAGTTATTTTGAACTTAATTTTTTTATAATGTGGTTGAGAGTTAATAATTGGGTTATATATAGGCTATCTCGTGAGCATTAACCAACAGCTATACGTCATCAAAGCTGAGTTTCTTTCTTGGATCGGTGGCTTCCCAATTAATCTATTGGAAGCAATTTGGAATTTATTTGGATCTACTTCAGATAAGGCATATTAGGAGGCAAATTGTTTATTCGGGAGCTGCTAATTAGCAGTTTCCCAAGTGTTAGATGGTAGCAATTACCAGAAATTATACGGTGTTAGTTGTGCTTTTATATATAGTATCAAATTACCTGTGCAGTTGTGTATAAAAGAAAAGAAGCAAAATTTAAATTTATATTCATCCTTATGATGATCAAGAAAAATTTGGTTTAAACGAGAAAATATGAAAATATAAAAAAAAAAAATTAAAATTTTTAAGATAAGATAAATTATAAAATAATAAGTTCACAAAAAAAAAAAAAGGAAAGAAAAAATTTGTCTGTGTAGTTTCTAAGAATAATTTATAATCTAGTGTACGAGTAAATATATAGTTATTTAAATTATTTAAACAACAGCATAAAAGAATTGGGAGGGTAATTCTTTGGTTTCAGCACGCGGACATTCAAAATCTAAAGAGTACTCTTGGGAGATGAATCGTTTGGGTAAGTGTTTAAACAAATTACTTGTATCGTGGGGATAATTCTTATATGTTATTTCCTTTTTAAATTAAAATAAATACCTAGATTAGATAATTATTTCTTTAGTTGTGTATTTGGTATTTAAATATGAAACTTTTTAACTTAATTTTGGTTTAAATTATAAAAAACTTTAAAATGAAATAATTCTTTTTTATTGGTGATGGGGTGACAAGTGGTCATTGTGTGAATAGTCATTGTATAGTGCACGTATATGGTTTGTTCTGCCATGTTACCTAGTGACAAAGAACCCCCTAGCCGTTGAACCTACCCGATCATGAAAAAAAAATAAAAACGTGCAGTCACTAGGGTGGTACGTTACACTATTGACGAAATCAGATATGATGATATACGACACCTTCCGCTGCGTAGCGAATCAGTGAGCCGCTGCAAATATTCTAATTGTAAAGGAAAGAGTAGAGTGTATTGCAGCAAATGTAACGTTCACCTATGTTTTAGTATAGACAATAATTGTTTTTACAACTTTCACAGCAGAGATGGTGAAAAAATATAATTCCGGACAACTTCGCCAAACCAAAGACAAAGTTCCTTAATTTTTTGTCAAAAGACTGAATTGAAATTACATATATTATAATTAATTTTTATTTTATTATTATTTTTATTTGTGATACTATTTTACACGAAATATTTGTACAATTTTCATTAAAATGTAAGAAATACATTATTTTAATTTTTAGACATAACTTCTTTTTTTGAGGTGGTTGAACAAATTTGTTCTCATTTGGATACGTGTCCTAATTGTGGCCTAGTGGCCTCAAAAGTATAAAGTTCTTCCAGAATTTCCTTTGTATTGTCTTAACCATAAAAAGAAGTACATTAGGATTTTTTATCTCTGCTAGTATTAAATCATGACTGAAAGGGTTAATAAAATTCTAAACGATGACTAATGGATTTACCTCTTTCAATTAAATTTATTAGATTTTCGAAATCATTTTCCAAATTGGCAGTAAAAACTGAATATTTCTAGATAATAATTTATTTATTTAACAATATACTTAAAAAGATCCAGATAAAAACCATTAAAAAGTTTCTCCTTAAAATCAACGTTTTTGACTTATCGTTTTATTGCACGGATGGTGCGATATATATATATATATATATATATATATATATATATATATATATATCGATGATTCCAAGCCAAAACATGGTAACTACTACAGGAATCCTATCCAGTTACCATGTTTTGGCTTGGGATAATCGATATATATATATATATATATATATATATATATATATATATATATATATATATATATATATATATATATATATATATATATATATATATATATATATGTTTATATTTGAGTGGATTCGGTAAGTGCTTGTATATCAATGATGCTTGCATTCGCAACAACACAGCTGTGTAATAAAACAAACACTTAGGCTATCATTGTGAAAACTCAATAAATATCTTCGAACAACCATCGTATACATCTGGGCTGGGCTGTTGTACCATCACTATTTTCGACTTATTTTGCATCTCATTTTTGCCGAGTAAAATGGCAGCCTATTGCCCTTCGAAAACCATACATTTTCTAATGTGTTCTCAGCTTGCTCGAGTAAAACGTCACTCTATTTCTTTTCTACGATATCTTAGACTACTATATTAATCGACTCTATTTATTACCAAAAAATTTTTTCGTGGTACGTTCATCGAAAAGTAACAAAGAGAGAAAGCTTACAATTATATCAATAGGTTGAAATCGCGATATAAAACACAATTGTTTACGCGAAACAGAATGATAATTGATTCCTGAAAATTGAGACATAAAAAAGTCGGAAGTCGAAAATAGTGATGGTACAACATCCCAGCCCTGATATGGCTCGGGCTGATTTTTATTTCTTTCCAAAACGCAAATTACCACTTCGAGGCACCCATTTTTAGTCTATAGAAGACACAAAGAGAATCCGCGGTGATTCGCCGTGTTTTTTGACAAAATATATTATATTTATAGCAGCTTTCATTATATGTGTATAATATTTTTTGGGTTTTCGGTGTTATTCAAATTTTTTTAACATAATAATAATAATAATTTTATTTTTTTATACAATAAATAATTTTATACGTATATATTGTTGGATGCAGTTCGCAGTGGATTCAGAATCCCTTAAAAAGAATTGCATACAACAATATTCAATTCTATACTCTACAAATAATAATAACAAAGTTCAAAGATACAATGTAAATAAAGACTATCGCTTTTAAAAAATCAACTATTCCTTTTTTAAAATTAACATAATTTTGGTGTTTTATTTCAATAGGAACTTCGTTATACATTTTAAGGCCTTCGAAACTAATTCGTTTGCAACCATACTAATTAATAATAGTACAAGGTTTCAGATTATTTTTATTGCGCGTGAGATATTGGTGATTATACGAACTCAAATTAATATTACACACGCTTATAGTAGCATTTCTTATCCTATAGATGTACTTGACAGTCTACATGAAATGTAAGGCTTTTACCGGTAAAATGTTTTCAGCCTTTAGAGTGTATAAATCTCTCGATGAATACAGAATTGGTAATTTATATATTGCGTTAATGCAACGGTTCTGCAAAAATTGTAGTTTCTTCAAACGCGATTGGGTTGAGTTGCCATAAAAAACTAGGCCATAAGTAATTCTAGAGTGAATGAAGGCAAAGTATATGCATCGAAGTATTTTCGTAGGTATATAATAAGAGGCCTTACGCGTAAAACCAATTATTGGTGAAACATTTGAGCAGATCGTATCAATATGATGCTGCAAATTAAGATGGAAGTCTAAAATCATTCCTAAATACCTATAAGTTTCGACAAGCTCAATATTGACATTTGCTACAGCGAGACTAGGTAATGTAGGAAGAGGTTTGTTGATTGAACGGAATACCATGTAGTAGTTGATTGAACGGAATGCCATGTAGTTTGAGCCTAGTTTAAAGATAACCTATTCTCATTAAAAAAATCAAGCAAAATATCAAGATCATGTGACATAAACTGCAGTCCGTCAATCGGATCGCTAGCTTCATAAAATAATGCTGAGTCATTAGCAAATAACATAAGTTTACACTTACTAGTAGCGCCATTAACAAAAACGAATTGTTTTCTATTCGAGAGATAACTTGTCATTATGTCATGAGATTTCCCTCTAAATCCAAATCAATTTATCTTATAATAATCCATGATCCACAGTATCAAACGCTTTTTTTAGATTTAAAAAGAAAGTACATACATAGAACTTATCATTTATGGAACTATTAATCATATCAACTGTTTCAATTAAAGCAAGATCCCTGAACATTTTCGGAAACCAAACTGAATATTATATAGTAAATTGTGAATCTCTAAAAACGAATTAACCCGTAATGCTAACAATTTTTCTCACAATTTATCTATAACAGATAACGTAGATATTGGTCTGTAATTCGTTAATTTAGTTTTATCGCCACTTTTGAAAACTAGAATAACTTTTGATAAAATCTCCGAAACATTATTGATGTGTAATTTTAGAACATTACTATCGAGCAAATATGGTCCACCTCCTTTCTTGGATTCCAAATCAATAATTAAGTTAAATATTTCAACAGATGACGTAGGCTTAATAAACATAGTTTGACTAACAACGTTATAAGTATTAAATTTAAAAATGTTTTTGAAACTATTAATCTGACCAGCCAAATCTTCCCCAACATTTGCAAAGTAACTGTTGAATTGAGATGCAATTCTGTATCCGTCAAATATAATTTCCCCACCACTATTAATAACAGGGTTATGATTGTTGCTATTAGTTCTACCCAGTAAAGCATTTATATTGAACCACAAGTCACGTTGGTTCATATTGTGATCAAACATTTTTGATCACGTACGTGAACCAACCATTAAAGTAAATTGTTTTCGATGATTTTAAAGTTAAGAAAAACGTATAACACAAAAAACACATCAAATTTTTGCTGATGACCAAAATGATGATAAAATATTTGACAGGTATATTTTAGGGATGGATAAAATAAAATTTATGTAAAAATGCGTTCAGGGATGAGTATTTATTGTTTCGTAATACTTTAATTAGATGTCACCGCGAACGTAAAATACAGTTTTTTAGCATAACAAAAATAGAAATAAAATTACATAAAATTAAATTGCAATTACTTAAATTATTGTTGAAAATAGAAATTCATTTAATTCCGGAATTAGATTTTAAAATTCCGGAATACTCGAAATTAAATTATAGGCCGGTATTCCGGAATTCCTATTGTCCGGAATTGGATAACCTACCCAGCAAACGTAGAAGTACTTCCAGAACTAGTGCAAAAGTAGTGAAAAAAAGTACTTCTTTTCTTGTGAAAAAAGATAGGACGTCGGGAAAAAATTCATCAGTTTTATAAAAAAAAATTATAGTGGTTTCTCTTTTACTCTTATTACCTAAGAAATCATGCTGCCTCTTTTACACTATTCGCCTATTCCATATATAAAAAGTACTTTAAAACTACTTCTTAAGGCACTACTTTAAAAGTATAATGCGTAAGCATTTTTAGAGTATGTTTAAAAACTAGGTTTATTGTTTCATTAAATAAAACAAAACAAATTTATTAAATCAATTATATTTTAATTAAAATTAATTTCTCTTAATTATTATCAGTAAATTCAAGGTACTATAGTGGATTTAGATAGGTAATCCATTTTATATACGAAATATATTTTATATTAACAACAATTCATTCTAACTATTTTTTATTTTTAAAAAATCGGTTGTGTGCATGTTGAATGCATACCCATATTTCTTTTTCGAAATTTTGTTTGCCCAGTACGCCGCCGCAGGCATCTAAGGAAATAAATAGAAATTTATTGTTAGCTAATTATAATTTAATTTAATTATTGATTTTTCTAACCGAATAGAACAGTGCTAAAAGGCTTTAACGAATTCAACGACCTTTTCCCGGCCTTTCCCTTTAAATTGAATTCATGGTAAAGGTCATCTGATGCTAATAAACGAAACACACTTTCCAATGAAGATGAGCCCTTTAATTTTCTAAGAAACGTAACCTAATAAAAACAGTAAGCTTGTTATTTTACATACTTATTGTTAACATGATTATTACAACATAAACTTACTAATTTTGTGGCATATTTATCATCTCCTAACCGAAGTTCCACCTCACTTAATTCTGGTATGGTTTTAATAGGGAAGATGGTCTCAAATTCAATTGAATTTTGCTACTCTTCATCAATCGCTTTTTCCTCTGATTTGCTAATTTTTTTAACATACACGAGAGTCTCCATAAGCATTTTGTTTTGAGCGTTTCGATGAATCTGGTTTTCCTTTTCGTATTTATCAAATTTATCGTTTAATAAATAAATTTGATTTGAAATGTCTCTCAACTTACACGATACATTTTCTGAAATATTTAAAGTAAACCAATTGTCAGTGTTATTTCTTGTATTTACATTTTACTAAACTAACAATATAATATTTACCTGTTAAATTTTCGTTTTCTATAGTTTCTTGGGGAATTCCAGTTCCATGTGTAGTTTCAGTTAAGTTGTCAGTATTTGTGGAACTCAATGAAATCGATGTCTGTGTTAAAAACCGAGTTATTTCTAATCCAATAAGCTTATCTGTAGCAAATGGATTATCTCTTTCAGTGTCTAATTTTTTTGTGCTATAGTACTTAAATCTTTTTCTTGGTGGAAATAGTATTTCGCTATGTTCAACACTGTCTGCACTGGAAATTGAATCTTCATTAATTTTTTGTGGGTTTTCTGTCGACGTAATGAATCCTAGTGAAATATTTTGGCTATTCAGTGTGTTTTGGTAGTTGTCGATGACTGGAGATAAAGGAATATCTGTTAAAATAAAAGTAAATCTATTAAATAATCTATTAAGTGTTAAAACGTTTTAAATATTTTATGTACTGTTTGTATTTTTATTGACCATTTCTACTTAATTGCTGGCTCAGGTTATCTGGAAATATAATATTCACATTGATTATTAATGCGAAAATTTGATAAACGAATGGTGCAAAATTGGTATTAGAATATATCCCTCATCTACTGGTACACAAAAATATTTATATAATATTTCTTTCATATAAAAGGTTTGTAGGTCTGGTTGAATACTGCGGCCTAGTACTACTCCAAGAATTGATGAATTAACCGGTTCATTAAAATAGTTTGAACTTTCATTGAAAGCATGCCCAATAACAGTTTTTTCTCCTGCAAGCGAGCCAAATCCAATAACCTTAACTATTTTTTTATTGGTTGTCAGACAATAAGAATCATTTCCAATTTCATTCGAAATATGAAATTTATTAAATTTTGTTAGCTTGGAACTTGTGTTAGACCCTTTGATTTCTTCTATTCGTCTGTATAGTTGTTGTAGTATTTTATTTGGTTTTCTAATAATTCGTTTCAAAAACTGCATGAAGTTTTCAAATTTGTAGGCGGAAAACGAATCTAATGACCCAAATTGTTTCACACACCGCGGCAAATGTAGGAGAGCATGGACATTAAAGCTTACTTTTTCTTCCCCGTATATTGTTGGAAATATTTTGACAAACTGTTGAATCACGGCTAAGGCTGCATTGGCATTTTCTCTGCAACTTTTGGGATCCGATAATAATCTCACAGCACAATGCAATAATAAAAAATGTTGATATATTTTATCATTGACTGTACCTTTCAGCACTAAAATGCCGGTATAAAGTAGAAACTGTCTAAATTCGGTGGCTTTCCATAAAGCTAAATCCTCGAAAGTTCTACAACTTCGACCAAATTCAGATGGCGTAAGCGCAGAACACATTTTCAATCTTGTGTTGATTGCATCAATATTTATTATAACACCTGCAATTTTGTTTTTGGAAATAAGCCCCAAAATTTTTTTTATAACATCCAAATCAATTATATGCATGGGATCAATTGGAAATTGGGATACCATACCAATATCAACTGATTCTAAAATATTTTCATTAAGCAAAAAATTTCTATGATGGTAATGCTGGTCTCTTCTAACGCTGTAAGATACATCTGTTCGTTCATCTCTAATTTCAGTTTCAAAAACTATTGTTCTCTTAGCATATCTTCCTATTTGGCAACATTTGGGGCAGCTATTTTTGCCTGTGTGGTATTGGGTAGTAGTAATAAATGCCCTAGCTGGGCTGTCACAAACAAATAGTCTTATGTTGAATTTCTTAACTGTTCCCGACTGCGCAATTTTGATACCATTTTGAATGAGAAATTCCGTTTCCTGTACGAAAGACTTTAAAAAGTCATTAACTGAGTGAGGTTTTTTGAAGCCTGAATAGCATCCAATTAGAAATGGCGATTCATTCGGAAATTCAGAAAAACTTCCAATTATTGGCCACAATACACGTCGGGAACTTTTGAACACTTGTAGAGCATCAATACCAACGTTAATTAAAATTAGGTCTTTCTTTAGTAGGAAGTTAAATTTATTGGATTTTACATGATTCTGTATTCCAAAATGAAAATACTCTCCTGGCGCAATGCCAATAACATTAGTTTTAGTATTGAGCAGTTGTCTTGCTGTTAATGGTAAGTTTCTTATACCAGAATCATTTAGAACTTTTAGTAAATCGTCTAAATGATTATGTGGAATTTTGTTTCTTATAGCCCATGATTTTAGGTTCCTTCTAATTATTGGTTCAGCATTAATATCTTCACTAACATTAGGGTCAAAAATGCTGTTGCAACAACTAGAATGAATGTCAGATTCTGAATGAGAGCAGCCGCTGGTATTATCAGATAATGGATTTCTAGGCACATCATCAACTTGACCAGAAGAAATAGAATTCACTGTATCGCTGTTTGAATAGTTCGAGTTTACCAAAGATCCCGATTTGGCAGGTCGGGCGAACGAATCCAAATTTTGATACCTTAACATATCATTTTTGTATATTTGCTTTTGAATAGCTAAGCGATTCAAGAACGTTTTCTTCGACATTTCTACTAATTTAGAATTAATGTACGTAAATAACTAAAATAATAAAATATTAAATAATTCAACAACCGAAGCCGCTCACTATGGCACATTTCAAAACAGGATGTAATAAAACAGGACATCACAAAACAGTACATGGTACGGAACAGGACCGATAAAAACAGTACATCACAAAACAGTACATGGTACACAAAAGTACATTTTACTTAACGTTAAGCTGGAGGATTTTTTCAGCTTGGTTTGTTAAATATTTTTTATTGAATACGTTTAGTAATTAGGATATTATCAAGTGGATATTTGCTTTCACCTAGAGTAATTAGACAGTATACTATATAGAATTATAATTGCTTTAAGTTATAATAAAATATCCCTTCACCTAACAATATATAACATTATTTTTATTTAAATCGCTAATACTTGATCGTTGCAAAATAGATCAAAAATTTAAGTAAATATATAAATAAATATATCCCTTTTTTAACCAAAAAATGGCTCAATTTAAATCCAAACCACACAAATGTGTGAATGCAAAACCATAGTATGTAATGGCGTTTTTGATAAAAAATAACGCTTGATTTGAAGTACAACCAACACAATTGTGTGTATAGTTATAGTGTTTTTTCGGGCGAAAATAAGTTTGAAAGGAATGCACAAATGTGTATGTTGATTCAAAAACATACAAAAATAAATTTTTGAAATGGTACTTTTCCGTACCCACACAACTAGTTATTAAAACCGTAAAATTGACTATTAACAATTTTGTGGTGTTCTCTTTTAATATGTACTGTTTTGCGATGTACTCTTCCGTACCATGTACTTTAGTGTACCATGTACTGTTTTGTGATGTACTGTTTTAATCGGTCCTGTTCCGTACCACGTACTCTACTGTACCATGTACTGTTTTGTGTTGTACTGTTTTAATCGGTCCTGTTTCGTACCATGTACTGTAGCGTACCACTGTTTTGTGATATCCTGTTTTGTGACATCCTGTTTTAGCACATCCTGTTGTGAAATGTGTCGTTTCGTATGAGACCCTTCAACAACATAATAAATGTTTACGACCTTACCGTTCAATTATTTTCTATTAATCACTCAATTGCAATGTCTTACGGTCTTACTATTTTTTATTAATATTATACACCACTAAAATAATAATATTAAATTATACACAACTATTTTTATTTATATTAAAATCAAATTCACAACAACACAAATTTAAAATATAATTTAAAATTTAAATTTTCAAATTAATGAAAAATGGTGACTAAACTTGATCACACTAAAACAATTGTAATAATTGAAACGCGATGTTTAGTACAGACATCATTACTAAAAGGGTGATAGAAAGAGATGCAACTTCGCTACTAGTTTTGTTTCATTCGTTTTGTAATTTTATATGAAAAATAGTTGCAACTGTATTGACAATGTTTTGTATGTAGCTAAAACTAGTGAAGTCACGTTTGCTGGGTAGTGGCCAATAAGTATTATCGTTGTTAATCCACGATGTTAAAACCACACATACCTCTTTATGCCCCAAGCCATTGCGTGTTTCAACAACGGCATACAGAATTTTAGAAATGTATTATTCTTCTTAAAGCAAAATAAAATTAATATATTATAGTTAATATAGAGATTAATAATATATAATAATTAAATACTAAAATCAAAAATTTTATTATCCAGTAAAAATAAGCAAATATAAATATGTTTAAAAAAATCAATTCAATTAAATGAAATATATCGTTATTCAATTTTTATTATTATTAAAGGTTAACAAATTTAAAGCATTTTAATTATTATGTTAGTTGTAATAATGTTAAACTTGAGCGAATATGTAATAAAGTGGACTGTATACGATTTATTCTTTACTGGATGGATGGCTCGGTAGTTAGAACACGATACAATGAATTCGATACCAATAAAAAAACACTAGGATTTGTTTGATTCCTTTTAATAATTTTATTTGTTTTGCACCACCGCCTTTGGCTAGTAAATTAATGTTGCGTACTGCTTCGAAGTGTGATATGAACAACAAATCTGAATTTTGCAAGATGACAAGTATTTCCTCCGTTGATTACAAGCATAAAAAATTGTAGGTAATCCATTACGATTCGCTTGAAGTTAGTCTACGTTATGGTTTCTCATCTTGCAACATTCATTACAAAATCAAAATGAAATAACCTAATAACTATACTATACTATTTGGCAGACGTAAATGACAAATGACAATACGATTGTTGTCATAAATATTAAATGCTACTAGTTTTGTAGATTAGTAATTTGTGTTAAATTAAATATATAATAACTTAAATTATATAATAATATGTTAATTAATTTAATCTACACAATTTCAGGTGATGGATGGAGTATTATATACGTGGATCCATAGTGTCCGAGGTGTATTAGCCGGTACACATCAACGGAAAGTTAAGTATTATTATTATGTGATATGAATTGAAATTAATACATAACATTTGTTTCAGAATGAACCAGACCTTTCCGATACGATGGATTCGCGTATACATACATATATATATATAAATATAAATAAATATAAAGAAAAGGATATTTTGTGCTGATTGTTAATTGTGTTTGGTGTGCGTCTCGGACAATAATGCACAATCGAAAAAAATACATATGTATGTCTCCACATTATCAGTTTTCATTCCAAATAATTTTCATTTGATTGGATCGCTGTCCCAACAAGACATTTCGTCTTCAGAAATTTTAGTCTCGTAAATGTCGAATTTGCTAGATTCGATCGGAATTTCATAAAAATTATGTGGATTCTTAATTTTATTTCCAAATATGCAAACATTATTATTAATTATATCGGCATTATTAAATTTCATAATTTCGTGATTTTGTAATAAAATATAACAATTTTTATTTCCGTTATCAATTTCAAAATGTGGAAAAATTAGCTTTCTATTATAATATATTGTTTTTCCTTCCAAATTCAATTGTTGTTTCTTTAATATAGGATATTTCTTATATATTGCTGCTGGTAACGAATGTTAACGTTATGTTATTTAATTCATATATCCGATTGCATATTTGAGACAAGGGCTGGTTTCCAAGGTTAGGTTTCCGAAGCAAACGTTTAATATTAAACACGTAATATTCAAATGCAAAAGCAGACCAATCGTCTAATTTTCCGTGCTTCTTCACATCAGCAAGTAAATGAGTAACACAATGTATGTTGTATGTTAAATTTTAACTTCCATATAACTCAAAAAAATTGTTGTATTTTGGCAGTGATAATATATTTTAAAAAACAAATGGTCCTGAATAAAGTATAAAAACGCAGAATTCAGATCCTTTAAAATATAAGAGTTCTGGGACTGATCTTATTCTCCTTTGAAAATCCGTCGGTTGTGCTAGGGATAACGACATTAGCCTATTACTTATGGCAGACTGATTTCGACTGGGGAGCAAAGCTGATGTTACACCATGAGTCCACATTTTGAGCAGTTTGTTCACAATTCCAAGACATATTAAGTGTAAATAGTCTAAAGGGAAATCTTCAATCATATTAATATTCAATTCTTCCAAGAGTGAACTGTCTTTGTGGTGATATTCATTTTCCTTTGATCTAAATGATTCGTTAGTACGCAATCTAGGATTTCCTATTGGACATGTCATTCGGTTTTTAATAAACTCGCCTTCTTCAGAACACTTGGGGCATCCAAAGTAAGCATTGTGAGATTTGATTTGCATAATTGATGCTCTCGCTGGTGCGTCACAGACAAACGCCCTGATTTTTACCAAATATGTTTTATTTTTAAATGTCAATCCTATTGACATTAAAATTTTAAGTTCACAAATCAGTGAACTAAGAAAACTATTAAAGTTTGCCGGCTAATTATAACCATGGTAAACTCCAACAGTAAATATTTGCGCAGGGTCAATCTTACAAAGACGCGATAAAATTAACCAGATACAACTTTGATTACTCCTAGTTATTGGAACACCATCAATATTGAAATCTAAAATAATTTCCTCTGGAATGCTTTCTTAATTTGATAAAATCCTTTCTTAACCATTTGCGATGCCAATATAAACAATATTTCCAACAATATTAGTTGGTGTTTTAAGCAGAGTTCGACTATTTTTCGGCAAATAATTAAAACCATTTTCTGTCAAAAACTTTAATAATTCTGTTAGTGCACTTCATTTTATGGTGTGTTTTACGCTCCAATTACATAAAAAATCTTTAGCGTCATGTATTTTTTCATCATTATTTTCAATATCATCGAGATCCATATCACTTAAATAATTTTCAGCATATTCATCATCAACATCTATGATATTATCAATTTCTGCTATATTTTTCAGAAATTGGGGTCAATCGATCACTCATTATTCCATTATTTTTGATTGAAACTGATTCAGCTACAGAATTTATTGGATTCTGTGACTGTTTAAGACGACGTCGAATTGACTGCTTTGAAAGTTGGTGTTTATACTTTGGCATCGTTAATCTAATAATAAGAAATCACACACACATATATACAGTATTTTATTGCAAATTGGAGTCTTTTTTTGCTAAAATTACAAAACTGTTGAACGCAATTGGCTTATTGTTTCATTTTAAAGACATGTATGACGTAATTTTATGCAAAAAAAAATTACCTGCAAAATACGGTGATTGGAGTTAAAGTAATGGAATAAATTAAACACGTATTTTTTAATTTTGTTTTTTATTGATTTATAGAAATTCTATCTTTAATATTAATATTTCATTGACCGCCTTTTGTTTTTTTACATCGGTATAACCCCGCAACTGATGTGCAAACAAATTGTTCAAGCAATTATTTTATTTTACGCATAGCGTTCTTGGGCGACATTAGAGTTCAGATATTTTATTGCGTGTATTTCTTTTGTTTGAGTATAAATAGTGCATATTTTGTAAGATTAAGTTATTCTGTAAGTGATCCTAGTCAAATAAAGAATAAAGTGCAAGTTTAGTTAAAAAAATGGGAAAAGTTAGTAAGCAGTGTAAAAGCAATATGTTGATTTGGGCGCGAGAAAATTTAACCACGCGTGAAATAGCTGAAAGATTAAACATTCCTACAAGTACTGTCGTGTGGAATATTAAAAAATTGCGAGAGATAGGCAGTACACAAAGAAAGAAAGGCTCTGGAAGGCCCAGAAAGATAACGGCAGTGGAAGATCGTTTCATAATATTACAATGGCGTCGGAACCGCTTTAAAACTTCGTCGGACATAAGACGGGATGTTGAGCGAGCAACAGAAAAAGAAATTTCAGTTAGCTTAGTGAGAAATAGGCTTGTTAAAGCTGGTTTGAGAGCACTTAAACCAGTCCAGAAGCCTGAGTTCACATTACTAGTGAAAAAACAACTTTTGCTATTGGCTCATCTTAGACTCCAGAGATGTGGAATGATGCGATTTTCCTCGATGAATCAAAATTCAAGCTGTATGTTGGAGATTGAAGAATTATAGTAAGAAGAAAACCGGGCGAGAGGCTTGGCAACGAATGTCTTTTAAGACTTCCACCGAAAAAGGAAGGAATTATGTTCATCTGCAGGTCCTACACAACGAATTTGATCCTTCTGTTTTAAAGCTTTTTGGTGAGACTTGCAAATTTATTTTTCAACAGGACAACGCTCCGTGCCATACCGCAAAAAATGTGAGTTATTAAATTTGAATTGTAGATAAAAAGATTGGCTTTCAGATAAACATAAATAATTTGTTAAAAATTTGTTTTTTTCTTATCTCTTCATTTAACGGTAAAAAATACTTCGAAGAAAGAAGTATCGATGTGTTGAGCTGGCCCCCGTATAGCCCAGACTAAAATCCCATTGAAAATATTTGGTCTATAATGAAGCTAAAAGTAGCAAGAAAGCGCCCAGATCGATTCAAGCTTTAAAAAGTTTGTTGATGACGATTTGGGAATCCATAGCTCCTACGACTTTGAAAAATTTATCAAATTCAATGAATCGGAGGTGTATCGCTGTAATAAAAGCAAATGGCGGTCCACTAAAACTTTAATATTAAAGATAGAACTTCTATAAATCAATAAAAAACAAAAAAAAATTAAAAATAAGTGTTTAATTTATTCCATTACTTTAACTCCAATCACCGTATTTTGAATATTTTGGCATTTTTCGGGGTTTTTCCCCTAAATTGCAGGTAAATTTTTTTTTTCAAAAAATTACGTCATACATGTATTTAAAATGAAAAAATAAGCAAATTGCGTTCAAAAGTTTTGTAATTTTAGCAAAAAAATAATCCAATTTGCAATAAAATATGTTTGCCCAATTTTTTTTTACAGCAATGTAAAATATATAATTAAAAAGAAACGTTTATAAATTTTAGTTTAAAATTTAAAAATAATTTGTGATATTATTTATGAGAAAACAATATAAAATGTTAATTTAAAAAAAAATCCTTAAAATACTAGTAGTTTTTGTGTCTTACTTATTTAAAAGCTTGGTGGAGCTCAACAACCACCCAAAACCGCCCAACGTGGTCGCGGACAGCAAATTTACTAACGGCCACTAATTGCATTATTAAAAATTTCAAGTTTGGTTCCTGTCAAATTCGGGCGATTTTTTTTTTGCTGAAAATTCGGGGCACCGGCATCTATACTAGTGAATTATCATCATCTATCCGTCAACATCAGATACGGACAGTTGCAATATAACCGACTGCGCTAATAGAAGTCTATTTTTTTTTTTTTTTTTTTTTTTTACTTGGCACTAGCTCCATTAATTAGGTGCCATTTGGCCCGATTTCCCAAAAATTACAATTTTTTTTTTTTTAAGTTTACATTATTTATTTACAATTTATTTTATATTTCCTTTTATTCACCTTTCATACATCGATCCCCTTTCATACTTCTATCTGATTCATTCTTATAAAATCATACACATTCTTATATACGTTCATTCTCATTCGTAATAATTCAGTCATGTTCCTTGCTCTCAAGAGAATATCGAACATTTGTCTGTTCTGATTGAATGCAGAACATTTTAGAATCAAATGTTTGATGTCCTCCACAACCAAACAACTTTCGCATAATTCATTCTCAATCAAATTGCGTTTCTTCAAGCATTCTTCCCAATTACCATGATTCAATCGTACGCGCTCCATCGTTCTTATCATTCTAGTATCTCCTTTGAGCACCTTATAAAAGGGTTGGCTCAAAGGAGAACTAACCACCTCAAAGTACTTCTTGAATTTCACCTGACATTTTTCAACAAACTCCCTCTCCCATTTTCTCCAAAGGTTCACTTGAATCATGCGAAGTACATCTCTTGCATCCATGCATTCATATTCATTTACATCCTCAATCAAACAACCCAGTTTCGCAAGCATATCGGCTCTTTCATTACCTTCAATTTGTAGGTGTGATGGTATCCATTGAAGAATGACCTCACTCCCACAAGATTGAAGGTACTCATACAACATTTCCACATACACATTACCATGAGTTCCCCCACCCTTACTAAATAATTCTAACCCACTCCGGGAGTCGGATAGTAAAACTACTCTCCTCCTCCCTTGTGTCATTGCCAACTTGATCCCTTCCATAATTCCAATCAACTCTGCATTCATTATACAGATGCTGGCATTCACTCGTGGTATTTTTTCTTTCCTCGTTGAAGGAATAAAAATTCCTACACCTACTCGATCACCACTCACACTAGCATCTGTATAAACTTCCACATGTGCAACATAATTTGTTCTCATTTTTAAAAACTCACTATTAACCGATAACTCATTCATCATCGCTTTTGTTGTATCACCAAACTTCAATCGCACAATTAGATTGCTCGGAGGGACCTTCGGATTTACGGGCCGAATCTTGGAGAATACATTCATATTCTCCAAGATGACCCGTGACCGTTGTGTCCTTTGGTAATCCGTCCCTCTTTGCAAACTCTCTTTCATTTCATTCATCAATTTATTGTCCTTAGTCAACATCCGCACAGTCTCTCGCACGGTGATCCACTCCCTCTTATAGTTGAGAGGTGAGTCACCCAATTCAGACCACAGAGTGTGTATTGGGGTTGAATTAATCGCCCCCAATACCACTCTGGCACAAGCATTCTCCACAGTCAACAACTTTTAAAACGCGACTTTGGACCCATCACCATAAACACTCATTCCATACGCAATTTTGGATGATACTAGCGCCTTTCGCAACATATCAGTCACACTAGGTTGAGCTCCCCATTTCGGTTTGCTCACCCTTTTAATCACATTCAATCTGCTCTTGCAATTATCGGCTAATTTATCCATATGCACTCTAAAATTCAATCGCTTATCAATCCAGATTCCCAAATACCTAGTCAAATTTACACACTCAATTCTCTCATTATACACTCGGACATCTACCATACGATTTGTTCGAAAAGTTATACTACAACATTTTCTCGAATTTACGCCCAAATTCAAATCAGTCAAACATTCTGTTACCTGATTCACACATTCTTGAGCCCGATTCAAACGTTCTCGATGGTCTTCCCCTTGCCCATCAGAACAAAGTCATCTGCAAATTGCAAAATGACTTTGTCCGGGGAGTTAAACCTATGCACCGAGCTCGTGTATAGATTGAAGAGAGTCGGTGAGATTTTATTGCCTTGGGGGAGGCCTATATTCACCGCTCCCTCCAACCTATACCCTCTACCACACAACACTAATTTTCTGTCATTCGTGAAATCATACACCCATTTGCAAATTTTCCAAGGAAACCCCAAGTCCATAAGGACCTGAAAAGGTTTTACCGGAACCACGTAATCATATGCCCTTTCTATATCCAAAAATACCGCCACAACATACTTCTTTTCCTTTCTCACTTCCCATACAAACTTTTCTGCACATTCATTAGCTGAGTGGTTAAAACGGAACCCAAAGGTGGTTTCCGGCAACAAATTACCTTCATTCACCAATTTATCCAAACGACCTTTCATCATATCATTCACTTTTTGACAAATAAATTCAACATGCATATTCCCCTGTAATTTGTTGCCAGATTTTGGTTCCGATCTCTTTTTGGAATGGGTACCACCCTGCTTTCCTTCCATTTTTCCGGTATTTGAATACTCATCCATGCTCGATTGAGAATTCGAAGCAAAGCCACTTTGGCTTCGAATTCCAATCTCCCAATCATTTTATAGCCCACTCTGTTCCGGGGGTAGTAGATTTGGAAGTTTCTAAAACCCCACGGAACTCATCCCATTCAAACTTCTTACACATGTCATTCATAAATTCTCTTTCATTATCAGGTAACAAAACTTCATTCCTATCACTCAAATTGTTCTAACGTCCATCATCATTTGTAAAAAGACACCTCCTTTCTCTCTGTCATCTAACACTGCATTTCTGCCTTTCGATCTATAACCTCTCACTCTATTAAAATTATCCCATACATCCTAAGTTGTGGTCCTATGTGTCATTTTGTACACATAGTTCCCGCCAACTTTTCCTCTTCGCTCTACGGATAGCCTTTTTCAATCTTCCATTCATCCTTCCATAACTTATTCTACATTCATGACATATACACCTATTGAACTCTCTCAGTGCTATCCGTTTCTTTTCATACCAATACTGGATTTCATTATTCCACCAACCTTTCACCGTACATTCATTCCTTCTTACATGTATAGTGCACATTCCATTTATTCTTTCTATTTCATCCTCAAGTTGGTTAACCTCATTTGCTTCATTCATTATGAGAATCTCATTCATACGTTCTACCCATTTCTTACCATTCAAAATGACCTTACGGTCTATGTCAACATTTACACCACCTAAACACATCCTGATCAAATAATGATCGCTACCCAAATTCTCATCCGTAACATTCCAAGTGATCTGGGCCGACAGCCCGCTAGACATTAACGTCAAATCTATTGCACTGGCTGTCGACCCCACAGACGGCATCCTAGTTGGCTCACCATCATTCAGGATTACGAGATCCGAATCCAGAATGAGGCGAGTCAACAAGGTACCCCAAGCATCATTTCTTTCACACCCCCATACTCTCGAATGCGCATTCATATCACCCAGCCCCCCCCCCCCCCCCCAAAATTACGTTACTTTTTCCTTCCACCCAGTTAAACAAAATTTGAAAATCTCTCAGGTTTTTCTCTCTTTCATTCACTGATTCAATTGGAGTTGCATATACACTCACAAATAACAAATTTCTGTCCAGATTTCGAGTTTTGGCAGCGATAACTTCGATGCGCTCGAAAGTCGTTGTGTCGCACACGACAAGGCTAATTTTGTTCCGTGCCAATATCGCTACACCACCGAAGCCATCGGCCCTCGGTCTTGACAGGAAATTACACCCACTTACACGAAACGTCCTACCCTCACGCTCCCAAGTTTCACACAAAAGCATCACATTCACATCATTTTTGGCCAGATAAGTCCGCAACATATCGCCATTGGCATACATGCTAGCCGGAAGCACTTATATTTCGTGTGCCCGTACCGCTGGCAATTATGGCACCTCATCGGGTTCGGTAAATACAACCATACGTCTAACCGCAAGAAGTCTGCTTTAATATATTCTGGTAAGTTTATTGTGTTAAATGTCATAATATGTAAAGGAGTATCTTTAAGCTCTCCATTTATTTTCCTTTTGATCCTCTCTACTTTTGTCCCTTTCTGCTCCTTTAATTCTTTCTCGATTTTTCGGTGTCAACATTCATCAAATCAAAGCTATATATTACTCCTGTTGGGGTTCAATTAGGTATTAAAATAACACAAATTAAACTCAACATTTTATTTTAGATATTAAGTTTATATTTCGTACCAAAAATGTTTATTAGAAAGAATTTATTTATTTATTTATTTTAGTATATTTATAATAGAATAATTTTTACACTTCTCACAAAAGGCTTTTAAATTATATATATAATATTTATTTTTGGGTTTTTGACGGGTTTTTGACCCGACCACAGATTTTTACTTAATGATAAATATTTTATAATAATACAATAATTACAAAATTTTATGTACTGAGTTTTCGGTTATTCGATTTTGATTGGTCTACAAAAGTGGTTCGATAGGTCATAAAATGATTTTATTGTTTTAACGAAATAGTAAGTATTTCAAGAAGAAAGACAGGGCCGCTACAGTACCCCCCTCGCAGTAAAATCCTCACGCGAAAGTGACATTCCTTTGTACCTTTTTATTCAAATCTAGAGTTGACAATATTCCATACGCTGGTTTCAGGCGATCAATTGAGATATGCTGTGGTTTTCCATTAACGTCAACTATAAATATTTTTCGTAGCCTTCGAATAACCTTAAAAGGACCCTCGTAAGGTGCAGTGAGGCCTATTCGTGTTTTATCCACACGAACAAAAACAAACTCACAATTATTTAAGTTTTTGGGAACAAATATATCAGATTGTGTTGATTTTCGAGTATCAACTGGAATTAAATGTTGCATATTTGTTCGAAGTTGGTTTATGAACTCATCAGGGGATGGAAGAGGTTCTGAACCGTGACCTAAAAATATATCGCCAGGAAGTTTGAGGCTTTGGCCATAAACTAAATCCGCCGGACTACATCTAAGGTCCTCTTTTACGCATGCTCTGATGCCCAGCAAAATAATTGGTAACTCAGAACTCCAATATTTAGTGTTTCCTCGAGCTTTAAGTGAAGTTTTTAATGTCTTGTGAAAACGCTCCACCATACCATTCGCCTGAGGATGGTATGCTGTGGTGCGGATTCTATGCGAACCCAGGATTTTTGTAAGTTCTGAGAAAAGTTTCGATTCAAATTGGCTGCCTTGATCTGTCGTAATTTCCAGAGGGACACCGAATCTTGATACGTATTGCTCGACAAATGTCTTCGCAATTGTAGTAGCGGTCATGTCTGGAATTGGGTAGGCCTCCGGCCAACGGGTAAATCTGTCCACGATAGTTAGCAAATAACGGTTGTTATTCGAGGGTGGTAACGGACCAACTATATCCATATGTATGTGTTGGAACCGCATTTCCGGAATTTTGAATTTACCATGCGGTGACTTGGTATGTTGCACAACTTTCGATTTTTGGCATGACAAACAGTTTGTAACCCAATTTTTAACATCTTGATTTAACTTGGGCCAAAAATATCGAGTAGAAATAAGTTTGCGTGAAGCGCGGATTCCGGCATGTGAAAGACAGTGTAATGAATCGAAAACTACCTGTCGTAATGATTGAGGAATGTAAACTCGTTGATTACCTGTGGAGGTTTCACAATACAGTTCGTTGCCAGCGAATTGAACAAGTTCCAGTTTGTATTTTGTATTTTTCGAAATAAATCTATTTATCAGGGTTTTTAATTCTTCGTCCGTACGTTGTAACTCTGATATCTTATGAATATTTGGAATTTCGCTTATGGAGGCTGCTTGTGGATCGCATGAGCGTGACAAAGTGTCTGCGACCACATTATGTTTGCCTGAAATGTGGCGAATATCAGTCGTAAATTGGGATATGTAATCTAAATGTCGGCTTTGACGTGGACTACGTTCCGCCTTCGAGTAGATTGCGTTTATCAACGGCTTATGGTCCGTGAAGATTGAAAACGTACGACCTTCTACGAAATAGCGAAAATGTTTAAGCGCTAAGTATATAGCTAATAATTCGCGATCGAATGCGGAATACTTGGCTTCAGTTTGCGAGAGTTTCTTAGAAAAAAAACCTAATGGTTCCCAATTACCTTTATTATATTGCTGTAATACTGCAGCTACGGCAATATTTGATGCGTCACATGTAATATTGTATTTAGAATTTTCAATTGGATGTGCCAATAACGTTGCTTCAGCAAGCGCTCGTTTAACATTAATAAATGCGTTTATGCATTCATCAGGCCAATCGAAATTTTTGGCAGTTTTGGGCTTCTTTGATGAAAGTGCTAACTGCGCGTGAATCGGTTGAAGAAATTCGGCTAATCGTGGGATAAACCTATGATAAAAATTCACCATCCCGACGAATTTCTGAATTGATTTAATTGAATGTGGTTGGGGAAACTTTGTTATGGCTTCTACTCGCAGCGGCGAAGGTTTAATGCCATCTGGAGTAATAGAGTGGCTGAGGAATTCCAGTGATGTAACACCAAAAACACATTTTGATGTTTTAATTTTGACATCGTACTTTGCAAGCCTTTCAAAAATTTTCCTTAAGTGGGATAAATGTGTTTCCTCAGTTTTACTTGCAATCAATATGTCATCAATATAAACGAAAACGAAATCAAGGTCTTTACATACTTCATTCATAAAACGCTGAAACGTTTGAGCTGCGTTCCGAAGTCCAAAAGGCATTCGTTTATATTCAAATAACCCAAATGGCGTCGTAATGGCCGTTTTAGGAACGTCTTCAGAAGCTACAGGTATTGCGTGGTATGCCCTGATTAGGTCAATTTTTGTAAAAATCGTGCATCACTGCAGGTGCACGGAAAAATTATGGATATGCGGTATCGGATAGCGATCCGGTACCGTAATGGCATTAAGTCGACGGTAGTCTCCACATGGACGCCAATCTGTACTGTCTCTCTTTTGAACCATATGGAGTGGAGATGAAACCGGGGATGACGACGGTTGACATATCCCTAATTCTATCATATGTGCGAACTCGTTATACGCTGCCTTATGTTTCGTATGGTGTATAAATTTGTATTACTTACATATGCTCTGGGCATACTTGTTCATATCCATACTGCAACGGGTTGATGATTTGATAGTCCACTGCTAATCCAATTAATACATATGGTTTAATCCAACTCGAACGTTAATGTATTTTGGTTGAACTGTTGTTAAAGATGCAAGGTCGAATAAATCCGGTGTGTGATGTATGCACAATTAACGGAATGTGCTGGTAATTTGATCGTATGTTTTTTTTTTTTTTTAGCAGATCACGTTTTTCATTTATTTGTTACGTGATGTGTTCTCGTGAATTTATGATAAAATGCGTTACATACAATATATTTTGCGGTTAACTTTATATGTTGTGTGCTTTATTGGCAAATTTTAGTAACTCATTTTGGATTCGCCTTAAATTTTTATATATGGTGCACACTGATATTGCGCACAATGGATATTAATATACGTATACACTTGATTTTGATTTATTCACAGTTCACATTCATTCATCAACTTTATACATTCGGCACGTTTTCTTATATAAACTATAGTGAATTTATTTGCACTGATCTATTGAATTTTATGTTCTATTCATTTTCACTGTTAGGGTCACCACTTGTTGGGGTTCAATTAGGTATTAAAATAACACAAATTAAACTCAACATTTTATTTTAGATATTAAGTTTATATTTCGTACCAAAAATGTTTATTAGAAAGAATTTATTTATTTATTTATTTTAGTATATTTATAATAGAATAATTTTTACACTTCTCACAAAAAGCTTTTAAATTATATATATAATATTTATTTTTGGGTTTTTGACCCGACCACAGATTTTTACTTAATGATAAATATTTTATAATAATACAATAATTACAAAATTTTATGTACTGAGTTTTCGGTTATTCGATTTTGATTGGTCTACAAAAGTGGTTCGATAGGTCATAAAATGATTTTATTGTTTTAACGAAATAGTAAGTATTTCAAGAAGAAAGACAGGGCCGCTACACTCCTTTGCTACTGTTTGAAAACTTATGCTCTTCTACTTGAACGGGCATTTCCGCTAATTTTGTTGCTTTCATTAAAGCTGTGTATCCCTCCTATTTAGTAGTTAGCACAAGAAGATCTCCACTTCGTAGTCGCTGAGTCTCTTTGATGTGTTCGGTGATCATCTGTAGGCCTTTCTGAATTAGGAAAGGTGAAATTCCTCTGAAGCTGTGTTCACTATTCGATTTTTTAATCACCAAATATCTCTGGTTTATCGTGCACTCTTCGAAAAAAAGTCTCCTTTTTTTATTGTTAATTTCCCCCAATTGCAGAGGATCGCTGTATGCCCTCATATTCATGAGGGGCTTAAACCGATTTTTACTTTTAAACGACATCCTGCCCGAAGGCAGTTGCCGGACTGAGGTTAAAAAAACTGTGTACCGGTGTTGGGACACCCTGCGATATGCAAACAATTTGACGTATATCTGCTCGCCAAAAACAAAAAAGTTTTTATTTGTTGTTGTTGTAACACACAACAAAATCACCTTAACACTATTTATTATCCCTATAAACCACTTTTATCACTATTTTATTCTAGACCAAACATAACTTAACCGATTTAAATAACCAAAACCAAACTATACACTAAAATTAAGACTATTATCGCAAAAGAAAATATATATTTATTATCGCTGTCAAAATTGATTCGTTCACCATGAATACGCAATTCGGACTGTGTGGTGCTAATAGAAGTCAATTGTATCATCATTAGAAATAAGCAAACTGTAAATACATGATTAACTAAATAGTTAATAGTTAAATAACGTGCTAAGTCTAATAAAAATTTTCTTTCCAAAAATGAATATTTTGTTTTTTAATTTCTTCATAATTAAAATGTACATATTGCGCTTTTTCCATATTCGTATTCATGTTTTCGGTATTTTGCTTATTTTTACTTTTTTGTTTCGGCGTGTTCTGGGTGGTGTAAACGACCAATCATCGACGAATGAAACGAACTTGTCAGCGGCATCATGCAGCGGTTCACGATCAAATAAAAAATTCAAACGAAATACCAGAGATAACGCGAGCAAATATTAATTTGTCACTTCATTAGCACAATCCTTAAGTGTGGTTTGAGATACTCGAGCAGTAATTCAAATTTAGCAGTAATTCAAATTTAGCGGAAATTAAAATCGAGGCAACTAAATATGCTCATGAGGTGGGGGCGCCGGATGCACAACTCCACGACACACTTGCATATATAATCACTAGCCCAAAGGGTGATACACCTTATCCTACATTCAAGGCTGAGGTGATCCGGGTATTTGGTGAGTCAGAATAGAACCTTGGGGATAAGAAGCCGTCTCAACTGTTGACTTTAATGATATTGAATGCTGGTGACAATTTAAATGAAGCGACAGTTCGTCAATTATGGATGAAGATGTTGCACCAGTCAGTCCAAGTGGTTCTCACACCATTCGAAAACGACGTCTGCCGGTCAGTCCTTGCAGGACCGGCTGACAACGTGCATGAGACTATGACTCATGCACAAATAAATTCTATCGAGACTTCTGCATCCTTCTCTACAAATCCAAGTTCAACTTTTTCACTAGATAATAAACTTTCGGAATTCAAAAAACATTGTTATCAGAGATTTCGGATCAAAATTTTAAATCACGATCTAATTCAAATTCCTGAAGTCGTAACAAATCTCGAACAAACTTCTTCTGTATAATAAAATGATTAAATTGTTCGTATGAGTGTCAATTATGGCAATCAACCTCAAATTCGAATATCGACATTGTCCAAGGGTCAAAAATTCTGAGAGTGATTACAGGAGCACCCTGGTTCGTAAAAAACAAAAATATACATAAGAACCTTAGCACCCTAACGGTCAAATACGAATTAAAAGAGCTGCGGATCAGCTATGCAGGGAAACTGGTATCTCATCCGAATTTGGTGGCGCGAAACCTACAAGATATACCTAAATGTGTTTTGCATACTCTGCCAAACATTTAAAATATTACTAGGAAGAATATATTTTCAGCCAAATTTTGCAATAAAAGTTATAAAATCATGATTACATATTTTGATACGTAATCAGCAAAAGGTTCCCGCGCTTTATTGTATTATCTAGGAATCAATAGAGCCACTCACCGGATAATTAAAACAAATGCATGAAGGTAATTTTATGTTTTTCAACTAACAAAAATATACTTTAAGACTAAACTTTTCTTCCGTTAATTATTGTTACGAATACGTAAAAGGTGTTCCTCGTGGCAATTTTTTTATTTTTATTATATCACGACATCTCGATATTGTTGTTTGTTTTCGGACTGTAATCATACATAATATGATATTATTTTCAAAACATAAAACCATACTCGAAATGATATGGTTGTTTAGGAATCAAGAACGTGTAAACAATAATATGATGAAATGAAATGAAACTGACGTCAATATTTAGGTTTACAATATCTAAAATTAACCTTTACGTATTTATTATTAAAAGTCTTCATATTATACTTTCATAATAGATATTGAAAATTGACACCATTGTTGTGCTCCATTTCAAAAAATGTCAAAATTTGGTAGAAGCTTCCTCGATAAAATAACATTTAATTTCCGTTTTGTTATTCTGTTTTATTCTCGAACCCCTTTAAATAAAACACAAATTTTGGTTTGTATTTATCTGGAAGTACATAAATAAGTAACTAAAAGTACGGCAAATTACATAACAAATTGCCTTTTTCATAAAAATTTTGACAGATATTAATTGAAAAATGATTTTTTCTTGGATAAAAAAAAACGAAAATTTTTAAAGAAAATCGAAGGAAATGAAAGGATAATTCCTTATTTTTTTTGGTTAAATTAATAAAAAGTCAATTTATTTAGAATTATATCAGAAGGACAATTTAATTAATACTTTTTAATTAAGATTTTGGGAATTTTATGGTTGTCTTGTTAATTTAGCTTGTGGGAAATTTAAAGAAAAATTAATAATCAACTTTTATCAACGGGTTGACGTAAATTTATACCGTTTATTGATAACTGCCATCAACAATGAATAGAAAACGTACCGTCTCTTACTATTGTTTGTACATTAGTTATGAAATAATGACGATTGATATACATAACTTTAATATTTTCATTTATGAAAAATATTGTAGATTTTCAAACACAAAGTTTCATTTAGTGGCTCGTGTAACAAATTCTTTCAAATAAAATGCGTCCATATTTCTGCCGAACTTTGGAGTGGAACGAAAACCACTATGCCCACTGGCTGTGTGAAGTTTGTACACACTTGAAAAAAAGTAGGCATATGTAATGTATATAGGTCCAGCGTAAAACTGCTTTAAAATTTAAATAACACCTTGCATTAAAATACATTTAGTGTAAGATTACAGTACAATCCTCGAATTTTGTATTAAAATGTAATGTAAATATTGCTTTAAAATGAAAATTATGTCCTATTAAAATTTTATTGTAACCGGCAATACAAAGTAATAAAAATTGAATTATAAAGATCAATATTCTTTACTTTAAAATATAATGCATTTTCATGATAAACATTAAAGCAATGTACATTAGTTAATATTTGTAATTGCTTTATTAATTTAATGCAAAATGGTTTAAATATTAAAGTGAAAATGCTGTACATTATAATTCAATATACTTTGATTTGTATTAGACCATACATTAAATTTTTTGTAAGCTAAGTGGTGAATATTAATTAATTATAATTATAACCAGGTTTAATAAAACGCATTTTTCATTAGGAACTTCTATATGTATTTAAATTAACACTCACATGTTTAACTTAAAATATATAATATTTTACAAAGAAAATTACAGTTAAAAATTATAATTAAATAACTTAAATTAAATTAATTTTACATCCTACAATGTAGGTTTTGCTATTTTGGTTACAAAACATTCCTTCGTAACTTTTCTTATATGTTAGGTCGTCATATTTGTTGTAGATAGGTGGCCTCTCTTTAACAAATACATGATACGCACAATAAAACGTGTCATACACTCCAAGAAATTCTCTTAAATAAAAATGTTTTCCGTTTTGTATAATTTCTTCGATTCTATAAAAATATATAAGGACATCACTAATTTGGGTTTTAATTAAAAAAAAGTTATTTTTGTAGTGATAATAATGCTCAAAAAAAATTAAACGATAGGTTGGAAATTCGCTGTTAAAAAAAGAATGGGGAATATTCATTTGACGCTTCTTTCCAAAATAACATTTTTTATCAAAACATGAGTTACTACTTGACCATATATTCGCTATCATTTCTTGATGTCTGTGTGAGAAAGAGTTTTACATACATTTATAAAATTCTGTGGTTTAATTCGGGTGAAGTAGTTATGTTTACCCTCGTACCGCATAGTCCACATGCTAATAATTGGCCCCATCCTCCGAATTACATTAGGGTAATGCGTCAGAAAATGTTGCTTAGGTGTTAACAGTCTTTGGAAAATATTAAGAATTATATTTAAATGTTCTGTAATTAAATTTTCCAAAACTAATATATCATTTTCGGAAATTTCATATGAGAGTAAAATTTTCAATATTTTTAACGAACTAGAAATAACTAACCACTGTCTTTCATGGTCAGATCTAAAAATTCTTCCAAATATCATGGGGAAATGTGAGATTAAACATAAAATTTGTATTGCGTTTTGACCACAATTGGATTTATCTAAGTTAATATTGGATGGTTTATTTTTCCTATCTATGTAACCAAAATTATAGGCAGAAATAAAATCGTTTAATTGTTCGATATTGCTTATTACTTTCTCAGATAAGAAAAAACTAAAGATATATTTCAAAGCAAGGGCAGCAAAACCTTGTAAGCCATCGTGCATGAAATCTACACTACAGTTTCTTATTGTATTAAAATATTTCAGATCATTTAATACCGATTTGCGATAAATACCTTGTGTATTGTCAAGTTTGATCTTTTTTGTTAGCGGTTGTTCACTCAGAATGTCATAACATTGTACAGTTCTTAATAAAGTAATATCTTCTGTAGTTGATATTTTCGTATTAATTTTAGTCATCGTGCAAATTCTACAGAAATGGTTAGCCGAAAAAGATTTAGTAAAACCTATCATGTCGTTTCCAGCAAGATTATCATGAGAAAGGGAGACTAATGTTCTATATAGACGACCCAACACGTCTACGAAAATCCCTTCGGTTTCAAGAATTTTTAAATCATTAAAAATTGGACTCATAATACTATTTAAATTAAATTCACCATGTAAATCATTTACATAGAAAAGAGAAACGAGAAATATATTTTCTAAGCTGGATTTGAATTCATTAGGGACATTTTGAATGTTAAAATAGACTGCCCCTATTTTATGAATTAAAACTTTGCTACCTAAAACTTTTGTTAGCTCGAAGTCGTCGTAGTACAATTGCAACTGTAAAATGGGTCGTTCACCATTCGATGGCATCGTTTTTAAGCCATTAAATGCTGAGCCACAACATGGATATTTAAAAATTTCGCTTTGACATTGATGCGTCTGTTGATGTTTTTGAATATGGTGCCTAAAATTGGTATTTATAAAAAGTTTTGTCAATGTTTCTCTAATAGAAACAAAATAAAATTGGTTCTGAACTAAGATTCGCCTGTATGTTTTTGAAATTCTGTGAAATCGCAGTTCCCATCTAAATCCTAAAGAAAGCTCCTTCGGAGAAACATAAAATCTATTTTGCTTCAACGAATTTCGTCGTTGATATTTAGAGCAGTACTTAGCAATACTGTTTTCAACTTTGAACTTTTGGAGATCTCTTTCTTTGTTATTCATATTATTTTCAAATGAATTCATTACATTTTGAATTAAAACTTCAGTCTCTTGGAATACAGTTGATATATTTAGTTTCTTCTGGTAATCCCAGTTGATTCATTGTACTATAAAAACTATTTAAGTTTTTATCGACTGTAAATTCACACCTGGTATCCGTTTCAAATGTCTTACTACAAATAATATCGGATGGTGGATTTGTAGTAGAAGCATCTAGGACCATCGAATAATTTAAAAATAATTTGGAATTAGTATTTGGATGTGGGTGACAGTTATTACTTTTAAGATGTTTTCGTAGGCCTGAAAAAGTTAGAAAAGAGTTTTGACACAATTGATTTCTAACACATTTATTTAATTTACTCGTGTCATTTTCTCTTACATGTTCTTGTAATTTTAGATGATTTATCTTAAGATCATTAAAATCTTTACCACAGACAAAACAATAGAAATTCATTATAAATGTAAATATAAAATGGAAAATAAATCTAAATATAATATAAAAGATAAAACTACGCAATCTATACGTATTATCAAATTAAATGTGTCGTAAAAATAAAGCAACTCTAAATTTAATTTAATTCAAATCATTTAATTTTTTTGAAAAATTGCTAAAAATAATAATTCATAAATACAAACATGTTTAAAAATCATGAACCACTGCCAAATTTTCGTACTCTACAAGTGGTTCTGTTACTTCAGATGCAATTTCTAAATCCAATTTCGTGGACACATCTTTTATTTTTGTTGTAATTTTAGTGGTTTGAATTTTGAAAAAATAATACGATATAAATGTCCAAAAGTTGTTTAAAGCTTCGTTAAATTTTTGATTGAAAACGTAATGTGCTTTAAACAATATATCTACAGCATCAATTATGGTGAAACAGGCTAGTAGAGGTATTAATTGCGACTCGACACATAACAAAATTTCATGAATGGCCAGTTTTGTTTCTCCTTTTGCAATTAAGTATGGCGCAGTGTTGTCGTTTTCTTTTAACTCGTCGTTGGATAAATTAAGCTATGAAAATAAAATCAAATTTTAGAAAAATGGTTTATGTTACATCAAGTTTTACAAAAACATAATTTTATGAAAAATAAACTCGACATATAATTAATAACTTTTATGGAGATAATAGAACAAAACGACCAATACTTTTGTGCCTTTATCAGTTTTATTACTTTAGAATATTTTTACTTCATTATCAATGTTTCGCAAAATTACTTGTATATCACATAAAATGATTCTAATATACAATTGGGTCTCAGAATAACTGGTCCAGGTAGAAAATATAATACTGAACAAAAAGAAAACATTATTCTGGAACACTTTGTAAATAGTTTATTCGATTATATCACCTACATTTTTAAATAAAATAAGACGATCTGTGCAATTTTTAAATGGGTGCCGTTTCGTATTGGCTGATGTTTTTCCCATTGTCGTCTGTGGCAGTAGGTTAAGCAATAAGAACAATTTTTGATATGAAGGTATTCATTCTAAAAGTACAAGTAATTTAACCATACTATTTATATAATTAAAATGATCAAATCTAGTACCATCTAGATCAGAAGGCAATGTGTCGTTCGCGCCCTTAAAACCTCTCCAAACTTTTTCTATCATTCCAGCAACTGTTGGCCAAGTTTTGGTTAATTGAGATGAGTTATCAGGAAACCGTAAAGTAAAATTGAAAGAAATCTGAAAGATATTAAATAAATTTTTAGTGTTAATTTGAAAATAAATTACAACAATTACATATTAATAAAATAAATACATATAATAGTTATTTACTTACCAAAACTGGATTTACAAAGAAAAATGGGAAAGCTTCGGCTAAGTTATTAAACTTATTATTTTTAAT
Organism: Nephrotoma appendiculata; assembly: GCA_947310385.1. Taxonomy (NCBI): domain Eukaryota; kingdom Metazoa; phylum Arthropoda; class Insecta; order Diptera; family Tipulidae; genus Nephrotoma; species Nephrotoma appendiculata. The sequence continues at coordinate 241,045,390 of OX371223.1, read as the reverse complement.
TGCTTTTTCCCTTAAGGTTATTGTGCTCACGAGTTTTTGCTTCAAAAAATCAAGCTGCATAAAGGCATTTAAATGTTGCAAAATTAACAAGTCTTCTTCAAAGTTCGAGCAGGAAATATCTTTGTTGTTTGTTGCTTTTGGCAAATTTTGTAATTTAACTCCCCCGACGAAATAATCTCTTTCGCTTTGATGGTGGGTCCTCGCCGGTTGAACTGACTGCTTTGGTTTTGAATAATTTGTTTCGTATATGGTTTAATCTATTTAAAATATAACCCCGATTTTCCTGTCTATTATAAAGCAGATCCTGAAAGCAATAATAAAAATATATTGATAACAGGTGCTAGTTTGTGATCGTGGTCAGGATAATAAGAAAATTTTTTCACTAATAATGCAACATCTTCTCTTATGATAGCCCGTCTTTCAACATCTGATAAATCAGGTAAACTAGAATGATCTTTCTTAATTTTTTGAAGCACGTAGGCATTACTAGATTCCATTACAAAATTTTGAAGTTCCTAAACAGAAATTTTATGATCATTTAAAAATTGATTAAGCTCGTATTAAAAGTTTTACCTCAGACGAAATATAAATATCATGACCTATACAGCAATTTTGTTTTTTTAAGGTTGTTGCTGGTTTAGTTTTTAATTTTGGTTCTAATATAAAATCTGAGCTAGTAAAATATTTATTGGAAAAATATTTCTAAGAAGTACTCTTCTGGGATTTCGCAACCTTTTGCACCTGCAATATGTTCGATATCATATACCGAAACATCAGCGTGAATACCTACTACAGAGAAAAATGTTGTTGTATATTATTGTTCCCTACAAATTCACCACCATGCCCCCACCATATTTTATTGAAAATGGTAAATTTGAAGTAAATGCCTCAAGTGATTACAGTTTTCATCAATAGTAATTTTTGTTCAATGAAATAAATTATCTACAACTTCAGTAACATATCAAAAGTGCATACAAACAAAATATTACATACTCGTAAACTAGCGCCATAACACATGGCGCTTAAATGTTGATCTAATCATTTTTTTTTTATTTTCATGCATTAGATATGATTATTTCACAGCGACATTGCATTACATATGAAAAATGCGTATTGCATTAAATTTTCCATATTCACCCGATTACCAAATACGAGTATATAATATTATAACGTAGCTAACAAAAAATCTTTGTAGTCCCAATTTTCCTGCTGCTTGTTGATTTTAATGTAAATTATTTTCTGGTTTATATTACATTTCACAAAAACCACAAGTTTGTCCATGTTGAATTTTTTTAATTGTTTTATATACATATGTAAAGTGTATAAATTTGTTTTCACTAAAAACTTTTTATTGTGGGTATAATTATTAATTATTAATAAATACACTAATAATTGTTCAATATTTTTTCCTCACAACACTAATTATATTTTAAAAGTCACTTTTAATAAAATATAGACTAACTCACACAATGTTTCGGTATAAAATGAAAACAGTTATAGAGAAATCTCTTTGATTGGTTGATACCAGATACAAAACAAAACCTCAGAGTTGTGACCCGTATGAATTTCAACATTAAATCAGAGATGTGAACTACCAAAACCAACTAAATATATGAATCTTTTATTAGAATAAATATTTTTTTTTATTAAATTTAAATTAAATATTTATTTAAATTCAATGTTTAGTACCAACGTGGTACCAAAGTGGTTCTTCAAACAGCGATAATATGGATTCTTTTAAACTATCTTCCTTGGACAAGCAACGGCTAGCGTAACATCACTGGAATCAGAAAATGAATCTTCAAAAAGCCCAGTTCGTCTGCTGGAGAAAAAATTCGAAAGCAGATCGAAGAGCAAATTATCCGGGCCAATCCAACAGTTCAATCCGACCTTAATCATTTTGAAGACAATTATTATGCCGTGTTGCCTGGACTCAATTCATTGGATTAGACAGACAAGTGTCTCCGATAAAATAATTCAACGGGGCGGATAACGGGGCTGATGTAAAATTGCCGGTAAATAAATATTCCTGAGTTAAAGGGCAATTACAAAGAATGGCAGATATTACCAATGTGACTGAAGCAAATTATAAAGAAGCTCTCAAAAACTCACTATGATAAAAAACGTCATACCATCACATCGCATATCGAGTCGTTCTTAAAGCAGCCATCCGTTACAAATCGTTCAAACTTCAGATGAAGCATTACGTGTGCTGAAATGCTTGGGTACGAAAGCGGAAATGCGCGACCCGTGGCTTATTTACATTCTTTTAAATAAGCGTGACGGCGAAACACAAACATTATGGTCACAGTACAGTATAGAGGATCGGGATTTTCCCACTTTGGCTGAATAATTTTACAAGTTTTTGGAGAACTGAACGGATTCGTTAGAACCATTGAAAGCATTTACAAGAAAATCTAATCCAGCTATGCCAATGAAGATAAGTAATAAGGTCATCTTTCGCTACGACCGCGAGCAGTAATAGTGACAAAGTATTATAAAGCCCAATATGCCAAACTGATATTCACAAGCTCTTGGAGTGCGAGCAATTCAAAGCCATGGCAGTATCCAAGCGGCAAAAAACAATAAAGGAGGAAAAGCGATGCTTTAATTGCTTGAATTATAGCCATAACGTATACGCATGCAGATCCAAGGCCAGATGCCGTCATTGTCGACGCAAGCACCCTGTTGCATATAGACGAACAAGTTAAAGCTAGCCCGGCATCAAAACCCGCAGATACCGCAGCGAGTCAAACCGAACCAACCAAGGTTTTTCAGGTCATGATGGCATCTCAAGCTGTGCTGCCCCCAACGAACCAATGGTCAAAAAGTAACGAAGGATCTAGGGGATGTAAGTCGGGGGCATTCGCGAGGAAAGGTCCGGCTGTCTGTTCACAAGAAGCATCCTGTTCACAAGAAGTCGAAGCATACGTTGTATCTAAAATTGCCTCATTTGTTCCAGCAAGCGATTTTGATACTGATATATGTGAGCAACTAAACGGGTTGCGCTTAGCAGATCCAAAGTATAACCATAGAGGTGCAGTAGAGGTACTAGTCGACACTGAAGTCTACTATGGGGTAGCGGATGGCAAACAATTGCAGCTACCACTAACTGAATCTCCACAACAAATTGGATCATCTTTGGGGATAGCGGCCAGCATATTAAGAGCAATGGAACGGAGGTATCAACGAAGTAGCGTATTCAAAAATTTATACATCGCCTTTTTGCAAGAGTACGAACACTTAGGACACATCAAGTAGATCTGCTTGTTCAGTTTGTTCTCACCGGAGACATTGAGAAAGTGTATACTGCCAGGTATTGGTCGACGAAGAAAGTGTGAACCTGCAACACATTATCTGGCGAAGCAAGCAAGAGCAACCAATCAAGCATTATAGACTTAATTTTTAGTCATTCTTAGTAACAAGGTGCTTAAACGAATTAGCGATAACGAATCAGGAGCAGCATAGAGCAGCAGCAACAGCTATAAGAAGAAATATCTACGTCGACAACTTAATGACAGGGGCAAGCTCGATCCAGGATGTGTTGAAGTTAAAAAAAAGTATTTTGGCGATTCTACGATCTGCAAAATTCAATATGCGTAAGTGCCCCTCGAATAATAAGACAATCAGACGAACATTTGGCGATATACCCGATACAATGACCAATCTGAAAATTATGGAGTATCCCCAGGCAATCGAATTATTAGGCTTAGAATGAAGTGCCAAAACCGACGAATTCAGTTTTGCGGCGAATTTTGAGAGCAGAGTAAGTCATACCAAGAGATCGATGTTGTCAGAATCGAGTCGAATATTTGATCCACTGGGTTGGTTAGCTAATACGATTGTCCGGGTAAAAATATTATTTCAAACCACCTGGTTACAAGCTATCAAATAGAACGATGAACTTCCAGCACCAACCATAAGTCAATGGGTAAGATTACGTAAAGATTTGGAGAGTCTGCAACGAGTGCGAGTTCCCAGATGGATTGGGTCGCACGAATTAATCGAGCTACATAGATTCTGTGATGCCAGCCAATATGCGACCACAGTTTATGCTCGGATCGTTAGAGGAAACACCGTAATTACTCGTCTTATATCAGCCAAAACGAAGGTAGCACCGATCAATCAGCTGAGCATACCCCGGTTAGAACTCAACAGTGCTTTTTTGCTGACAAAACTTATGTTGGTTATTCAAAGTGCATTAAACCTAACCATTGAAAAAATTACGTTATGGAGTGACTCAAAAATAACTCTCAATAGGTTGTCAGCACAACCACGAAAATGGCCAACATTCGTTGCCAATCGGACTTCCGAAATTTTAGGCCACTTCAAACGAGAGCAATGGAACCATGTGAGCTCAGCCGACAAACCTTCTGACTGCGCATCCCGCGGGATAAATCTAACTGATTTATTGAAAAACGAGCAATGGTGGAATAGATCACGATGGCTGAGCACAGCGAGAGAAAGTTGGCCAACGCTAGCTTTTTATGGTACGAATGAAGAGGCTAAAGTACAGACTTTGGCTTTCAAAGTGACTGTTGAGAATTGCGTTATACAAGACATTACGAGTAAAAGCTCCAGCCTTTTTTTTGTGTTTATTTCTGCAATCTGTTCTGGGGCCTGTTCAGCTCTCCCTGCTCTTTCGCGGTTTGCTTATTCCGTCCTTACTTTTACGCCAGTCAGCTAATTCGAGGATGTACGGCTATAAGACCGATTTGAGACCATCTGCACATTGCAAGCTCTATGCCAGCCTATACTGACATGGAAGATGGGTCGGCCCATGAGTTTTGCACTCCGACAAGGGGTCATAGATGTGTTACATTTCATCCCACATCGTAATCTGTTATGAAATTTCACTTTTGCATCCTGCCCCTATCGGGATTCGAACCCGGTACCTCCCGATCCTAATGCCAAAGCTTTAACCACCGTGCCATTTGGTCGGTCAGCCTTTTTAAAATGTCGAAAATATTAGCGTCAATGATTCGTTTTTCTCGTAATTGTCGAATGTCCAAGAGTCACAGAAACACCGCACCGATGAGCTTATCCACCCAAATTTTAAATTTGACATAAATCTATGTAATATAACTTTTTCCTCTGGTTGTTTGCCGGATTTCATTTTATTTTATAAAATGACGTCTGTAATAAATTAAATTTATTGAGGGGATAGTAGATCATCGTGTAATTTATAATTTAAATAACAACAAGAGGGAAACAGATAAAACACTTTTCCAAGTTTCTTCATCATTATAATACTTCATCTATTTAGAGACAAAGTTCAGAAATAAAAAAATTAATGACATCCACCCAAATTTTAAATTTTCCGGTAAACATTTAAAGTCAGACAAACGGAACGGATAAATATTTTTTTAATTACTTTGCCTGTAGCGCAGAGAAAAAACATTTCAAGTCGTTTATTTTGTTCAAATGAAAAATAATTTAGTTTGATAATTACATCCTGGTAATGTCTTAATATCCGGAATTAAAATAATAAAAATGAACATAAAAATTTGTGCTCAAAAGTAATAACAGAAGTACCGTGCAATGTATGCGCAGGAATATATTAAAAATATGTTGAATATTTTTAAGTAATTTAAAATTATTAATTTTCGTATACGTAATCAAATGTGACTTATTTTGATATTCTTCATCCACAAACATTACATGATGGTTCTCTGTACCCCAAAAATCCAAGGTTACTTGGTACAAACATATGTATGTTCGTCATCTTTAAGTAAAATAACAAGTACTAAGGCTCGTAGTTATAATCCCTAACATGAATAGAAATCGTGAAACTTCTGGGCGATAAAAACCGATACATCTGAAAAACTACAAGAAAAATTCGTTTCAGAAGAGAGGCTTATATGTATGACTCAAATTAATTTTGACAAGAAAAACCTCAACAAACAGTTGCAGTTATGACACACTAAAATGCCTTAAATAAAAAGGCATTTTGAAGGCATTTGTCGCAAATCGTAACTTACAATGCTCACATAATTACCCCGTCCCCATAACTAGGTATTCGTCATTTGAATGATTCCTTTGGAATTGCTAGTAACAAAAGGGTAATACTCAAGTTTGTTGTTTTTGGTTAGCGAAAAGCTTATATCTGTATGGTATAGTTCGAATGATATGTACGTAAGAACTACCAAAGATATTGCCGGATTTCATGAACTTGATACACACATGCCCATTTATATTTATATTTTAATATTAAAACATTTATCCCAACAAACTGGGCCGCTGTAAACAAATCGGCGAACGAAGTCTAAAATTCACACCTACTCGTGGAATCCTAGATTATCCTTTTTCAACGTATATGCAAATTTGGTTACATTAAGGCATTGCTGCCTTAATAGACGTAGGTAGAAAGGTTAGATTTGCTTTTGCCGGAGAATTTGCAATCTCGTTAACATCAATGTCAGAGTGAGCTGACATCCACCTTATCGTAACTTTATTATAACTGTGAAGGAAATATACATGATATGTACACTGTATAATGAACTTAGAATTAACCAAGGGGTTGTGTCAAAGCATTAAGCATTGCCTGGCTGTCAGAGCTTACATAAAGGTTACCCCATGAACCATCTGAGTAGAAGAATAGTGATTTGAACAATTCATCCCTAAATTCTTGATATTGAGGGGCTACACTTTAAGTTAACTACCACACTAGTGACTTGTAGATGAAGCACAAAATTTTCAATTATGGGGAGACAATCCCCAGGAAGTGCCATAAGCTCTGCGACATTGCCGATATACTCATGTAACGGTTGCTTTTTGAAGTTTAGATTCAAAATAGAAATTACAAGATAATTTAGATTCCAAAATGACATCCAGTTGTTTAACGAGTATGGGAACTGTTGGTGCCTAACACATAATATCCCTTCTCAACCTAAAATACATAAAAACTTGGGACACATAAAAATTGATGACATACTTCTACAGCTGGAAGAAAATTTCCATTAGTAAATATAAACTTATAATATGCATAAACTTACTTACAATTCCATTAACATATAATCTATTATTAATTCGGGCAAACCTGAAAATATATAGTATTTAATTAGTAATTAGTTTAATAAGATAAATCATAAATACTTAGCTCACATCCATAATTATGCAGAAATTGTTTTGTTTACAATTTCCATTTTTGACGTCCATGTGTATTAACAAGAACAAAAAATTGTAGTAGAGGTATAATATGGAAACAAAAACTGCGTTACCATCAGGGTAACTCACTGAACTTACTTTTCAAATCGATTTGGAAATAAAATTGTCAAATTTATTCATGTTCCAAAAAATTAATTCAGTGTAAGAAAAATCTTTGTGAAATCAACAAGTACAATTAAAAATAAATTATTAAATAAATTAAATATCCTAAAATAAATAAAATCGGTGTATAACATTTATCACGAGTGCTCTGAATTGCGGAATATAAATACACGCCTCAGGACAACCGGTTTAAGAAGATACAGTCCACTTTACGGCAACGTGGAAATAAAAGCATCGTCATTAGAGGCCACCATTTTCATGGATTTTATATTCAAATCCGACTGTGCTCCACCAGGAACAATAAGGCCATTTTTGTGCTTGGTGGAAACCGCCAGATCCGTTTTTAGATGGATTTCCGTGAAGATTGATGCAACAAAAACTCACAGTTCATACTGTGGGTTTGTTGTATGTGACAACAAATATGACATTCAGGTGCTTAGCTGAGATGGTTATAATTAGGTCGCCGGCACAAACCTGAGCGCCAAACACGGGCAGTTGAAATTTGACTAAAAGAATATCTATAACTAAGAGCCATAGCAGTGGCAAAGCGAGTTTGGTTGAGATTGTCCTTAATATTAGTATTAAGGAGACTCAGCGAGGAAAATTACATTAGAACCACTTGCTTTAAACAGTGCACAGGATAGCAAACTCTAGTACAGAATGTCGTATGTAATAACCTTTTACGAAAGAGATCAACAGTGTGAGCAAAATTACTAGCTTGTTCAGTGGCAACAGGATCAGAACTAATGATCCAACCAGGACGAGGTTAACTTTCCGTTAGGTAAACGAAGAGCTTCAGGTTTATACAATTGTCATTATTGGTCAAAATTTTGTTGACCCTCATGGCCTTGAAGAGTTATTTTTCTAGCCCCATTCATCAGTTTCCTAGTAGTTTTCCTCAATTTTTTAACCTTAGAACAGCATAATGCTTTGTTCCGCGCTTTGCAGATCTCGAGACATTATTCTTGTAAAAGATGGTTTTCTTCATAAACTGTCAATAAAATAATAAAGAAATCAATTGCAATGGGCTTTGGTTTCAAGAAAATTCGGTTAAGGGATCCTCCAGTGGAGCACGGGTTCGTTTAGTAATTTTTCTCTTCAGCTTAAACGATTTTGGCGAAAATTTTTGAGTGAAGTTTTTCCAGGAGCCAATTGCGGTATGTGAAATGTATAAATTTTGAAAAATTCATTAAAAGATCATCTATAAGGTCTTCGTGCATCCTATTTATTTCGGCTCTCATAAATTTGGTAAAAATTGATGATATGTGGAAACCCCTCACCACGAATCGATTTCGATTAGTCCAGATTTCAGCAAGACTTCTTCAGAGGGTCGTTTGGTGGTCCCGGGTCCCTTTCTTTAATTTATTTCGGTTCGCACGAGTTTTATAAAAATTATGAGCAAGGGGATTTGAGTTTCAGGGCTCGATTGCGATAGGCGCTTATTTCGGGAACACCATTTCAAAATGTTGTTCGGCGAGGTGCGGGTTACTTGTTTAATTTCTTCCGTTTTCTGCCCATTTTTCGGTGAGGCCCAGCTTTCATCTGTTTTTCAGGGAATTTCTAATTCCTGGATGACTGTGATGAGTCTGTTTAGAAAGTCCCCCTATTAGGGCCGAGGTTGTTACAGGCTGGCTACTGCCAACCTGCAGATTTTCACTAAACGCATGCAGAGGCTTCCACGGTGATTTTTGCCGGCTACGTTCTCAGGGAGAAGTGCTAAGGTCGTGGGGTTTGAGGCTTGCTTAACAGAAAGTTGGGGGGAACGCAAATAATAATAAAAAAAAAACCCGGAGTTCCGCCGAAATTCGTCAGACGGAACCTGAGGAACGAACAACACAAATAATTATAAACCGAGAGAGGTGCCTTGGTGCGCGCATCCATTCGAACTCAAACAAGGCCAAGCCTTGGTTACGAAATTGGATGCGGGCACCAAATGACCGCAATCACTACGCCAACACAGAGGGAGTCTCCGCTCCCATCACACCATACCGGAAAATTAGTAATTAATTTCCTTAAAAATAGAAAAATCCAACCACAAAGAAAATTGTCACAAAAGAATGAACGAGAGAAGAAAAGGTAAATAGGAACGCCGAAAGGAAAACAAAGAAAGAGAAGCGAGAAGAAACGAGACGCGAGACCAATATGCATCGAGCGTGCACCAGTGATGAAATTGGCAGTACAATTGTACTTTTTTCGATACAATGAACTTTCTGTGAATACACTAATACATTCGGTTTATTTTTAGTACATTCACTTAAATTTTCTCCGTATTGAACAATTTGATTGATTCTTTATGGTTTTTTGGTAAAACAGAAAATATTATTGCAGTTGATGGTTTATTGGGAAATGTTTTCGTTTTTATCGTATTTTCGATTTTCTTCTTCTCTTTTCTCTCTTGTTTTGTTTTCTTTTACTAATGTGATTGGCTATAGGCTGATAGGCATTGTAATGTGAATTTAATGTGTATGGAATATTGCCGTGGATAATATAATCTAGTAAAGTACATTTTAAGATTGAACAGTTTTTTCAAAAATACTGAAAATGGACAGGTATAATAAAAATAAATTAAGAATTTCATTAGAAGTTCTATTTTAAAATGTTATACTATTTTAACAGTTTTGAAGTTTTTTTTATTATAGATGGTTAATTAAACCAAATTATTTGACCGGCTGTAATGAAAGTTCGATATCATTACCAAATGATGTTGTAACCATTCTGAATCAGGAAATACCAAATTGAACAAACCAAATTTCTAAAAACGAAATGACAACTAAGCCGTCAGGATTATTGGATAATATTGAAGACCTCCAGCTAAACGTGTAAGTATATTTTCACTGTGATAACTTCTAGATATTTATTAGAAATTTTAATAAAATTACGTAAAGGTTAAATGCACCAGAACTAGCGCTGAGACCAAAAAAAAATTGCTACTTAGCAAGAAAATTGGAAAAAAGAGTATGAGTGGTTAGTGGAAGTACCGTCGAATTCAAAAATGAAGAAAAAAATGTGTAGTGTTTGTAACTCAAAAATAGTTGGTGGAAAAACCCACATTGATAGATACGCTTCGAGTGATTTGCACAAACGTGCAATTAAAAGTGCTAGAAAAAATGCTAAAATAAATGAGGTTTTTGAAATTGAAACCACTGTAATTAACAACGAGGCGAAAAAATTCGAGATGTCATTGAGCTTGTTTGTAGCTGAGCACAATTTACCTTTTGCTATCCTCAACCATTTAAATTTGTTACTAAAAAATGCAATTAGTGATTCCAAAATAGTAAAGAAAATGAATATTCATCGAGCTAAAGGGCAAAAAATTATAAGACAGGTGATGGGTCCGGAGAATAGTAGACTTATTTCAGAAATAGCCAACAATCAGTATTATTCAATTATTATTGACGAAAGTACTGACATCACATCATCAAAAAATTTGGCAATAATCATCCGAAATTTCGATCAAAAATCTCATGATAATTTTTTGGCATTGGTACCTGTTGAAACTTCCTCCGCTTTGGGTATTTTTACAGCATTATTGAATGTGTTGCAGGAAAACAACATCCCCTTGAAAACCCTAATTGGATTTACAGCTGACAACTGTTTCGTTATGATGGGGAAAAATAACGGCGTCCAAGCAAAATTGAAAGAGCTGGTGCCAAAATTGGTAGTAAATGGGTGCATTTGCCATAATATTAATTTAATTTCGTTGTCTGCGGCATCTCAGCTTCCTAACTCAATTGATCAACTCATACGAGAAATTAACCGTCATTTTTGTAACAGTGCTAGCAAACAAAAGGACTTCATAAAATTTCAAGAATATTTCAGAAGTGAAGTACACAAAATGCTTAAATACGCTTCAACACGTTGGTTATCACGGCAGGTAAATTAACTTAAATTCTATTACATACTTCATTTATCGCTACACATTATGCTATCAAATTGTTTTCTTCATATTTTTAGGCTGCAATTGACCGTATCATCGAGCAATGGGATACCCTTTTATATTATTTTGAACTAAGCAATTTCGATGCTGGTTATGGCAACGAGAATATCGAATTTATACTGAACCATTTGAAAAGCAAATTAATAAAGCTTTATTTTTTATTTCTATCATATGCCTTAAGCATAATTAATTCAGTTAACGTGTAAATGCAATCCGAGGATGCCAGAGTGCATATTATAATACCTCGAATGAAATTTTTATTCGACCAATTTAGTCGGAATTTTATTAAAAAAGATGCCCTGGATAAAACATGTAATTCTCTGTTAAATTTAAGCGAAAATCATTTACCTTTAAATCAAGTTTATTGTGGTACGCAGGCGGAACTTTTATACATGCAAGGAAACTTGCCAGAAAATGATTTACATTTGTTTAAAACGAACGTTAAAAAATTTTATATAAGTTTCTGTGATAACTTGAGAAAAAAAATCAATTTCAAAGACGAAATTTTAAATTTGATGACCATATTTGCACCTAATCATGTAGTTTCAGGAGAAACTAACAGTATTTTGAATGTAATATTAAAAATTTTCCCAGATGACGACATAAAGCTTGCTGAAAAAATAAATAACGAATTCAGAGCGTTAGCTGATTATACGGAATTAAAAAAGTTCAGAAATAGTTCAATTGCAGAGTTTTGGTCTGAAGTAGCCACAATCAAGAACGAACTAAACGAGAATATGTTTAAGAATATAAGTCGCATCGCACAGGGAATTTTATCTATTCCGCATTCCTCTGCAAATGTAGAACGTATATTTTCGATACAGAATATTATTAAAACAAAATTGCGCAATCGACTTCAATTACAAACTTGTTCAGCATTAATCCAAACCAGAAACTTAATAAAATCTGATAATTGTTATGGCTACAAAATTTCGCAAGATTTGGTAAAGAAAAGACTTCAAAATGCTGCTCTGGTTCAAGAGGAAATGTTAGAGTGATTATAATTGATGTATTGTTTTTGTTATTTTATTGTATTTTTATGATTTTTTGTTATAAAATATGGAAAATGTGTGCAGTGTGATATTGAAATAAACAATTAATTTTTAATTAATGAAATAAAAATATTTTATATTATTTAAAAAATAGTAGTATTGTTTTTTATTTTTAAAAATCCGTCTCAAGTACAATTGCTCCCCGTTTAGTACAATTTATTTGTACACTACAAAATATTCTTATTTCATCACTGGCGTGCACCAGCTGTGCGGCGCTCGATTACAAAATTTAAATTTAAAAATAAAAATGTAAAAAAAAATATAAAATAAAAATGAGCAAAAATATAATAAAACAAAAATCGTACCTTAATTAAAATAAACTAATAATGTTGCGGCCGTCATGCCACAGGGTCGCCGCCCCGGACCGTTGCGGCTTGATGTGCCGTTACCCCACCGGTGCGGCCTTTGCGCCGTCGTTGGGCGACTCCCCGCCTTTGCGCTCGAGCGCTTGCCTGGTTGGGCAATATGTTGTGGGGCCTTTCCCCGATAACAGAAAAATACCAATGGCCGGTTGGCCACCCGTATTGTTGCGGTGTTCCACACGGATAACCACCCTCCAATAGCCGGATATTTGGGCGTTGGCTTGCCGAAAACCGTCAATCGCCGGTACCGTTAAGCGTTGCTTCGACAAAAACCATTCGATGTTTGACCGTCGGAATTGCGCCACATGTCGCAAATGTAGTGCACGAAAAGACCAGGTCACTCCCCAAATTACAAATAAAAAATAATTTCAAATCCGTCTCTATCTATTATCGAACATTAATCACAATCACTTTATTTTATTTTGCATCAGGCTTTAGGTTATTTTAGATAATTGTACAAAAAATTGGTTTTTCAACTTTTCGGCAACGGTACACACAACCGCATTCGTCCCGTTAAATTACTATCAGGAAATAATGCGAAAATCACCAGTTTGATAATAATTTTTTTTTTTTCAAATAAAAACGAACTTTGATTTCTATTTTTTTTTTTTTTTTTCTATAAACAAATATATATTTTATTCACCATATAATTCATATACTTTATATTTTTTTCTCTTCTTTTTTTTTTTAAAAAACAACAATTTTAGTTTTACAAGTTTCTTCAAGTTATGTTCTCTCAACAAAAAAAAAATGTACCAAAACGATATAGGTGTATACTTAGATATTCAACAGAAGACCATTTTTATATCTTTTTTATTCCAAACCAGACTGTATTTCACAAAAATCAAAACTCGAATTGACAAGAAAAAAATTCTTGCGCCACACAGCGACGCGAAAAAAATGTTCTAGAAAAAACATCTCTCTTCTCTGTCTTTCGTTTATATCAGTTCGCATTGATATAAAAGAGAAGCATATAAGAAAAACATTTTTCTAAAACATTTTACCTTGTACACACTTGGCGCGCACTGGTCTCGCTCTCTCCCATTCTCGGCAGTTGCACCAACAAAACAAAAAAACACACAGGAATCCATCCACCATTAACCGCGTTTAAACATCCAATCTACACCCGGACGCAAAAGAACCCGGACGCAAAACAACCGAGGAGAATAAAAACACAAAAATTTACAAAAATGGGGATGTAATCCATAAAATCAACATTTGGTCTTGTTAAAGACAACACAGTCGTAACAAGGTCCCATTTAAAATAAGTTTTGGCTCGAATGATTTTGATAAAAGCTGGTGAGGGGATCGATTCGATTATCACGCACAGAATTCCAATTGCTCTTTTTTCATGGGGTTCCTGGTGGGGGGTTTCTTTCAACATTTTATTTGACTTGAACGATTTTCTTACAATTTTAGGAGTGCTTCAGAAAGACTGATGCAGTCCTTCTGAAGCACTGTTACGTGATATTGTACCACGTTGCGTGATTTTACGTTCCATGTTCCATCATATATAGAATGGTTGCACTAATCGCATCCTTTTTAAAATGTTGGTTGTTATGAGTAACAATTAATTTCTAATTAAGGTTTTGTCCTCGGTCCTCTTTTCAAATTTTCCTCCGCCTTCAGAAGATTTCAAATACCACGAATTGATTAACATGTGTACTAATGTCGTAAAAAAGTCATTTAGGGAGTCCTTTGGTGGGACCGAGGCCAGTTATTCAATTTTTTTCGGATCGAACGATTTATATATAAATTGTGGTGATAAGCACGATTTTAATCCTTAATTCGGGAAATTTGGTTTAAAGGCCCTCAGAGAAAAGATATTTTCGAGTGCCAGTAAAGACCTGGGGGTTGTAACGCACTAGCAGATCAACTCAGTACCGGAACAGGACAGGATGATATAAAAAAACGTTAATTCCGGCCATATGGCCTATTACAAATACCATATAACATTAAATTTATTCTAAATGAAATTTTTTACAATTTTTGTTTATTTCCTCTTTGGCTTGGTGAATTGGTTTTGATCCGGTTGTTCGTTGTTTTGTTGTTTGTAACCTGCAACGTGCTCCCCAATTATCGGGTATGAGTTAGATTCGTCTACCGTTTAACCGTTTGAAAATTGTTTTTGGGCGCCAGTCTACCTGCACGTTTAGCCCAGCTTAGCTCAAATGTAAGCAGGGCGACACGGGCGAGGTTATACCACAAAATACCCCAACACGAAAGAAACGCGATCACTTGACCATCGCAGCAACTCGCAATTGAATTCGCTCTATTCATAACACATGGAACAAATTAAGGAAACAATACGTCGGACAGTCTTTGAAAGAAAAGGATGACTCACCTGTCGTCTGTTAACCTTCGGTTCCGGTATGCCGCTCCCGTCGATTCCACTTTGTTATTCGGTTTTTCTACCACAGACACAGCACAAACCAAATTCCTTTTAATGCGTCGTCGCACAGCAATAAACTAAGGCTTCAACAAGCCCTCGCGGAACACAGGTGATTGTATAGTTAACTAGTTCGATCATGATAATTGTGGCGTCTTGTTTGCCTCACACAACAATCAAACAAATCACTTTGATTCTCAACAAATAACTCAGTTCAATCTGAGTTATTCCTTACTTAATGTTTTTTGAATGTTTATTGACAAACTCGATATTTTTATTTTTGTTTACAATATTTATTTTTTTATGATTCACGAACTAACAACAATCATTAACAAAAACAATTTTTATTAAAACTGAGTTACATTTTATTTTCGACTCAAACAAAAAAAACAAAACACTTTAGTCTGTATCCACTTAAATTGTCCGCATTGACTTTTCTTTTATTTACGATCAGCTCGTCTTGGCGATCAAATTATGAATGTCATCTTCTTTTCCGTCTTTCTTCCACCATGAAAATTTCGCATTTTTTCGTGTTGTCGCCCTGCTGCTCACTCATGTCCGAAAATGTCATCTTAAATTGCCGAAACACCTTCTCAACGCCATCTTACCCCTCTTTGATGATCGCGGAAAGCTCTTTGCGATTTCAATTATTTTTCTCGCCTAGATGCATGCTGCACAACGTCGGCATTTATGGTGGGCGCTCATTTAGTTTTATGATCATAGAAATAAATATTAAAATTTAAATTTTTATTCTTTTATGATCTATTGAGCCATAAACAAAATTGTATCCATGCAATTGCAATCTCCAACAACAACACATTAGCACAATTACGACTTTATTTGTTTGCCAACAGACGAGTCTTTAAGGTGGGAATGAAATTTTAAAATCGAGAGCAGATAGAAGAAAAGGAAGGGAGAGTTGAAAGGAGAATCCAACGCCGGTTCATGCGATTGTACGAATCCAACTAGCGAGTGCTGGATCAAACCCGCGCTACCGTTTGCTATCAACGTTCTGCACCAACCCCTACTAGGTAATTATTACAACCCGTGTGTTTGGCAACGACTATTTAGACGTAAAAAATAAGAAAACAAAAGAAAGGTAAGTACAGTTATGGATGTATAGCGTAGGCGGCATCGAGATTCTTTCCCGTCAGGCTGTAACTTTATTACTGTTGGGCGCCATTCTGGCAAGCCAAAGAGGTAACCACCCGCGTGTGGAAAATAATCTAGGAAAAATATGGAAAAAAGAATAAAGTACTTACCGACCGTTGTTACTACCTGTTCGATGGACCTTCACTGTACCTCCTCCGGTGCAACTGCACGATAATTGTGTCCTAATCACACGATCCAATCATGGATCACTTTGCGCACCTTGACGAAACGACCGTATACCTTCCAGTTTTAATTTTCTCGGCACAACGAACGTATCCTCGCCAGTTTTAATTTGCTCGTCAACACAACTGTATGTTTTTTCAGCTTTACTTTGCTTCTAAGCACGGACGTGTACTTTGCATAATTTTCAACTAAGAATTTATTTTCTTTTTTTTTAACGCGGAACTTATTTTCTTTTTAACATAAAAACACCAAAAATTACTCAACTTAATGTCACCTTTCTTTTAATTTTTCGTTTATTATGACATACACCAATCAAACACATCAAAGCACCAAAAACAAAACTTGTCATTCGCCGTATATACTGTAGATTTCGTCAGTGCGTTTGGTATCACGTTGTACCTCAAGCTGTCATCTCTTTCTATTTCATTATTTTATTTGTTCTTTATGCACTCGCATCAACCGCTACCATGAACCTAACAACAGCCGGCAAGTACCATGGTTGGAGTATTGAGAATCGGTTTTGGAGTTGGATTGGATAGTAGCTAACCAACCGGCCTTTCTCTCCAGAACTTACGCCTCGTTAGTTGTCGACAATGTTTGAAATGTGGTGGGTTTTCTCGACATAAAATCTCAACAGCGCGATCGCAATATTTGATTGTTTTGTTATGAAACCCTGGTAAGGGGCTGTTTATGGTTTTAAGGGTGAGCTCAAAAATTGAAATTATTTTAAATTAAAAGCCCATAAATTGCTCCTAGTTCTACAATCAAAATTAATTCAAAACTGTCTGTGATTAGTGGTGAACTCAGCCTCCCACTATATTTATTTAAATTCCTGCTAACCTGATCGTGCTCAAAAATGTAGGTTTGCGATTTCTAGAGCTCATTAGTCTGCACTAATTTATTGATCAATTTTTTAAGGTGGCTAGAGGCTAGTTCAACAGGGGTGGTGTGACATAATAGTTTACGATTTAAATTGAGCATTCTTCATATATCGTTAAATAACTGTAATTTGACCGCCATCAAAAAAATTATTATTCAACATTTCATAATTTCTACAAAATCTCAAATAAAAGAATTATTTTATTATTCCTAATAAGATTACTTTTGTGCGATGTCTGGAAAATAATTTATATTAATATTTCAAGAATAAAATTATTTGCATTTTTCGGTATTAGAATGAACTCCTTCTTTGAACATCCTCTGGCGCTATACAATTATTAGTTATTGTTTTATGAAAAATATGAAACAAAATCAACATCGTTAAAATTTAGTCAATTGTTATTTTGATGATGATAAAAAATTAACAAATGAACATATTTAATGACTCCGAAATTGTGTAAAAATTAATTTACCTGCAATTTGCAGAGGCCTCCTAATTTAATTTGTTTTCTTACTTGATTTAAGTCATTGGAAATTTTTCGGCTAGATTAATTTTGATTTTTATGTAAATTGATTGAATAATATTTGTTTTGTTATGATTAGAAATGGCGTTTTATTGGTTTCAAATGTAAGAAGAAAAGTAATCATTTTTCCAATGTACAGTCAAGGTTAAATGCGATTCAATTTCTATTTTAAGAAATGTTTTAGTGCTAATGTAAGAATAATAATGTAATTCTCAGAAGCATTTTTATATTTATCCAGTATTTAAACGTGGGCTTGCTATATTCCATATTCCATTACCACATCACATATTTTAACAAAATTAATACAAAATCATTTTTTAAGTAAGGTCAGTAATCTACCCCACAAAAAAGCGAAAAATTAAGGAAAACCTACAATTTATTATTCTAAAGTTAAATTAAATCATAAATAAACCACTTCAAGATGGGATCGAACCAGTGACTAATTGAATGGAAATAATTTTTTTGATTTTTTATGGAACAATAATGCGAAATGGTTATTGGGTTGGAATGATGTATAATTGACAAACAGATGAGAAAATACGTTGCTTGTATGTTTATGAAAGATATGACATGAGTTGGATTTTAACCTTTTAGAATTTTATACCTCCTAGTGGAAACTATAAATTTTTTTGATGAAAAATGTATATTTAAAATTTGTGGGGGTATATGTTGTGACCAATAACAACACAAACCGGCATCAACTAGACCACCATTAACTTATTCATGAGTGAACATAATCAGTTCGTATTTTGAATTCAACAAGTATGACTTATGTATTGCACGTTTCTAGTAAATGTTTTGTTTAAATGCGTTTCTCTTCTTCTAAGTGTTTTGTGAACTAAGCTTGCGATCCAACTGGATCCCTAATTATCTTGTTTTTTGTCCTGTTCCTAGTAAGATGGCAAGATCACCTATTTCTGGGAGATTGAAAATTCCCAAAATCATCTTCACCTGCTGAAAACAACCTTTTCAGTTTTCTGTCCATTCACTGACAAGACATATTTTCACCACTCCAGGTTTGCATGAACACACATTGGGCATCCATATACTATAATATGCCAACAAGTATTATGACGATGTTTCATTTAATCAATTAATTGAACTAACAATAAGTTAAAAACATGGTATCACTGGGGTGAAACAAACAAGGGTAAAGGAAAGTCGGTTAAACAGCTGTAACCCAAAAGAGTTTTAAATTCAATTTAAAACAAATTTATGGATACAGCGGCAACAGACAAATTCAGGTTTATTTTAATGGTTTAACAGTGAAATTAGTTTATTAAAAATTAAGAAATTTCCAAGGTGGCTGTCGTATATACATTTTATTACATTTTCACTTAGCTACATTATGTCCTATTTTAACTTCTAACTATATTTGATAAGCTTAACCTTATTTAACTTCCTGCTCTTTATCATCCTGTTTATGAAGTAATTTTAAGAGAAATTACAAAATACAGTGGGTGTCATATGTAAGTAAACATAAATAAATTGAGGAGGATAAATTAGTTCTCTACTTTTCCACCTTTGTAAAGGATCAAATGGCCCTATATCGGATTATCATCGTCAACTTCACTCACCAATTCAGTGAGTTCGAGAGAAACCACATGTTGTTGTTTTTGAATAAGATCGGTTATTAATCTAATTAAATGATCCTTGGTCTGAGATTTTACTGATTCAGACATGGTCTTATTTTTGAAGCGCGGGTCCTAATAAGTCACCAATTGAATTATATAATTGCGTTCCACGTTTTGGAAACGATTTCCAAGTCGGTGGATTAAAACATCTAACAGTTTTTGGCCTGACGGGGAAACTGTAGTTGACCTAATGCTGCTTAAGTAATATTTTAACCCTTCGATTGTTACCATAATTGTAGAAACGGTCACATTATTTTCGGCACTCATCTCTGTCAAATGGTTTTAAAATAACACACAGCTCTTTTAAAATACTAAATTCAGATGTTGTTGGTATTTCGAGCGGGATATGTAGCAGAGCTACTGCAGGTTCTATGGGTTCCTGTAGTATACAAAATCTGTAATAAATTTAAAGATAAATATACATTTTCGTAACAGTTGCATTAGTTCACCTTTCAAACATATGATACGTTGAATTCCATCGCGTAGTTACATCATTGATAAGCTTTAATGGAATAACCGTTCCACTCATTTGGTTTTGCAGCTGTACCAGCTTGGCCCGTTGCATTGGTGCTTCTATGGAAATATTCCACGACACTTTTGACTTTTTTTGTATAGTTTCGATCTCCTTTATACCATCTTTTACAACTAAATTTAACTTATGAGTGAAACATCTTTGGTTTTCATATCCTGCTGCTAATATTTGCTGCGTTGTCCGTCACAATAGCGTTAACTTTTTGTTGAATTTCAAAGTTTGAAAAACAGTTCAAAAACAATTGCGAAATGCTTCTTTAAGATCTTCTGCAGTATGTCTTAACGCTGAAATGTCGACACAGTCCAAAACAACGCTGCCCATCTGCCAATCTTCGCAGCAATGAAGTGACCAGTAACGGTCAAATAGCTTTTTTTATTTATAGAAGTCCAAATATCCGTTGTAATGGATAGCTTTACTGCCTGTTTTATGTAATTCTTTACATTTTCTAAGCAGTCTTCATTTGCTTGCGGTAACAGGGACTTTGTCAGCACAGATCTGGATGGTAGTTGGTAGGTGGGATCGAGAGTCTTTGAATATTCAATAAACCTTTTGTCATTTACAATTGAGAATGGTTGAAAATCATTAATTCTAAATTTTAATAGAATTTTGTTAACCCGTTTTTGCCTTGCGATTGATGCAGGTCTAACGACGAAACTTGATAAGTTGGTTTGCCCTAAACGAGAGAGAGACAATGACGAAATACGAGCTGCTTGAGTTGATGATGTATCCGCATTTTTCAAAGAGATAAATGTATTTTGTATAGAAGATAGCGGACCACTTGATGCCTGTGTTGTATTCAAAACCGAAGAAGAATATGGTGGCCCTGTATTATTTGAGGTCGAACTAGAGGTGCTGCTTAGATTGAGTTTCAAATCAATGTTCACAGACCTGGGTGAAATTGCTATGGTTGGATGTCTATTGTTCAAATGTCGTTTTAAATTCGTTATAGCTCCGCATTTGTAAGGCAATACGTGTAGTATTGCATTTTGCCGTTTCACTATTTATTTCGGTAAAATGAAGCCAAATATCGTTTCGTTTTCGTCATGTGGCTATTATCAAAATGTTCAGATTTTCGTATTTAATATATTTTAAAGTTTCACGTTATAGATTAGTTAGTTTTATCCCACTGTTTGACAGTTACTCCGTTAAAAAAAATTTATATTGAAAAAATTATAATAACTGAAATATTTCTATATAGATATCCCTATCAACGGATTCCAAAACAATAACAACAAATTCAATTGCAGTGTGGATCTGTGGAACGTAACAGCTCACACTACTCGTTGGTAATGATTCCAATTATAAACTTATTCAAGTACAATGAGAAACGAATGTATACCTTATCATAAAACACGTATGATATAAGCAAAACACTTTTATTAAAACTGTTTAGATATCTTACTAGCGGTTTCCTTAAATATCTACATTTTTGACTATATTTTATAGCACTTGTTCCTAACATCAGGTGATCATTGAATCCATTGGATTATCATTCTCTTTTATATTGAGGTCGGCAGTTCGGTACTCTGCTATGATAAATTCATCATCGTTCGAAAGGTTCCCTACAATATTAAAATACGTACATATTAAAAGTAAAATTCATTCATTGAATGTATAATACATATGTATATACATATATAATACTTAAATATAACTCTTTCCTTCAACATGTCACATATTTACGTAATTCCCAATTTGTTACATTAACGACGTCCTTGTCGTGCCCATTGCCACTACACTCAACGAAAAAATTAATTTATCTGTTTTACCACCCAGAATCTACTTAAATATAAGTCCTGCTTACTCTTCTCATTGACATATACCTATTCCAAAAAAACTAACAAAAAGTGTGTTGGTTACACTAACAATGCAACGTAAATTTGAATTTTTTTCTTCATTTTTTTTGATTCTGCACTAATACACTTATACTTAGTTATTCAAAAAAAAAAATACTATGGAAAAAAAAATTCCAATACATCTTTACTTAGTTATTGTTTATTTCATATGTATGGAGTTAGCAGGACTTATATCAGAGCCTCCTAAATATAAGAGCCGTAAGATTCCGCCATTTTTTTCCATGAGCTCTCCATAGAGGGGAAGCTTTTTGTTCTTTTTCATACCAATCAGTGTATTTTAATATTTTTTTAGAAGCTTTTTTGTATATAAAAACATTAATGCTTTGTTTCCATTTTTAATTTGAATGGTTAGTTCAATATTCAGGAAAAGTATATTTTAAAATTGAGTCATATTATGTCGAATTAACGCAAAAATATTTAAATTAGCCTACCACAAAATTTTTTTTTATTGTAGAAATAAGAATTTGTTTTATATGTGTTTGTAAGAAATTAGTATAGAGTGTTCCATCAAAAATTTCAGCATTTCTTTCCCAAAACAAACGTTCGTAAAAAAAATGCTTTTTGAGTAGCTATGTAATATGGGGGTTATTGTGTTCTGGATTCTAATTTTTACAACATTGTTAATGAACAAACTTCGAAAACTGTTTTTTCGTTATTTGTTAAAAATTTCATCACAACAAATTCGCAGGCTATACTGTTTCATCCTGTAGTTTAAAACAAACCGGAGCTTCATAAAATAAAAACTTTATATTATAGAGCTTTTCGCAATTAATAAACCAATGAAAAGATGTCGCTAAGTATAAATTAAAGCTAAATATCAAAACCTTAATGTTTGTTAACTAAAATTTAACAATTTATTATGTAAACTGCCTGGTTCAATAGATTGAGATTTCTTGGAACTGAAAATAACCGAATATGAACGAATTGAAATAAGAAAAGAAAAAATTTCGAAAAAATGTGATATTTTTCTATTATTGTTTTTCAGCGCGCAACAACTACGATGGTAAATATTTTGCGATGAAAAGTTTTATTTATGCCAACCGTATTATAAATAAAAATTATAATTGTTTTGAGTTTTATTAATTACTAGCTGACCCGGCGAACTTCGTACCGCCTCAAAATCAATAAATATTGCTTAAAGTTATTATAGCTTAATTAAATTGAGTTTTTTTATTAAGATAAGATGAATTTCTCTCTCTCTCTCTCTCTCTCTCTCTGGCACTATACCCCATCAAGAGATTTGGCTGCCTTAAATGAGGTTTAATAATCATATTTTCATTTCGGATAATGACTAATGAGTGATTAATTCATTGATCCTAAACCAGCCGTGCAATTTTTTCCTTGTCACTACCGGGAATTGAACCCGAGACCTCCGGGGCGGATAAAATGAATACTCCAAATTAATTAAATTCAATCAAAATGAAATATATTTTAATTACATTGAAATGAATGTAATTCACGTGGCAGCAAGGAATTCGTTTTATTGAATTGATTCGAAATGATTCGCGTAGCATTGTTGCACTACTTTCTTTTAAACTATTTCCTGAGTAGGTTGCAATAGGGTCGATTCCCTTCAGTAAAACATCTTGTGATATACGACATTTTTTGTTTTATTGTCAGGTGCGAGAACGAACAAAGCGATTCAGGTTTCGTAGCATGATGATTACCGGCAACACACCAACTTTCAGTTGTAAATTGTGCGGGGGCAAGCCAGCCAGATCCAATGAGTTTAAAAATTCAGTTGGACAGTTGGTTGATTCGTCTTTGTTTGTCACACAGTCGATAGATTTGAAGGAATGAAGTGGACCGACGATTAGATTTTGAATTGTGAAATTTAAGTGATCCCCATTTTTGTTCTTTGCCGCAAGAATTACTCGTTCACTCACCCAATAGTGATTTTTGTGGTTAGTAATATTATTCGGGAACACTTTGTTGATGAGCTCGTTCTTCGTTGAGACAAAATTGCAAAAGTTCAGAGGAAACGAAATCAATCTGTTCGATTCGTCGACGGAACATGGCCATTACCGATAGTCAGCAATTGCTTGGAGAAATCTTTGGCAGATAGATCATTTAACCACAGACAATCAAATTAAATTTTTCGTTCGAGCTAAAAAATGAAAACAAAATATATTTCTGACAATTCCAATGTCATCGTTGTATCTGTCATTTTTCGTTAAACTGCGTATACGTTTACGCAAAAAAACAAAATATTTTTGGTTGTTTGCGGCTGTTTACAGAAAATAAACTCGCAGTTTAAATTTTTACGTTTACATAGAATGAAATATCTCTGTTAGGTTGTCTCTGGTTTAACAACGCAACTCGCATGTTTGTCGTCAGCTGAAGTTTCATCACATAGCGCCACGCGCTCTCTTTTGAGTTTTTCCGACTTTTATTTTTTCCTAAACCACCACTGTATTGAGACGAACAAAATAAAAAAAACAAAATGTACTAAATATATGAGAAAATGAATTTTCTTGATAACTTTTTTTTTGGTGAATTTTTCCAATGTTTTAATAGTTATTATGCTATTCGGAACGGAGTCAAATCCAACAAAAGAAAGATCATAAAAATCGGTCCAGCCGTTCTTCAGTTATAAATGGTGTAACTAACCCGACTTTGTTTTATATATATAGATAAGTAGATGAAATAAAAAAAAATTGGATAAAAAATAAAATGTTAAATGTGCATGCAGCCTCCAGTCGGATTCGTATCCAGTACCTTGCAGTCCAAGCGCCGAAGCTTTAACCACTGCACCACTCGTCACATACAAACTACACCTACAAAATTCATATAAAAAAATGTTTTATTATTAGATTTTTGGGACATCCCTTTTGAGTTTTTCCGACTTTTTTTTTTCCTAAACCACCACTGTATTGAGACGAACAAAATAAAAAAAAACAAAATGAACTAAATGTATGAGAAAATGAATTTTCTTGATAAATTTTTATTTGGTGAATTTTTCCGATGTTTTAATAGTTATTGTGCTATTCGGAACGGAGTCAAATCCAACAAAACAAAAATCATAAAAATCGGTCCAGCCGTTCTTCAGTTATAAATGGTGTAACTAACCCGACTTTGTTTTATATATATAGATAAGTAGATGAAATAAAAAAAAATTGGATAAAAAATAAAATGTTAAATGTGCATGCAGCCTCCAGTCGGATTCGTATCCAGTACCTTGCAGTCCAAGCGCCGAAGCTTTAACCACTGCACCACTCGTCACATACAAACTACACCTACAAAATTCATATAAAAAAAAAGATTTTTTTATTAGATTTTTGGGGCTTCCCTTTTGAGTTTTTCCGACTTTTCTTTTTTCCTAAACCACCACTGTATTGAGACGAACAAAATAAAAAAAACAAAATGTACTAAATATATGAGAAAATGAATTTTCTTGATAACCTTTTTTCCTGGTGAATTTTTCCAATGTTTTAATAGTTATTATGCTATTCGGAACGGAGTCAAATCCAACAAAAGAAAGATCATAAAAATCGGTCCAGCCGTTCTTCAGTTATAAATGGTGTAACTAACCCGACTTTGTTTTATATATATAGATAAGTAGATGAAATAAAAAAAAATTGGATAAAAAATAAAATGTTAAATGTGCATGCAGCCTCCAGTCGGATTCGTATCCAGTACCTTGCAGTCCAAGCGCCGAAGCTTTAACCACTGCACCACTCGTCACATACAAACTACACCTACAAAATTCATATAAAAAAATGTTTTATTATTAGATTTTTGGGACATCCCTTTTGAGTTTTTCCGACTTTTTTTTTTCCTAAACCACCACTGTATTGAGACGAACAAAATAAAAAAAAACAAAATGAACTAAATGTATGAGAAAATGAATTTTCTTGATAAATTTTTATTTGGTGAATTTTTCCGATGTTTTAATAGTTATTGTGCTATTCGGAACGGAGTCAAATCCAACAAAACAAAAATCATAAAAATCGGTCCAGCCGTTCTTCAGTTATAAATGGTGTAACTAACCCGACTTTGTTTTATATATATAGATAAGTAGATGAAATAAAAAAAAATTGGATAAAAAATAAAATGGTAAATGTGCATGCAGCCTCCAGTCGGATTCGTATCCAGTACCTTGCAATCCAAGCGCCGAAGCTTTAACCACTGCACCACTCGTCACATACAAACTACACCTACAAAATTCATATAAAAAAATGTTTTTTTATTAGATTTTTGGGACATCCCTTTTGAGTTTTTCCGACTTTTTTTTTTTCCTAAACCACCACTGTATTGAGACGAACAAAATAAAAAAAAACAAAATGAACTAAATGTATGAGAAAATGAATTTTCTTGATAAATTTTTATTTGGTGAATTTTTCCGATGTTTTAATAGTTATTGTGCTATTCGGAACGGAGTCAAATCCAACAAAACAAAAATCATAAAAATCGGTCCAGCCGTTCTTCAGTTATAAATGGTGTAACTAACCCGACTTTGTTTTATATATATAGATAAGTAGATGAAATAAAAAAAAATTGGATAAAAAATAAAATGGTAAATGTGCATGCAGCCTCCAGTCGGATTCGTATCCAGTACCTTGCAGTCCAAGCGCCGAAGCTTTAACCACTGCACCACTCGTCACATACAAACTACACCTACAAAATTCATATAAAAAAATGTTTTTTTATTAGATTTTTGGGACATCCCTTTTGAGTTTTTCCGACTTTTTTTTTCCTAAACCACCACTGTATTGAGACGAACAAAATAAAAAAAAACAAAATGAACTAAATGTATGAGAAAATGAATTTTCTTGATAAATTTTTATTTGGTGAATTTTTCCGATGTTTTAATAGTTATTGTGCTATTCGGAACGGAGTCAAATCCAACAAAACAAAAATCATAAAAATCGGTCCAGCCGTTCTTCAGTTATAAATGGTGTAACTAACCCGACTTTGTTTTATATATATATATTTTTTTTTTTTTTTTTTTTTTTTTTATTTATTTGGCACTAGCTTCATTAATTAGGTGCCATTTGGCCCGATTTCCCAAAAATTACAATTTTTTTTTTTTTTTTTTTTTTAAGTTTACATTGTTCATGTACAATTTATTTTATTTTTCCTTTTATTCACCTTTCACACATCGATCCCCTTTCATACTTGTATCTGATTCATTCTTATAAAATCATACACATTCTTATATACGTTCATTCCCATTCGTAATATCTCAGTCATGTTCCTTGCTCTCAAGAGAACATCGAACCTTTGTCTGTTCTGATTGAATGCAGAACATTTCAGAATCAAATGTTCGATGTCCTCCACAACCAAACAACTTTCGCATAATTCATTCTCAATCAAATTCCGTTTCTTCAAGCATTCTTTCCAATTACCATGATTCAATCGTACGCGCTCAATCGTTCTTATCATTCTAGTATCTCCTTTGAGGACCTTATAAAAGGGTTGGCTCAAAGGAGAACTAACCACCTCAAAGTACTTCTTGCCTTTCATCTGACACTTTTCAACAAACTCCCTCTCCCATTTTCTCCAAAGATTCACTTGAAACATGCGAAGTACATCTCTTGCATCCATACATTCATATTCATTTACATCCTCAATCAAACAACCCAGTTTCGCAAGCATATCGGCTCTTTCATTACCTTCAATTTGTAGGTGTGATGGTATCCATTGAAGAATCACCTCACTCCCACAAGATTGAAGGTACTCATACAACATTTCCACATACACATTACCATGAGTTCTCCCACCCTTACTAAATAATTCTAACCCACTCCGGGAGTCGGATAGTAAAACTACTCTCCTCCTCCCTTGTGTCATTGCCAACTTGATCCCTTCCATAATTCCAATCAACTCTGCATTCATTATACAGATGCTGGCATTCACTCTTAGTATTTTTTCTTTTCTCGTTGAAAGAATAAAAATTCCTACACCTACTCGATCACCATTCACACTAGCATCTGTATAAACTTCCACATGTGCAACATAATTTGCTCGCATTTTTAAAAACTCACTATTAACCGATAACTCATTCATCATCGCTTTTGTTGTATCACCAAACTTCAATCGCACAATTAGATTGCTCGGAGGGACTTTCGGATTTACGGGCCGAATCTTGGAGAATACATTCATATTCTCCAAGATCACCCTTGACCTTGGTGTCCTTTGGTAATCCGTCCCTCTTTGCAAACTCTCTTTCATTTCATTCACCAATTTATTGTCCTTAGTCAACATCCGCACAGTCTCTCGCACGGTGATCCACTCCCTCTTATAAATGAGAGGTGAGTCACCCAATTCAGACCACAGAGTGTGTATTGGGGTTGAATTAATCGCCCCCAATACCACTCTGGCACAAGCATTCTCCACAGTCATCAACTTTTTAAACGCGACTTTGGACCCATCACCATAAACACTCATTCCATACGCAATTTTGGATGATACTAGCGCCTTTCGCAACATATCAGTCACACTAGGTTGAGCTCCCCATTTCGGTTTGCTCACCCTTTTAATCACATTTAATCTGTTCTTGCAATTATCGGCTAATTTATCCATATGCACTCTAAAATTCAATCGCTTATCAATCCAGATTCCCAAATACCTAGTCAAATTTACACACTCAATTCTCTCATTATACACTCGGACATCTACCATACGATTTGTTCTAAAAGTCATACTACAACATTTCCTCGAATTTACACA
Source organism: Nephrotoma appendiculata (assembly GCA_947310385.1). Classification (NCBI taxonomy): domain Eukaryota; kingdom Metazoa; phylum Arthropoda; class Insecta; order Diptera; family Tipulidae; genus Nephrotoma; species Nephrotoma appendiculata. Next base: position 241,016,949 of record OX371223.1, on the reverse strand, counting down.
CAAATTCAATTCAGTCAAACATTCTGTTACCTGATTTACACATTCTTGAGCCCGACTCAACGCCTCCTCGATGGTCTTCCCCTTGCCCATCAGAACAAAGTCATCTGCAAATTGCAAAATGACTTTGTCCGGGGAGTTAAACCTATGCACCGAGCTCGTGTATAGATTGAAGAGAGTCGGTGAGATTTTACTGCCTTGGGGGAGGCCTATGTTCACCGCTCCCTCCAACCTATACCCTCTACCACACAACACCAATTTTCTGTCATTCGTGAAATCATACACCCATTTGCAAATTTTCCAAGGAAACCCCAAGTCCATAAGGACCTGAAACAGTTTTCCCGAAACCACGTAATCATATGCCCTTTCAATATCCAAAAATACCGCCACAACATACTTCTTTTCCTTTCTCACTTCCCATACAAACTTTTCTGCACATTCATTAGCTGAGTGGTTACAACGGAACCCAAAGGTTGTTTCCGGCAACAAATTACCCTCATTCACTAATTTATCCAAACGACCTTTCATCATACCATTCACTATTTTGACAAATACATTCAACATACATATTCCCCTGTAATTTGTTGCCAGATTTTGATCCCGATCTCTTTTTGGAATGGGTACCACCCTGCTTTCCTTCCATTTTTCCGGTATTTGAATACTCATCCATGCTCGATTGAGAATTCGAAGCAAAGCCACTTTGGCTTCGAATTCCAATCTCCCAATCATTTTATAGCTCACTCTGTTAGTTCCGGGGGTAGTAGATTTGGAAGTTTCTAAAACCCCACGGAACTCATCCCATTCAAACTCCTTACACATGTCATTCATAAATTCTCTTTCATTATCAGGTAACAAAACTTCATTCCTATCACTCAAATTGTTTCTAACGTCCATCATCATTTGTAAAAAGACACCTCCTTTCTCTCTGTCATCTAACACTACATTTCTGCCTTTCGATCTATAACCTCTCACTCTATTAAAATTATCCCATACATCCTTAGTTGTGGTCCTATGTGTCATTTTGGACACATAGTACCGCCAACTTTTCCTCTTCGCTCTGCGGATAGCCTTTTTCAATCTTCCATTCATCCTTCCATAATTTATTCTACATTCATGACATATACACCTATTGAACTCTCTCAGTGCTATCCGTTTCTTTTCATACCAATACTGGATTTCATTATTCCACCAACCTTTCACCGTACATTCATTCCTTCTTACATGTATAGTGCACATTCCATTTATTCTCTCTATTTCATCCTCAAGTTGGTTAACCTCAGTTGCTTCACTCATTATGAGAATCTCATTCATACGTTCGACCCATTTCTTACCATTCATAATGACCTTACGGTCTATGTCAACATTTACACCACCTAAACACATCCTGATCAAATAATGATCGCTACCCAAATTCTCATCTGTAACATTCCAAGTGACTTGGGCCGACAGCCCGCTAGACATTAACGTCAAATCTATTGCACTGGCTGTCGACCCCACAGACGGCATCCTAGTTGGCTCACCATCATTCAGGATTACGAGATCGGAATCCAAAATGAGGCGAGTCAACAAGGTACCCCAAGCATCATTTCTTTCACACCCCCATACTCTCGAATGCGCATTCATATCACCCCCCAAAATTACGTCACTTTTTCCTTCCACCCAGTTAAACAAAATTTCAAAATCTCTCAGGTTTTTCTCTCTATCACTCACTGATTCAATTGGAGTTGCATATACACTCACAAATAACAAATTTCTGTCCAGATTCCGAGTTTTGGCAGCGATAACTTCGATGCGCTCGAAAGTCGGTGTGTCGCACACGACAAGGCTAATTTTGCTCCGTGCCAATATCGCTACACCACCGAAGCCATCGGCCCTCGGTCTGGACAGCAAATTATACCCACTTACACGAAACGTCCTATCCTCACGCTCCCAAGTTTCACACAAAAGCATCACATTCACATCATTTTTGGCCAGATAAGTCCGCAACATATCGAAATTGGCATACATGCTGCGGATATTTATCTGACCAATTGTCATACATCCATTGGATCTTATCATTCGCTCAGCCATTCAAAAAAAGAAGAAGGGAAAAAAAAATAAAAATAAAAAATAAAACTTTAATAAGGAAAATGAAAATGCTTTTTCCCCTTCTTCCCTCAACATTCATCATCACTCATACCTTCACTTTGTTGAAAAAGTCCTAACTCAGTAGGACTGAGATAGGTGTATCTCCTGAACTTCAGTGCTTCAATGTTTTTTGCTGCTGTTGCTCCGATCTCGATTTTTGTTGTGCTGGGTCCCGGCCCCTGTGTTGTCATTGTTGCTTTTATTAATTCTGCTTTCGTTTTCTCGTTGTTTAAAGGTTTTGATTTGTTTTTATTGATTTCATTATTATTACTATTATTGTTGTTGTTGTTATTGTTGTTGTTATTATTGTCGCTATTATTGTTGTTATTATTGTTTATATTATTATTACTCTTGCTATTACTATTGTTATTATTATTATTGTTATTATTACTTTTATTCTTTTCAATATTATTATTGTTGTTTTTATTATTTTGGCTGCTGATATTATTTTTATTATTACTGTTATTATTATTGTCCTCGTTTTGAGCGTTTCCTGAATTCTGTTGTAGTACTTTACTGTATGTTTCATTTTGTTGCGTTGCCTTCGATGCTCCCGTGGTGTTTGCGTTTTCGCGATAATAAATTTCCTTTGCTCTGAAGTATGTTATCCGATCCATGGTTTTTATTTTTATAATTTGTTTCTCCATCTCGAATATAGGGCACTTTTTGTCAAAGGTAGTGTGATTGTTTCCACAATTAGCACATTTTATGGGTTCACAATTCTCATTATCGTGTCCATCCGGAATATTTTTGGCGCATTTAGGGCATGTAGTTACCCGGAAGCACTTATTTTTCGTGTGCCCGTACCGGTGGCAATTATGGCACCTCATCGGGTTTGGTAAATACAACCGTACATCTAACCGCAAGAACCCTGCTTTAATGTATTCTGGTAAATTTATGGTGTTAAAGGTCATAATATGTAAAGGAGTATCTTTAAGCTCTCCATTTATTTTCCTTTTGACCCTTTCTACTTTTGTCACTTTCTGCTCCTTTAATTCTTTCTCGATTTCTTCGGTGTCAACATTCATCAAATCAAAGCTATATATTACTCCTTGGCTACTGTTTAAAAACTTATGCTCTTCTACTTGAACGGGCATTTCCGCTAATTTTGTTGCTTTCATTAAAGCTGTGTATCCATCCTCTTTAGTAGTTAGCACAAGAAGATCTCCACTTCGTAGTCGCTGAGTCTCTTTGATGTGTTCGGTGATCATCTGTAGTCCTTTCTGAATTAGGAAAGGTGAAATTCCTCTGAAGCTGTGTTCACTATTCGTTTTTTTAATGACCAAATATCTTTGGTTTATCGTGCACTCTTCGAAAAAAAGTTGCCTTTTTTTATTGTTAATTTCCCCCAATTGCAGAGGATCGCTGTATGCCCTCATATTCATGAGGGGCTTAAACCGATTTTTACTTTTAAACGACATCCTGCCCGAAGGCAGTTGCCGGACTGAGGTTAAAAAAAAACTGTGTACCGGTGTTGGGACACCCTGCGATATACAAACAATTTGACGTATAACTGCTCGCCAAAAGCAAAAATGTTTTTATTTGTTGTTGTTGTAACACACAACAAAATCACCTTAACACTATTTCTTATCTCTATAAACCACTTTTATCACTATTTTATTGTAAACCAAACACCACTTAACCGATTTAACTAACCAAAACCAAACTATATACTAAAATTAAGACTATTATCGCAAAAGAAAATATATATTTATAATCGCTGTCAAAATTGATTCGTTCACCATGAATTCGCAATTCGTATATATATAGATAAGTAGATGAAATAAAAAAAAATTGGATAAAAATAAAATGGTAAATGTGCATGCAGCCTCCAGTCGGATTCGTATCCAGTACCTTTCAGTCCAAGCGCCGAAGCTTTAACCACTGCACCACTCGTCACATACAAACTACACCTACAAAATTCATATAAAAAAATGTTTTTTTATTAGATTTTTGGGACATCCCTTTTGAGTTTTTCCGACTTTTTTTTTTCCTAAACCACCACTGTATTGAGACGAACAAAATAAAAAAAAACAAAATGAACTAAATGTATGAGAAAATGAATTTTCTTGATAAATTTTTATTTGGTGAATTTTTCCGATGTTTTAATAGTTATTGTGCTATTCGGAACGGAGTCAAATCCAACAAAACAAAAATCATAAAAATCGGTCCAGCCGTTCTTCAGTTATAAATGGTGTAACTAACCCGACTTTGTTTTATATATATAGAAGATAAGTAGATGAAATAAAAAAAAAATTGGATAAAAAATAAAATGGTAAATGTGCATGCAGCCTCCAGTCGGATTCGTATCCAGTACCTTGCAGTCCAAGCGCCGAAGCTTTAACCACTGCACCACTCGTCACATACAAACTACACCTACAAAATTCATATAAAAAAATGTTTTTTTATTAGATTTTTGGGACATCCCTTTTGAGTTTTTCCGACTTTTTTTTTTCCTAAACCACCACTGTATTGAGACGAACAAAATAAAAAAAAACAAAATGAACTAAATGTATGAGAAAATGAATTTTCTTGATAACTTTTTTGTTGGTGAATTTTTCCGATGTTTTAATAGTTATTGTGCTATTCGGAACGGAGTCAAATCCAACAAAATAAAAATCATAAAAATCGGTCCAGCCGTTCTTCAGTTATAAATGGTGTAACTAACCCGACTTTGTTTTATATATATAGAAGATAAGTAGATGAAATAAAAAAAAATTGGATAAAAAATAAAATGGTAAATGTGCATGCAGCCTCCAGTCGGATTCGTATCCAGTACCTTGCAGTCCAAGCGCCGAAGCTTTAACCACTGCACCACTCGTCACATACAAACTACACCTACAAAATTCATATAAAAAAATGTTTTTTTATTAGATTTTTGGGACATCCCTTTTGAGTTTTTCCGACTTTTTTTTTTCCTAAATCACCACTGTATTGAGACGAACAAAATAAAAAAAAACAAAATGTACTAAATATATGAGAAAATGAATTTTCTTGATAACTTTTTTGTTGGTAAATTTTTCCAATGTTTTAATAGTTATTATGCTATTCGGAACGGAGTCAAATCCAACAAAATAAAAATCATAAAAATCGGTCCAGCCGTTCTTCAGTTATAAATGGTGTAACTAACCCGACTTTGTTTTATATATATAGATAAGTAGATGAAATAAAAAAAAAATTGGATAAAAAATAAAATGGTAAATGTGCATGCAGCCTCCAGTCGGATTCGTATCCAGTACCTTGCAGTCCAAACGCCGAAGCTTTAACCACTGCACCACTCGTCACATACAAAATGCACCTACAAAATTCATATAAAAAACGATTTTTTTTATTAGATTTTTGGGGCTTCCCTTTTGAGTTTTTCCGACTTTTCTTTTTTCCTAAATCACCACTGTATTGAGACGAACAAAATAAAAAAAAACAAAATGTACTAAATATATGAGAAAATGAATTTTCTTGATAACTTTTTTGTTGGTGAATTTTTCCAATGTTTTAATAGTTATTATGCTATTCGGAACGGAGTCAAACTCAACAAAAGAAAGATCATAAAAATCGGTCCAGCCGTTCTTCAGTTATAAATGGTGTAACTAACCCGACTTTGTTTTATATATATAGATAAGTAGATGAAATAAAAAAAAAATTGGATAAAAAATAAAATAGTAAATGTGCATGCAGCCTCCAGTCGGATTCGTATCCAGTACCTTGCAGTGCAAGCGCCGAAGCTTTAACCACTGCACCACTCGTCACATACAAAATACACCTACAAAATTCATATAAAAAAAGGTTTTTTTTATTAGATTTTTGGGGCTTCCCTTTTGAGTTTTTCCGACTTTTCTTTTTTCCTAAATCACCACTGTATTGAGACGAACAAAATAAAAAAAAACAAAATGTACTAAATATATGAGAAAATGAATTTTCTTGATAACTTTTTTGTTGGTGAATTTTTCCAATGTTTTAATAGTTATTATGCTATTCGGAACGGAGTCAAATCCAACAAAACAAAAATCATAAAAATCGGTCCAGCCGTTCTTGAGTTATAAATGGTGTAACTAACCCGACTTTGTTTTATATATATAGATAAGTAGATGAAATAAAAAAAAATTGGATAAAAAATAAAATGGTAAATGTGCATGCAGCCTCCAGTCGGATTCGTATCCAGTACCTTGCAGTCCAAGCGCCGAAGCTTTAACCACTGCACCACTCGTCACATACAAACTACACCTACAAAATTCATATAAAAAAAAAGATTTTTTTATTAGATTTTTGGGGCTTCCCTTTTGAGTTTTTCCGACTTTTCTTTTTTCCTAAATCACCACTGTATTGAGACGAACAAAATAAAAAAAACAAAATGTACTAAATATATGAGAAAATGAATTTTCTTGATAACTTTTTTTTTGGTGAATTTTTCCAATGTTTTAATAGTTATTGTGCTATTCGGAACGGAGTCAAATCCAACAAAACAAAAATCATAAAAATCGGTCCAGCCGTTCTTGAGTTATAAATGGTGTAACTAACACGACTTTGTTTTATTTATATAGATGTTAAATTATTATATTAAAGATTTCGCGCTTAACTTACAATAATAATGGTTTATTTTCGTAAATAGTTATTTAATTATTTTACGCTTTTCTGTAATTTCAAGTAAATTTATTACAGAGACATCTGTAAACGGATTTTCAAATTACAGACATCGTTGATTTTTTGGATGCAAAAAAAATTTTCGTAAATAGATTTTGATGTAAAAATTTTATTATATGAATAATATTATTGTTTCTACATGGTGATTCATAAAATTTCGTTTCAGCTCACGTTTTCTCTTTAATTTTGTTATAAATGGGGAATGTTTAGATCGCTATTAAGTGCATCGTTCATCTCAAAAATTCTGATGTGCATGTGACCAGAATTTACCAAATAAGTAAAATTTTTATAAAATTAAATTTTAAATTGGATGTAAGAGGAATCCGCGGCAGCACCCTTTATTATCTTACTTTATAAACCTACACAACTAAACGGAAAGCTCATTTTTATAGAAAATTAAAAAATTTATGCTCCGCTTTAGTTTAAATTTACCAAATAAATACTACATTATGATGGCCGATTTTCAAATATGTGTTCTTTGAATAGTTTATTAAAAATATAAAATTAAAATTTAGATGATTTGTTTAATTTTTTATTCATAAACTCATGTTCAAAAGTTTTCCAATTACCACGGTTTCTTATAGTAATTCAATAAAAGCTTCCCCTCTACTGAAAGCTCTTCTTTTAATATTAAGGCTCTTCAAAATCATAGATGGCTCTGCTTATATTTAAGTAGATTCTGTACAACTACGTAACTACTCCTTAAATAATAAATTGAACTAAACCATTTTACTATAGATTAATAACTTTATTTATAGTATACTATGATTTTGGAAATGAAACACTAAATCAGCATTATATTCCATGGCAGTTTACTTCTTTGAATTAGATTATTGGTATTGTTATTGCAGCGATGTTAAGTGTTAATCACAACACAACGTAAACAGACCATCGAGCATTTTTTTTTTATATTTAGTGTTTTCCGATGAAATATGTTGTACATGCAGCGTTGCCATATTCTCAGTTTTATCTGAAGATCTCAGATTTTTCATTTCTTATCAGAAATTATTCTCGACTATAAACCGCGTAAAATGCTTCATCCATCACAAACTCGATGGCTTTCTATAGAAGCAACCGTTCACAGCTGCTAAGTCGTATGGATGCCCCTAAATTGTTTTTTGTTCACGAGGATTTGGAAAAGTACCTCCAAACTCAGCGAATCATAGATAAGTTACATAATCCGCAATTTGAAATATATTTAAAATTTTTAAAATTTATTTTGGGCCACGTAAATAAACTGAATCGGTTATTCCAAAGCGAAGCGCCTCAAATACATTTATTGCACAATGAAATAACGCGTCTCTATTTGATGATATTTGACTATTTTGTTAAAGACGAACATATTTCAAATGAAATGTTTAAAAAACAAAACATATTGCGGAGTGAAAATTTTAAAAATCTTAAAGATATTTATTTTGGAGCAGAAGTTTCTGCGGCACTTGAATTTTCGCAAGTGCTGTCTGAACCCGAAGAAATTGAATTTAGAACACATTGTTTAAATTTTTACATACAATTTTGTAATATTCTTTTAAGTAAATTTGATTTTCATAGTGATTTTCTTAAATCTGTTGAAATGATTGCTCCTAAAAATATTATAAATAAAAATACGTCCACTTCCACAGTCTCAAAACTTTATTATTTTTTACCACAAGTCATTCCTATTGAGAACCTTCAGCAGTAAGATGACGAATGGCGAGAATTGCGTCATATGAATTTTTCTGAGTTAAATTTAACAGAATAATATGCAAGTGGAAATATTTTGGGAGAATATTTTAAATCTTAAAAGAACTGACGGAAGTGAATGTTTCCAAAATTTACAAAAACTGGTAATGACAATTTTAACTATTCCGATTGCAACCGCCAATGTGGAGCGAATATTCTCGCAAATTAATTTGAATAAAAACAAGATACGAAACAAATTAGAAATTCCAACTTCAATAGGAATCTTAAGAACAAAAGATTATTTGAATAAAATGAATACGACTTCGAAAAATGTTGAGTATACCAATTTAATGTTCAAAAAGCTTAATTCGACAATGTACAAAAAAAGTGATGTTAATGATGACAATGACATTTTTCGCAAATAATAATAATTTTATTTATTAATAATGTTTTATATTGTAAGTTTATACCATTGAATTAATTGATATATTTTGTGATATTTTATACAAACAATGTTACTTTCTATAAACTTTATTTTTATTTAAAAATGCCTTAAGCATTATTTTATTTTTATGTATTTTAATATGTATATGTATTTAATTAATATGATTATATGTTAATTATTGATTGATTATTATATATTTATATCTTAATAAATTCTGTGACGAATTTTCTAAAAAAATGACTTTTTTTGTCTCGGGTCAGATTTTTTTATTCTAAATTTAGTGTAATTAGTTTTTTCACCTAAAATTCAGATTTTTCTTCAGTTTTCCGTAGAAATTAGTTGGCAACGCTGTGTGCAAGACAAATTCGTGTTAATATATAATATATTTTTCTCTTTTTAACTTGAGTAATTTAAATATACACGTATTATGTTGTTTCGATAATTAGTATATTTATATTTACATGTTGCCTTGCTTGAGTAATGTGTATTCGCGACTCGCGTATATATAAAAGAGAACAATATATGTACATAGTTGGTTTGTAGTTCTGCTTTATTTTGGTTTATATTTATTCTGTTCTTTTGGTTAGAGTTATAGAGATTATCATTAAACGAAAATCGAGAGAGAAATCAAGCAATTTGTTTTATAAATATTGTGTATGATTGAATAAAAAAGAACGAAATACAAAAATAACCGTATTCTTTTTTGCTAACCATTTCGATCATTTCGTTTTTTTGAAAGATTGGGTTAAAAGATTTGGTTAAACCAATTTGGAACATCACTATTGGTTAGCAACACCCCCAAAAATATCTTTAAAATATCTCTTTTTAGCATAATATTTTTCACGTTTAATTATCTTATCCATTTCTTGAAGTCTTTGGTTATAATCGCTTACATTTGAGTTTGCTGCTGAACTATTACGGAGTTGCCGCTTGCATTTCTTTAGAATTGTTTTCTTTTTATAAATTAATTGCCGTAAATCGTACGTGATCGAAGGGCAATACGAATTTTTTAATTTAACTGTTTTTTTAATAATGCGTGTGTATTTGGTCTTCATATTTCTCTGTAATGCGAAACAAAATTATATCCGGTTCAAAACAATTTACATCCAGACTGGTCCAATAGTTGTCAAAATCAGCATTTACTCGATTATAATCAATTATTTTCTTTTCTAAAAGTTTATTAACTCTTTTGATATTATACGAGAAGTGTGAAGCAATAAAGTTTTGACCGCAAATATCAGAGAATAAAGTTGAATTTACAACCTTCTGTAATCCATTAAACGCACAGAGAACATGATCAACTATATTTCCTGGTTTAGACCGGGTTTCAAAATTATTCGTTGCAACTATCCTAAAACTTAACAAACTTACAAAAGTAAATATTTAAAAAATAACTTAAAAAATACTTAATTTATGATTTATAATTTGAATTGCCGGAATCATCGGCTTGGATGTTGGGTTGCGTTGAATATATTGTAGAACTTTGATGGCGCGATTGAATGTATGTGATAAACTTTTGCATCAGTTGATTTACGTAAGTAAATTTTATATCACTACGCCACAAAAATTGAAATTTATACTTGTGCTTAATATTTTTGGCTTTGCTGTATAATTTTGATTGATATTTCGTGAGACGGTGCATAATGATTATCGGACAATTTGAAGAGTTCTTGCCAGCCGGGTCATGCAGATAAACTAATTTTTTTTTTACGAAATGTTGTTAATATTTTAGATTATAATTCTAATGATTTTAACGAGACTATATACGAGTTTTTTTGTTTTGAATTTGATGAGTTGTTGTGAGATATACGTCTAACTGCCATAACATCTTCATTAGAAATTTGTAATCCAATTTTGTCAACAACTTCACTTATTGAATTAAAAATCTCACTATCATTTCCGGATGGTAGACCAACAAAATACAATATTAGCTTTATTTAAATCCTGATTTGCATGATCAAGTTGAGCCTCCATGTAGTAAATTTTTTGCTCCTGCTGTTAGGGCTACTATCAATATTGATTTAGAGGGTGCTGACCAATTTTAATAATGACAATACTTTTGTCAATAGTATTGCATTTTATAACTTACCCAAAGATCAGTTTTATGATGTTTTCCGTATACTCAATGTCAATAAATTTTATATACCTAAATTTTATATAATATTTTTTAAGTACATACATACTTACCTAAACATTAAATGTATTGTATATAAAAACAATTATACTAATTTACATACTTTACTGTGACTACAGAATAGGATGGTAGTACACACCAGTATAATGAAACATGATTTATGGTATTATATATAATTATTGCACATTGGTAGTATATAGGCGAGCTGGTAATTTTTTTTTCTCGATCGTACGGTTTTCGTTATGTACCCAACAATATTTGCAATTGAATACCTTATATACATGACCAAAGATTCATCTTGGCCTTAGAATAATTTCAGTATAATTCGTGAGGCCATCGTGATAACGTGTAAGCTGAATCTAAAGTGTGTGTATTTGATAATTATAATAGTAATTATTCAATAAAAAAATATTTAATAGTAATTAAGATAGTAAGAATCTCTAAACCCTAAACAGCAAGGCCAAATGGTTTTAATCCTATCTATATAGGTAAGCTCGGTTTGTTTTTTCTATGGAATTTTTTGTCAATTCTAATTTTTTTTTATCTATATTGGTGATAATGGCGAAGGAGACAAAGGCCTAACGGTGGCCTCAATAAAGCGTTACCTGAAGAAATCGTATTAAAATAGACACATCAATCTAAGAATTATTAGCATCTTTAACGTGGGAAACGGAAGTTCCACTATCAGTAGGGACGATAGTGGGAATAATTTTATAGCGGTAAGCGGTAACCGAACGGTACTTCAATCCGTACCACTCATATTGTACTACTCGTATGTTAATGTACAGAATTTGGATACAACGGAAGTTCTTATAACGAACATGTGATTCACAGTTAAAAAAAAAGAAAATCTAGTCTGTTATTTCGTGATATAAAAAAAGAAATATAAATATATAGTATATAGTTTTATTGATATCTAAGTTAAGTTAATTTAAAAAAAAATATAAGATTTAGTGAAAAAAAATGTAAATATAAAAAAAAGATAATTGATAAAAAAGGCAAAATTTGAAAAAAAAATTTATAAGAAACAAAAGTTTGTTAAGTGTAAGCGGTAATACTGCAAAAAGAAAGTGTATGAAGGTGTAGGATTAGTTTAATATTTTTCGTTTCACAGCCACACAGTATTACCAACGAGTACTCTGCGGAAAAAACTGGGTGAGTTTAATTGTAAGCTTTATTATACATATATATAATCCATTCATCCACTTTCACGATTATATTCAAAATTATACAATATATACAAATTTTTTTTTGATCTTTCTATTAGTGAAATACATATTTTTTTTATTAAATCCTTAATATTTTCAATAAATTATATCTCGTAATTATCAATAAATTTGTACGATGGATATTTTAATATTGATATTCGTTGTCATTTTTCATAAATAAATTTTGTTTGTTGTTATAATGGAGTAAATTTTGTTTTAAGTATTGGTCAATGGTGTTGTTGGGAATTGGGAGGATGAGTCAAATTTTTTCTTGGTAGTGAATTTCGAAATAACACAATGGTTTGTACGGCCCCATCCAGGGCCGGCCCTCCCATAATACAGTATGGACAGCTTGCCGGGGCGCAAACATTTCAAGGCGCCAATATATTTAAAAAAAAAATTATTTATTAGAAAATATTTAATTTTAAATTACATTTTACTATACTGCAAAACTCTATTAAAATTTGCAGAATAGCTTTACAGTCATTACATTACCATATACACAAAAATATTTTCATTTTCAGCACAGAATTTTAACGTTGTTCATAGTTCATATGTAAAGAAAAAATATCAATAAAAATTCCCCACCATTCCTTCAATAAAAGCATCTCGCTCATGAACAGTATTTTTATTCTGTGCGCAAGTGCAACGGCTTGTATTTATACACTTGCGTGGATTTTGAATGAACATATTTTTACGCATACATAGATAATTAAAAAATAATATGCCTAATAATGGAGAGCGAATAAAAAGTATTCAATATAGAAAAAGGAGAATAGAAAAACACAGCAAGTCATTTTTTCCACGTCGGTTTCTCTCAATTTTGTGTTTACACTTTCCGTTGGCCTTGGCACAATCAATGCCTCCTAAACTACAGGCCGCATACACCAAATGATGACGACACGCTATTTCTACATTGTTGTTGCTTTCTCTAGTTGTTTTGTTAGTGTAAATATCTTAATATTATTAATGCGCAGTCTCAGTTTAGACATAAATTGACGTAATGTGCAAAAAATGAGAGTAGTAAGAGGCCTGTAGTTTAGGAGGTATTGGCACAATGCACAGAATAAAAATACTGTTCATGAGCGAGTTGTTTTTATATAAGGAATAGTGGGGGATTTTTATTGATATTTTTGCTTTGCATATGAACTATGAACAGTGTTAAAATTCTGTGCTGAAAATTTTTTGAGTGGTACATTGCATTTTTAAAATGTTGTATTTGTAATACAATTTTTATTTTTAATTCAAAACAGACGCATTGAATAAAACTGAATCAATCATATTTTTATTTACTGATAATGTGAAGTTAAAAATAATGATGTGATTAAAATTTTATGCAAATTTTAATTATGTATATTTTTCATAAAATAATAAATAAGTTTCATATGATTGTTGTTCATGATTGTCTGGAGGAAAAGTATTGTATTAAAAAAATTAAGTTTTGTGATGTCGTCAAGATATTCATCACATTCACAAAATTGGAAATACATAACTAATTTTTATATCATTATTATTATAAATAAAAGAAGTAAAATTATTTTAATAATTGAATAAAAATTCCAAAAACTTAATTCCAAGAATCCTAGTTTCCACAAACTGTAAAAAAAATAAAACGGAAAAATATTTTTTACGTAAATCTGAAAAAAATGTTCGGGCAGCGAAATTCATACTTCTCCTTCTACTATTGTTAATGAACTAAAACTAATTGAAGAAAAATCAAAAATAAAGTATAAAACCAAATAAACCGAAATATGCACAAAATCAAAAATGTACTAAACTACATACTAACAACGGTTAACGAGTAGCGAAATCATTTGTTTCATTTCATTACAAAAAAATTAAAAACGAAGTAAAAACAACAAACGAAATGAGTGAGATACACAATATAATCATATGAAAATCCTGTGCGAAAGACAAAGGAACTTATACGTACTATTTGCTCTTAAATCCGGCCTTACACATACATTTACTATTTCACAATTTAGAAACAGGCGATTGGCGAAACAGAATAAAAATACTCACATAAATAAATAAAAACAAAAACATTTACTTTCTTAAAGTGATAATTAAAACTTTATTTTAAAGTACTATATAGTTTCGAGCGCCTAGGCTCTTTGTCAACTTATAAAAATATTTTGATTTTTCTATCGACTGGTTTCCATCGACTGGCCTTTTTATAATCAGGTCGTAAATGTGGTTGTATGGCATTTTGTCATTTAACAACAAAGGGTTGAATCTGTGTTGGTATATGTTGAATTCTTCAAGCCTGTTGAGTCTATCTCCTTTTTTCGCACGATGTACTATTTCTAAATTGTGATCGTAACTGGTGTAATTGTGTTGTTCTTGATTTAGATGTTGTGCAAAGTTAGATTTGCAGTTGTGTTTACCGATTTCTTTTATATGTTCTGTGAACCTTGTGTTGAAGTTTCGACCCGTTTGGCCGATATAAAATGCGTCACAATCGCTACAATTTAATTTGTACACTCCACTATTGCATGTATTGTGAGTGTTTTTAATGGTGTTTAAAAAGCCTGACCAGTCGATAGAAAAATCAAAATATTTTTATAAGTTGACAAAGAGCCTAGGCGCTCGAAACTATATGTTACTTTAAAATAAAGTTTTAATTATCACTTTAAGAAAGTAAATGTTTTTGTTTTTATTTATTTATATTTAAAATCAGTGATAAAAGTAGTGCAAAAATGGATAATACCCATAATCAAAATACTCACGTTATATTTATATAAGCAAAAAGCAACGGACAGTTCAGTTCAGTGAGTGAGACTTTCAGTGGTGCATGTGCAATTATTAATGTGATTTTTCAAAAAAAAATAATATTTGGTAAATATTTGATTTGTAATTAAATTTTTATTCATTTTTGAACTGTTTTTGTTGTGTTTGGTGCATTTTTATATCTAAATATAATGTTGTCCAAGCGAAAATTGTCTGGTCACTGTATCAGGCAAAAAAAAGCAATTGTCGTTTTCTGTCAACAAACAACAAAATGCTCTAAATAAATTTTTTAAAGCAGGAAATGCAAACATACAGCAACGAACAATAGCTACCCAAATCAACACTGCCAATGACATTGAAAGTATCAATGTTATTGATGATCCACCACCACAAAATAATTCAAGTTGTGATGATAGATCTGTGTTAGGTAGATCAGAAGACGCTGGTGAGGTTTCATTTTCTGAAACGATTTAAAACAAAATGATAATTAGTTCAAAATTAGATTTAAATGATCCGGCAGTCTGGCCAAATTTAAATGATAGAATTTTAACCTACCTTGTTGAAAAAGGCCCCAAACAAATCAAAGATATTTGTTATCCTGTGACGTCCGGTAGGAAATTTAATAACAAACATTTTACAAGGATTTTGTCAAATGGGGAAACAGTTGTACGATCGTGGTTAGTGTATTCAGTTTCAAGTGATTCCAATTTTTTTTTTTTTTGTTGTAGGTTATTTAAGAAAAATTCTCTTATTCCAATTAGTAGTATAGGATTCAACAAATGGAATCATATAGCTACGGTTCTTAAAGAACATGAACAAGAAGTCGTTCACATAGATAATTTTAAAAAATGGAAGGAATTTGAACTAAGACTTTTGAAAAACTCCACAGTTGATAGCACTTTTCAAAATACAATGTCCAAAGAAGTTCAACATTTGAGAGACGTGTTGAAACGACTTATTATTCTCGTTAAATTCCTTTCAGTGCAATCTTTGGCATTCAGGGGTGGGTCAGACAGATTATACGAGAAAAATAATGGTAATTTTCTAAAGTTAGTGGAAACTATAGCTGAATTTGACGTTGTTCTTTCAGAACACCTGCGGCGCATAACTAACGGTGAGACGCAAAACAGATATTTGCATAAAAGCATTCAGAATGAGCTTATTTCGATCGTTTCTAATGTTATTGAAAAAAAAAAAAATAACATCATAAAAGGAGCAAAATATTTTTCGATAACTGTGGATTGTATTCCAGATCAGAGTCGCAATGAACAATTATCACTCATTATTAGAGTTGTTCATAGAAATCAAAATAATTTTGAAATTATGGAGCTTTTTATAGGTTTTTTAAAAGCTCCAGACACAACGGGTAAGGGCTTAACTGATTTAGTTTTAGACCGACTAACTTCTCTAGGATTTTCAATTAGTGACTGCAGAGGGCAAGGTTATGATAATGGCTCGAATATGAAGGGAAAAAACATTGGAATGCAAGCTCAAATTAAGCATTTAGAACCTAGAGCATTTTTTGTGCCATGTGCTTCACATTCAGCTAACCTAGTTCTTTTGGATTCAGTTCAATGTTCACTTCAAGCTGTAATTTTTTTCGATACTATCCAATGTTTATATGTGTTTTTTATAGTTCTGGTTCAAGATGGGAAATTTAAAAAAAAATGTCAATACACTAACTCTAAAGCCATTATGTACTACAAGATGGGAAAATCGCATAGAAGCTTTAAAACCCTTAATATATAGTTTAGATAATATTTATGACGCTTTATTTGAAATAGGAAACGACACGGATAAGGACGGAATAACAAGAATTAACGCGAATAGTTTGTCTCTTAAAATTATTCAATTTGAATTTATTTGTTCTCTATTTATTTGGTATAGTATTTTAGAAAAAATTAATATATTTAGCAAATATTTACAATCACCTGCTATTTGCTTAACTACGGCAGTAAATATGTTACGGGATACAAATCAGTTTTTAACAAATTTAAGAAATGAGGACAAATTTCAGGGGTTTATCCTTCAAGTTAAAGAAATGGCTTTAAAATTAAATGTTCCACCACATTTCCCTGATGCTCCAAGACGCCCCAGTCGAAAACCTCAACTTTTTTCATACGAAGATAGAGACGAAACTATATCAAATCCTGAACGAAAGTTTAAAGTTGAATTTTATTTCCAAATCCTTGATGGGCTATTCAATCTGTTAGCGAACGGTTTGAAGAAATTTCGGAACACAATAATATTTTCAAATTTTTGCATGATATTTCTGTAGTTTCATTAAATGATCCTGATCTTTTACGTAAATGCCTTCCCTAGAAAAGCATTTAACTTTCAACTCAAATTCCGATATAGCAGGATTACAACTATTAGACGAAATTAAAATATTTCAAAGTACAGTTTCAGGAATTTTTTTAAGCCCTATAGAATTGTTAGATTTTATATTTAATAAGAAATTAGAGTCGATATTACCAAATCTAGCAGTAGCGCTTAGAATTTTATTGACAATACCAGTTACAGTAGCTTCTGGAGAACGTAGCTTTTCCAAGTTAAAAATTATTAAAAATTATATACGTAGTACCACGTGACAAGAAAGACTTGTAGATTTAGCTAGAATATCTATAGAAAGTGATTTTCTGAGCAACTTGGATTATACTGATTTGATAGACGATTTTCCAAAACTTAAAGCATGGAAAGTAAACTTTAATTAATTAATTAATCTATTTTTACAAAATATTTATTTCATTTATGTATTTAAATGCACCCGTGAATTTTAGTTCTTTTTGTACAAATATTTTTAGTTTATTTTTTGTTATAGATATTTTGTATATATTTTGTTGTGTATTCGTACGCTGAATTAGTACGATAGTAATATTTAACCTTTTTATTTATTTTTTATATATATATTTTTGAGAAATACGTGGGACACCTCGTTAAAAAAATCCATTGCAAGTCCTACCTCACGAGTGATGTGAAAACGGATTATTTAATGCAAACCTTTCTTTAGGGCGGCATTTTTGAAAAGTGCATCATTCTTATGTCGGCAAATGAACCTCAATTTTCCACTGATGTCTACCCGACTCGATTGTTTTAGCCGGACATAAAGGGCCCGTAACCCTGCGCCTCATATCTGCAGGGAAATTCCGGTTTGATGACAAAAGTCATACTTGGCTTTAAATGGTATAAATATTTTAAAGGGTATGGGAAAACCATAAAACCGATTTGATGACTGAGAAAGCAAAACTCAGAATGAATGTTAAAAAAAACTCAGCAATTTTTTATCGTGATTTTTTTAGTAGAGCGCGTATTCAATCAAATAATTTATAGTTTTTTGATTGATTTTTCTTCATTTGTTATTACTCTGGCTAACGGACAGCCATTTACAATTAATACCAACAATTTATTATACCGGCTTTTTGAGGAGTGTTAAAAAGTCTTGTCCTATAAGTCATTGGTAGCAGCCAATAGAGAGGAATCGTAAAGCACATAGAATTCGCAGCGTAGAATTTAAACCGAGTATCCGAGCCTGAAATTGCATATGCGGTTTTAAAAAGTTTATTAATATTCTGCATATCGGTTTACCTAACCGAAACAACCTTTCAGCATCCGTTGTTGCTTCAAATGGGTCACTAACATTTCTGAAGTTTCTACGGATTTTGACAAGCCGGAATCTAAAATAAATTATTTAACTTATTTATTGACTTCGCTTATTTTACCTTCGAATTGAACCCGTTTTTCTTCGAGCTTTCAAAATAACCGTAGTCCATATTATAAATATTTTTTATTATTATTACTTATATTTTTATTTAATAATTTGATCGTCGTGTAACTTGAATGTTTAGAAAAATATTATTATTTGGAATTATCACAGCACTCCCGATAAACAAAATGCTCATGCTATAAAAGTTATAGCAAGTAAATGCTGGAAACAGACGTGCGGAAAACGTGTGCGTTTAAATTAGAATACACTACTTTAAATGACATGAAATACATGTATTCCACCTAGGCTGCGTTTTTCTGCAAGTTGTCTCTATTTGTGTTGACTACATAACAAAAAGAAATAACATGAATTAATAAATATTAAGATCACGAAGGCTTTTCAATATTTTGACAGAAATTCCAAAACAAATTGAACATTGTTTAATAAAAACTCTACTGAAAAATAAAAACGCAATGTCTGAAAAATCGCCCATGTAGTTAACTTACGTTTCCGCTTGCGTATCCGCATGCGGAAATTCCGCACGTCTGTTTCAAGCATAAAACTCAGTAGTAGTACGGGACTCAGAAATTTAATGATATGAGAATTGATTAGTCGAAAAAAAATCATATAATTTTGCCATTGCCATTTGTTAGAAAACCGGAATTTTTAGAAGAGAATGTGGTCAGACTCTCTATAATGTGCGCAGTATGTTATAATACAGGTTGTTATTTTATATCGCACTAATTAAATAAAATATATTACATGGAAACCTTTTTTAATTACAACGTTATTTTTATTTACGTTATGAAAACTCGTTCACCAAAAAATAACCAAATTAAAGAACCGACGGTGATCTTTTTTAACACGTCTGTATCATCAGAACCAGCGGGGCCGCCGGAAACGATCCCATGGTGTCCGCATTCTCCGCGAAACACGGTATGAGGCGATCCAGAGACACCACACCTGACCTGCCGTTTACGTCAATAGTGAAGAACTTATTCCCTCTTTCGAGAACTTTAAACGGTCCTGAATAAGGTGGTTGTAAGGATTTCCTTACAAAATCCGACCTTAAAAATACGTGTGAATACGTTGAAAGCTCTCTGCTTACGAAAGTTTTTACATTGGAGTGCCTGGTTGTTGGAGACGGTCTAATCTCATCAAAATGTTTTTAAGATTATTTACAAAATCTGTCTGAAGAATTTTATCGGTCGAAAAAGAATTTAGAAATTGACCAGGTATCCTCAATGTACTTCCGTAAACAAGTTCAGCAGGAGAAGTTTTCAGTTCTCACTATATAACGTGCGTAAACCTAACAGTACGGTTGACAAGAACGTTACCCAATCAGATCGCTCGTGACACATGATTGCGGTCTTTAACGTTCTCTGCCATGTGGAGTATACCGCAGAAGCGACAGTAGCTGCAGTAATATCTGGAAATGGAACTGCCTCAGCCCACCTCGTATACCTGTCGATTAATGTAACGCAATACCTCTGATTGTCAGAAATAGGCAAAGGACCAGTAATGTCTAAGTGAATTTCTGCGAAGCGTTGCGAAGTTAATTGATAAGATCCAAGAGGTTAAACGGCGTGTCTTGAAATTTTGGATTTCTGACAAGCTAAACAGGATTGTGCCATAGTTTTTTAATCTTTCGTGATGGAGGGCCAGATGACGTTTTTCGTCAATAATTTAATTGTTGCCTTAATTCCAGGGTGTGAAAGATTATGAAAGGCTTCAAAAACTATTTTCCGGAATTCAATTGGAATAAAAGGTCTTTGATTAGCTGTCGAAATATCACAACAAATAGTTTTGTTATAGTTAAAACTCAACGGAACTTGGACAAACTTTAAATTATCGCGCATAAGATCTTTAAGCTCGACATCATTGGTTTGGGCATCCGCAATTTGTGCATAATCTATACTTTCAGGGATAGAAATTAGATTAATGCGGGAAAGTATACCTACGACGACATATTCTATGCCTGATATGTGTTGGGTGTCGGTTGTGGATTGCCCGATGAAATCCAAATGTCGGAATTGAAGCGGTAATGCTTTTTCTGGATTCTGGTAAAAAGCGTAGACAAGTGGTTTATGGTCCGTAAATAACGTAAACTGTCGTCCTTCCAAAAGATATCTGAAATGCTTGATGCCAGAGTACCCTGCTAACAACTCTCTGTCATAAGCACTATATCTTTGTTGCGTTTCATTAAGACCAACCGAGAAGAAACTGAGTGGTTGCCAAATATCGCCAATATACTGTTGAACTACTGCGCCGATAGCTGTGTCCGAAGCGTCTACCATGATAGCGAGTTAAGCCGTAGATGAAGGGTGTGCAAGAAGAGTAGCTTTACACAATTTCTCCTTACAATTGTCGAAGGCATCAATGGACTCTGCTGACCAATTAATTGGAATTTTACTATTTTTCTAATAACCTTTAAGAAAATCATTAAGTAAAATTTGATCAGCGGCGGTGTTTGGAATGAAACTTCTGTAGAAATTAATCATCCCCAAAAATCTTTTGAGTTGATTAACCGTTAAAGGACGTTTAAAATTTTTAATGACTTCAATACGTTCTGGAACAGGTACAATGCCATTTGCATTAACAAAATGTCCTAAAAATTTAACTTCAAGTGAAGCGAAGACACATTTTCCAGGATTGATTATTAAACCGTTGTCTGATAATTTTTGGAAAACTAGTTCGAGATGCTCGTGATGTTCATCGAAAGTTTTAGAGACTATCAGAATATCATCTAAGTAGATGAATGCGAAATTAAGTCCTAACAATACGGAATGCATGAATCTCTGAAAAGTTTGTGCTGCATTCCTGAGACCAAAAGTCATTTGAATGAATTCAAATAAACCGAAGGGAGTCGCAATAGCGGTTTTTGGAATATCAGACGGTTCAATAGGGATTTAGCTTCAAGCTGGTACGAAAAATCTTGAAGATGTGGAATAGGATAACGATCTGGAATTGTAACACGATTCAGACTTCGGTAATCTCCACATGGTCTCCAATCTCCATTTTTCTTCAAGACAAGATGCAACGGACTAGACCATGCACTATTACTCGGACGACAAATTCCTAGTGCCATCAGATTCTCGAATTCCTGTTTTGCAATCGTTATATATCAATCGTTATAAATTATCAGGTGCCAAACGTCTAGTTTTACAAGACGGTGCTCCAAAAGTTTCCAGCCGATGAGTGATCATATGCTTAACTGGTTTGACGTTTAGGGAGTTTGTCATAATTTCTGAGAATTTAGAAAGAAGTTGCTGGATTTGATTATTCACCTGAGATTTGTCTAGTTGAGACAGTGTTGACTCGGCTGTGAGAGATATAGAACCAACAGTAAACAATGATGTCGTTGGATCTAGAAGACGATGTTTGCCAAGATCAAGTATCAAACCAGAACTTTTAAGGAAATCAGCTTCAATAATGGGCAGCGAGACATCTGCCACTATAAATGCCCACTTGAAATTACGCCGTAACTCTCCGTTCCATTCGCAGCTAATAATTTGGAGGTAGTTAATGGCTGCGGAATGTGACAAATTTTGAGTGGAACAACCGAAACGTCAGCACCAGTGTCTATTAGAAATGCAACTCTTGAATTGGCATCATGAATTAATAGACGACTGGGAGTAGGTTCACCAGTAACGGTCGTCACGTCCTGATGAACATTTAAAAATCATTCTTGATCGAATGACCTCCGCAGGTTTTATCATAAAATTTACAGCCAGACTGGCATTTCTGAGCCTTTTCACCGAACCAAAAATGATAAAAACATAAATCGAATTTTGGGTTAACCCGACCTCTAGATCTCGAACGAGAATTTGTTTGACCTCTACTATTTGAACGAGATCGAGATCTAGGGTTAATCATAGATTTAATTTCAGTCGAAATTATTTATTCTAAAGTCTTCTAATTTAGCGTTTAAACTAGAAGCATCAGAAATGCCAGCTGGATCAACATACCCGTTAGATGCTGCACACGAGGATGGGCCGAAAGGGTTGCACCATTTAACAGCATTTAACCCTAACGGTGGCATCACCTCCATCATGTTATCGGCTCGTTCTGCTAAAACATCTAACGTCGCGTCGTTTTCAAAAGTGGTTAGTATAACCTGAATCTGCGAAGGCAACCTCTTCATCCAAAGTTGTCTCCTCTCCGTCTGTATCCAAAGTTGTCTGAGCAACTTGTCATTGAAATTACTGCCAGCGTTCAAGCGTATTTGACTTAGCAATTGTGACGGCTTTTTATCCCCCAAAGTCAGGTTCGTCAGGACGTTATTTAGGCGTGACATCTCTGACTCGCCCAACACGCGAATCACTTTCTCTTTGAAAACCGAAAAAGGAAGTGTACCCTTATTGCGGAGAATTAAATCCGCGAAACAATCATGCAGTCTCGCATCCAACGCCCCCACTGCATGAGACAACCTGGTGGTCTCCGAACTGATGTTCGCGACAGCGAACTGCGATTCGAGAATCGTGAACCAAACAGCCGGATTCTGACCGTACAACGGTTGTGGAGGTCGGAATCGGACCGCTTCAATCTCCAAATTTGTATTTTGGACCCCAGTCCAACCAAGCCCCGAACCAGACTGCCCAAACGACTGAGCAACTCCTGGATCCTGGAATAAATTTTGAGTTTGCAGAAACAATTGAAACTGTTCTGCGAATAAATTTTGCAGTTGCGATGCAGAATTAATTGGATCTGCAGAACTTGCATCTCCATAATCCTCGTCATTTACCGGTGAGTAGGATGGAGTATCAGACGACATTTATAAACTCAAACCGAAACGCGAAACAAACGAGTAGAAGAAAAAAAATGAAATAAGTAAAATGCTGAAGTTAATTTTAATTTTTAAATAAAATTTTATTTGTGAATTTAAAAAAAAAATTTAACTCACTAAAATTAAGTAAAAAAAACTTTCCCCGATCTACTCACGTTTACATTTTGTTGTGATCCGTTGATGATTATCCTGCCGGCTGATGTCTTATTCCCTGTACCGCCACTATGCTGTTAGAATTATGGTAATATTGCACTGTTGCAATAATTATGGTAATATTGTTGTAACGCCTATTGCACTGCTTGGAGTACTTCACAGCCGAATTTAAAAATCCTCGATAAAGAATTAAATTAATCGATTAAATTATTAAATCACGTCTGGTTCACCAATTTAGAAGAGAATGTGGTCAGACTCTCTATAATGTGCGCAGCATGTTATAACACAGGTTGTTATTTTATATCGTACTAATTAAATAAAATATATTACACGGAAACCTTTTTTAATTACAACGTTATTTTTATTTACGTTATGAAAACTCGTTCACGATTTTTATGTACAATTAAAATAACTTTCTTTTTGGATTTTTAAAATCGTAATGAATAAAAATAAACGAACAAAATAAAGTTTTGTTTTTTTTTTGCCACAACCTACCATGGTAGATCAGGTTTTTATTATCTCTTCCATGATTTTAGCGAGTTCATTGCAATTTTACCAATTTGACAATTAAATTTGTCGTTTAAGTTTATAAACATCGCCACAAATTCACCAGCTGGTCTCTAAAGCAGAAATTCTTTCATTCAGGCCTTGATTTTCGTTAGAAAAGCGGGTAACAGTTTCTCTTATATCATACATTGAATTACACAGGAAACTGAGGGAATTTTTTGAACGATTCAAACTGACGCTGCATACTTCTCAGAATTTGTATAACTTCCCTGAGTGTTGGATTATCTGAGCTCAGTTGCACAACTATTTCGTCATCACCACTATCAATAATAGAATTATTGGCACTGGTATGGCAATCAGGACACACCCATGTAGCGGATCCAGTTAGCATTTCATCTGAAATTTTTGCACATTTTGTGTGAAAGATTTTATGGTAAATGGCAAGTCACACATTTTACACCAGAGAACCTTCCTGTGGAGATATATTTCTTACACTTGTCACATAGTTTCCACTCATGACAAACGAAAGTCAATTTTAGACGGCAAAATGATTTCAGGTCACTTATGATTTTATAAAATTACTTTGTTATATTTATAACTTGAAAGTATTTTTTAATATTTATTATATACTATCAGATCAAAACAAATAATGTGTATTAATAGTATAATATTATATTGTATTATTATAGTTTAATGTTTTTTGTGAACTGATCACTTTGAGAGTAGGATATAGAATGAGTTCTTGAATTTAAGTTCAATCTGTTTTTTAAGTTTTTTTTTTTGCTCAGCTATTATTTTCATATTCTTTTAAATTTAATTATGAATTGATCTTACGTGTTTTTTATTGCAAAATTTATACAAATATTTTACGTGCAGGTAAAATGATAAAGTGCCAAATTGAGACCAATATTAAATCGAGATATATATTCCTAAGAATAGAAGTCAATGTACGAGTACTATTTCAATTTTTCAAAAAAATTTCAGTCTGCGATTTTAAATAAATTGACACGCGTTTTGCAAACAATAGACATTTTTATCTGTTGATTGCATAATTCAAATTTTCTAATTATTTTCCTTGCCTGGGTCCACTGTTTATTTTATAATATTCATCAGTTATTTTTAATTACACCACCGTCTTGTACCATCTTTTTTCTGCTTTAATTACCGTTTTATGTATTTTTAATATTTTTTAATTAGAAACTGATACTTTATCAGAAAATAACAGCTTTATTGTTATTATTATTATTATTATTATGTGCTGACGAGAGAAATTCCAACTCATACCTGATCAATAACATAAACGTTATTTTTTAATGTTGATTTAGTTCTGTTTTGTGCTTCCCAGATAGCCGGGATAATCTTCTTAAGAATATACTTTACGTGCATAATTCGGTATAATGCTATTAAATACTCAACTCATGTGTAGTCCATAATATTGTAATCCAGTAGAGCTCCTTAAATAAATCTTTACTGTACCATTTATACATCACGTAGATTCGGAAAATAATTAATTATATAAATACTGAATGGTTCGTAAGATCTTATAATTACTTATTTACTTGATACGGATTTGAAAGACATCTTATGTTATCCTTTTGTAAGTACGAAATACATATTTTGTTATTTCAGGACGAGAAAATCACCTTGCAAATTGAACAAAAATAACAAAAATCTAAAATCTACAAGTGTTTTTCTGTACGCTTCTGGTTGGTATATAAGGAAAATGAAATGAATATAATAAGAAAACTAATAAATTTTACTGTTTATTTTATATTAACACAAATACTTTGTACATTATGTATAATGCTATATGAACGATAAGAAAAAATACAATACATGAAGTGTTTGTTGTAAAAATACCGAGCGCTCTAAGTTCTCTTTTAGTATATTTCGAATATAAAAGAAGTAGAGCGTCAAAAACAGTTGTATAAAAACAACAACAAGTAGTTCAACAGGTTATTAATTAAGCACAAACAAGTTACAATATTCATAGGAAATATTTAAGAAGATACAACTTAAACAATGATTACGTAGAATTTGGTACGGGATAAGTAGGTTGCTTTTTATATTTAATTGGACGAAACCAATTTCCAGCTAAATGCATGGTAAATGAAAGACAGTGTTTTGAAATTGTATAAATTTTAATTAGTTTTGGACTCGTATGTTTAAAACATTTAAAGTTTGTAGTAAATGTTTAGAATTAAAAAGAAGTTAAACATAAAGTTAATAATATTTACTACGAACGAAAATAATGGGCACTCGGAATTGCTGCCTGAAGAAGTTGAAGCTTCAGAATTTCAACCAATTACATATAAATGATCATCAAACATATAAACCTCAAAAAGGCACCTGGTCATGATCTTATTAGTGGTAAAATACTTATAGAGCTTCCAGATGTATGTATCAAATTAATAACAAACATTTTCAATGCTGTAATGAAAACTGGGTATTTTCCAGAAACTTAGAAAATTTCACAGATCATAATGATTCACAAACCAGGTAAAAATAAAAAAAAGTAGACTCGTATCGTCCAATCAGTTTACTGACAACTCTGTCAAAACTCTTTGAAAAAATGATTCAAAGCTTAAACCAATTCTGCAAGAGCAAAATATTATAACGGAGCACCAGTTTGGATATATAGAACAAGTGCATAGGATCGTATCAAAAATCAGAAACTCACTTGAACAAAAGAAATACTTCTCTGCTGCAGCATTTTTAGACATAGCCCAACCTTTCGATAAAGTATGGCATGGAGGTCTTGTATAAAAAATCTACCCCACTGATCGCAAATGCGTGGCACGAGCGCCAAACTTGACACGTTTAGAAATTCCGCCGGCATCGCATAACAGAAGAAAGTAGCCAAATAGAATAACAAATGAAAAAACCTCGATTTTTAAAAGTTTATTCCACCTCTGAATTGTGTTGTTATTTAATTATGATGCTTGCATAACCAGTGAAATAGCTAAATATGGAAAGGCATTTGGTGATGAATCGCTTTTCGAGGGTTTTGTCTTTCGTGATGAACGGTGTTGTTTTGTATTTTTTGAAATATGTAATGTTAAAATTTTTATAGTTTATATTGTACTATGGATATTAACCCATTTATGTTGGAAGTTTTAAGAAAGACGCCCTTTGGCGTCTAATCCAAAATATTGGTAAAGCTTGGATGGCTGGATAAATTAAAATTGGACTACCAGGCAGAAAAATAAAATAAAAGCTAAACCTAACACAACGCTTATTTTAACAGAAGAAGATGCTCGATAGTTATCACTAATCTTTCTGCAATGTGCGCAATTTATGGCTAAATTTGAAAATTTTGATAACAAGGACAAAAAACTTACACGCATACACGGCATTCAATTAAGTGCAAATACGGTAAAGATACGAACAAAAACTCCGATGCCAGGCTAGCAATTAAGATACCTTATGCTGCAGGTAGAATAATGCGGGAGGAATTGTTGAAACTGGGAACATTACCAGAACGAACAAGAGGCGTTAATATTCTGGAAGTTGTCAAAAAAGCTTTAATTGATTCAAAAGTCCGATCGATGGATGTCCAAGCATGATCGGCAAAGAGTCTGGATTTAAAACTTTATTGGGAAAAGAAATAGGCCATCCCAGTATCCCATTGTATGATCCATTTGGATGTCCTGTGTGCAAAATATGAATTATTTCAATTA
Source organism: Nephrotoma appendiculata (assembly GCA_947310385.1). Taxonomy (NCBI): domain Eukaryota; kingdom Metazoa; phylum Arthropoda; class Insecta; order Diptera; family Tipulidae; genus Nephrotoma; species Nephrotoma appendiculata. The sequence goes on along the minus strand of OX371223.1, from coordinate 240,989,179 downwards.
AATCATGTAATGGAAACGGTTGTTAAAGGTATAAATAATCTCGTTGCTGGTAATTTATCGAAAAAACAATTCAAACCAGATCTGTTGGCTTAGAAAATGGAAAATCATTAGATATATTATTCGGTCGTGTTGCCGCTTTTGAGATGAAGCTGCAGTTACTTAAGAAATACATGGAATGTTCGTTTGGAAATTACCCACTTCTCAAATATAGTATTTCCTCAATTTCAAAAAGTCTGTGGCAGAACTCGGTTCAAAGACGTCAAAATGATTTAATAAATTTGTTCGCTACCCTGACGAGTTTATTCTGATGGCAATTTTCACGATGTTGCTTGGATGAATTTTGATGAGTTTGAAAAATCTGAAAATTTAAGGACCTTACTGAACATGATATAAGGAACGATAATAAAGCGCTTATTCCATTATAAAACAAAATCTTTCAGTAAAATATACTAAGAAAACGGAAAGAGAAAGTAATCTTAAAATCACGATTAGAGTGAAAGGGACAAAAAAATTCTGCTCGGGTCATTTTATCAGAAAGTTAACCGCGAAAATTTGTTTCTAGTGTTTGTGTAGAAATATTTTTTTAAAGTTAAATTTGTGTTCGTATTATGTATCGAAAGTGTGAATTGAATAATAACAATTATTTTGATATGGATGAATTGGATCCCCAAAATATTATTTTTACCAGCAGAAAACTTTAATGAGTCGTTGAGCCTACAATTAAGATTAGCAGTTACACTAAAGTATGTACACACAATTAATTTTATTTATATATAGTTGAGAAGTACAGATTTAATGTTAGTGTTTCTGCCAATCAAAATATTTGAATACACAAAAATTTAAATGCAGAGTGCATATTAGATATTATCCGAAAACTTCATGGAGGTTCCATTCGTTTTTGTGGCAGATGATGCTTTCGCGTTAAACGAAAATATGTTGAAACCTTATGCCAGCATGCCGTCTTCGAAACATAAAATATCTAATTATCGGCTTAGCCGAGCGCGCCGTATTATTGAAAATTGCTTCGGGTTTCTTTGCGGCAAGTGGATAATTTTTCGCGCACCTATAATCGGAGACCTGGCTTTGGTGGAGGATGTAATACAATGTTGTGTCTGCCTACACAATTGGCTAAGAAAAAATAATCCCCACTATTATTACTCCCGATCTTATCTCTCAAGCAGCAAGAGCAGTTACACTAGGAAAATTATTGTAGAATAAAATATTAAACCGAAATTATTTTCTTGATATATTTTTAAGATTCACAGAGCATTAAAACAAACGTTTTGCCTCTGCAACCATGCAATAGAAATTCTTCTAATATTGCAAAAAAGACCTGAGATAAATTTGCGGACTATTTTTTGTGAGAGGGGCAAGTTGAATGGCAATATACAAAAATGTAAAAGGATTAGATAAGCTTTATAGGCCAAGACAAATTTATAAATATTTAAAGATAAGTTTTTTTCCGAATTTATAATAGGATATTATATATATTTTAGCGTATTGTTTTTGTTTTTTTTTTCAGTGGGTAAAGCCTGATGACCAAAACGCGCTGAGCGAAATGCTCCATATTAAAATTTTTTGTTGGAATTGGAACATGGATGCAAAATTCAATTTTTTAATTCTAATATTTAATTTAAATTATGTATGTAGCATTATAGTAAAAGATTTTTATGCCTAATGGAACTTAATTTGATTTTTGCCTTAAAAGTTCCATATGGCTTTTCCTTAATTTTTTTTACACCAATATATTAGATTATTAATTTTTTTTTGTTTATTCTACTTACTTTACGACCCTTCCCCATCCATTTTTCATATCGGTGCCGTTTAAGAGAAGATATATGGTATTCTTAAAACAACTTTCACATCAAATTCCAATAAATTCCGTGAGCTTTGTGTGTTTTGAAGTACCTAGGTAAACTTCTTTATCTTCAATTTGCCACTAATTTGGAAAGGCTGAAGAACGGTTGCAACCTTATTTGAACTCCGAATTAAAATATTGATCTTGTACCGGTTCAATTTTGAGATAACTAATAAAACGATTGTACCTGAGCGGAGGTGTATCTAATTCATAATTATATCAAAAACTAGCAATCAGTTAATGTAATCAAGCCAGCTTCGAAAAGTAATGCAAGCACGAACAACTCAATAAAATAAAATACAAATCATCAGCATTAGTAAATAGAAATAAAAATTACAGAAATTGATTATTATTTGTTTCGTTTCCTTTTATGTTTTCATTTCAATCCATTTTAAGGAAAAGCCATATGGAAACTCTAAGACAAAATTCAGATTAAGTTTCTATTAGGCATAAAAACCTTATATACTCGTAGTATGTATAAATAATCCAATTGTAATTATAATTTTACAATACTACAAAATATTTTCAATATCTAATAAAATATAATAACAAAATATAAATGATTTACGTAATTACAATATAAATTTAATAAAATAGTAAAACATAATAATTCAATCTTAATGAAAATAATTTCCAAATGCTCAAAATATTAAATTATATATGACACTGGTGGTTCCCGGCTGCTTTTGGAGTTCCGAAATAAAAAACAACATAAAAAACTGTGAAATAAATGCAATTCAATTTTAAAATATATGAAACAACACGTATCTTTATTTTGTTGGATCCCCCATCCTTTTTATAGGTGTCCATTATTATTCGGCTATTCATCTCTACCCGCGTCGGTCTAGTTGAATTAAGGGCGCATATCACCTTCAAAATTTAAAAAAAAAAGTTTTTCAAAGATTTTTTTTTAATGGAATAAAAAGAGATATCTTTTAATGAAACTTTCCATTGACATTTTATTTAACTGAAAGTATACAAAAAAAAATTTTTTTTTTTTTTTTTTAGCCCACTGTCGTCTGCTACAAAGGTTTTCCAAAAACACTGAAAATTCGCGGCGTGCATCATTCCTACTCTCAGAAACGTCTGGTCTGAAAAAAACGGGGTTTCATGCAGCATTAAATCGCCCTTGGAATGAACTAAAAGGAAATTAAATTGGTTGAAAAATAAAAAAATGGCGGCATTTTTTCGAAAATGCAGCTCTTTTGTCTCCCCCAATTAGTTGTAACTCAAAAAATTGAAAGCCGATTATTCCTTCCGTAGTTCATTCTGAGCAGAAATATATGTAGATCAACGTGTTAAAATTTTAGAACGATTGGATAAGTAGTTTTTTCTCAATCTTGCACGCCAACTTGAAAAACGTCATTTCGAGATAACCGCATTTAAAGTTCGTCATTTCGAGATAACCGCGTAAAAAACGACTGGCGCGCTTCGCAATAAATAAAATACATTTTTTTTTTGTTGAGATTTTCATGTTTATATCATTAAAATCATGTTTTTAAACGTTCATTCTAACATAATCTATCATAAAAAAAATTTCGAATTTTTGAAAATTTGAAGGTGCTATGTCCCGTTAATATATATTTGGATTTTCGTAAAAAAAAGAAAATCGTGAATATACATTTAAACGAACTGTTTCAATTTATCACAGATTATAGCCGTTGTTTCTCGAATGATGTAAGATGTCGTAGTTGAACCTAAGCGATACCATATTGCCCGATCGACACCATACTGTCACCGCTTGCCAAATAACTTATAAAAATTAAAATCACACAACTTATGCTTTCTAAAAATACACATTTATGAAATTCTTATCCGATTTACTTACCGTAGTGTTAATGAAAGCCTCTCATCTGGCGTTATTGGATTTAATGTAAACCCCTCCTGTTTTTGAATTGCCGGGCCACATAAGCTAAGTCGTTTGTCTAACATTTCAGGTGTCACACGATGGAAATTTTTCTTATCTAATCTAATTTCAGCTATTAAATTTTTATAATATCCGTGTGTAGGCCGTTGCAACAAGATTTTTTTAGCAGAATTGACGAGTGGTAAAGTGATTTCAGTGCCATCTTTCATTAAATTTTCGAAACCTCATTTTGATAAAAAATATTTGACAGCTAATTATTCAGTGCAATTTTCCTTGGATGGAAGGGACGTAATGATCAGGTAAATATTATTTTATTCTGTTAAAATTTGAATAATTATAAAAACATTTAGTTGTAATGAGTTGTTTAAAGATTATTTATTCTAAATTATTTTTAATTGTTACCATTATATTGCTAGAAGTGTTATAAAACAATGCAAAATCATAAGGAAATACCTGTTTAGCTTAACGTCATTTCGAAAATGCAATAATATTCAAAATGCAATATTCAATTGAAACATTAATGTAGAGTGTAGTTGTTATAATTATAATGTAGTAGTTTCCATTATATTGTTGAAAATGGTATTACACTGTGTTTAAAAACAAAGAAATGTTAGGTTATGTTTTTTGTTGTTTTCAATTTATAATACAGGGTTATCCAATTCGAGGTTGATAAAGTAGAAATCTGTATACCGACATCTGTCAAAGATAAACGTCAAGTACGCTGTCATTTATTTAGTTGACATTCTGCCATTTAAGAATATAGAGCATTTAACAATCGACCAACGCGTTAAAATTATTAAATCTGCTGATGCTGATTTTTCGAACAAAATTTTCATCAGTGATGAAGCTCATTTTTCGCTTGGTGGATACGTTAATAAGCAAAACTGTAGAATTTGGGGCTCAGAAAATCCACAATTGATTGTAGAGAAGCCATTACACCCGGAAAAAGTCACTGTTTGGTGCGCATTGTGGTCTGGTGGTGTGATTGGGCCGTATTTTTTGAGAACAACCATGGACGAACCGTTACCGTCAATTCTGAGCGCTATGGCCGCATGTTAACCGATTATTTTTTTACGAAAATCGAAGATTATGATCTTGACGATATGTGGTTCCAGCAGGATGGAGCAACCAGTCACGTAACACGAGCAAATCGAGATCTTTTGCAAGAGAAATTTCCTGGACGTTTGATTTCGCGATTGGCTGATGTCAATTGGCCTCCAAGATCCTGTGATTTAACGCCTTTGGATTTCTTTTTGTGGGGCTACGCGAAAGATCGTATTTACGCAAACAATCCTCAAACTCTTGACGAATTGAAAACTAATATTCGTAAGGTAATGGCCGAGATACCGCCCGAAATGTGCCGAAAAGTCATTGAAAATTACCTCAAAAGAATCAAGGCCTGTGAGAAGTCCCGTGGAGGACATTTGAATGATATCTTGTTTAACTAAAAATGGCAAGGATCAATCTGTAAAATGAAATAAAAATTACAATACATTCCGAATATTTTGTGTGTTTTTTTTAAGTTTACTTTATCAAGCTTGAATTGGATAACCCTTTATTTTATTTCATTTTCCCACAGTTGAAAATGATGCATCAAAACAACAACCAAATTAATATTGATGGCCGGGTCAAACATATATCGTTTTGCGAATAATTGAAATATTTGGAGATGCTAAACGTCCTTTACGAGAAGGTGAAGAAATTTTGAATGCTGGATGGGTTTATGCTTTGGATTTATGTAATATTTGAATACGCGACCTTGCACATAAATTCAATTCGTGCAATTACTTTTAAATACAAGCTTAAATTTTATTTACAGGGTAGTTCTTGCATCTAATGCAATTAATAAAAAATATAAAATATTATGACATAAAGATAATAAATTAGAACCACAAATATATTATAGAATTAAACATCATATAACAAATGTATATATTGTAAAACTCGTAAATACGAAAATATAAAATAAATACCCACAAATAATTAAAATCCCTAAAACATTTAAAATATAAAACAATGGGTTTATGCTTTGGGAATTGCACCTCCTCCAGCTAAAGGTCGCATAACGGGGCTAGTATTACAAACGTCAGCTATGACCAATATCCCCCATGAAATACAATTGGACAACCTGACTTAGACTATCTCCCACTGGAAGTGCCTCTGCTCTTGTAACGCCGGACATGGTGAAAAATGCAACCACATAGCAGTTTGTTTACTTAAAATCTTTCGGTATGTTTATAATGGCTAAATTTAATAACACACTTATTATCACAATTATATTTTAGAGAACCTCGTCTGGAAGGAATTAGTTGCACAGAGCTGAAACAGAAATTGGGCAAAGTGTCGAAATCTGTCGCCGGGCATTACAGTGTGGTTGAAGATTGGCATAAAACGTGATGAAATTGTAACGGCAGAACAGAAGCAGCTGTTATTGTCGAAGTTGATTAAAGGTGATTAAGCCTTAGTTACTCGTAAAACACTTAAATATAATATACTTAATCAATGATTATTTTTAGTTGGACCTAAATCAGAATTAGCTAAAATGAAGGCATCATATAGATCTCAATCGAATTCCATAAACACCAAAGTTTCCGATACTACTGATGATAATTTTTTCAAACAGATTATAGATCATGACGGATTAAATGAGTTTGTACTCTTTTCACAGCCATTTATAAATAATGAGACTACAATACTGTAACGTCAAGCACCGTCTACAAACGTGTAGCGTTCCAAGTTGGGTTGGTTTAACTCCCCTGACATACCATTTCTACAAACAAAGTCATTTAGAATACGTGGGAAAATTTTGTTTCTTGGTAAGGCTGTATAGGTGTAAATGAATACAACTCGATTATCCCGTATCAATTTGTTTTGATTGAGTATAAAAGAAAACACATTTTTGGATGCGAAAGTTAGTTGTTAAGTAATTTTTATTATGAAAATAGCAATATCGTGCGATACCACAAAAGTTCTCGAACCCGTTATCGGTTATTCGGGTTTGATTTTGCTGAAAGTGATAAAAAAATTATGTTTGGTTTACCTATAATTTTTTTTAAACCAAAATTTTCGCTAAGCAATAGTTGAACTAGTTAGTGGAAATAAATTAAAGACTAGGCATATTTAACCCGTGAAAAATTATGTAGAAAATCGTTGTCAGGACGGAAAAGGTTCTATAGTGACCGGTGATAGTGTGCAAAGTAAACAAAGTCTAAATTGTGCTATGATTATATTTAAAGTTTAGTATTAATATATAAGTTTAAACTAAATTATAAAGTGGTATAATAAAATTAAGATTTAACATATTTATGGCGTTAAATTAAATTTACCAAATATTTATGTACTACTATATACAAACTACACTATACAGTTTAAGTGTTAAACCCGGTAAATTAAACAAACTTCAAAATAGTTTCAAAAACAAAAAGAAAATAAAAAAAAGAGATTGTAAAAATCCAAACGAAAGTGAAATGCAAAGCGCCACGCAAACAAAATAAAATTAACTTAACATGTGGTCGCTTATTATAATAAATAAAGTGACATAAAGTCGTTGTATATGTCATAATTAACAAAAAAGGTGACCAGTTGTTCCGAAATATAAAAATTACTGTGTGGTGTAAATAAAAAAAAACGTTGATCGAAAGAAAGTCTATAATAATATTTAAATCGTACGAACGATTTACGAATTAAAACTTATAATAGTACTTTTACTTGGCGAAACACACTAATACTTAATAAAGACATTTTTATTAATCACTTGTTTTTTGTTTCGCAGTTATTTTGAATAATTTTCAAAAAGTTTAAAAAATCACTCGATCGATTTCGACTTGTTAGGTCATCATCAGGAGTATCTACTGATTTGTGTTAGTAAAAAATTTTGTTATATAGTAGAAAAAAGCAAAATATAAATAAAAAAAGGAGGGCAAAAAATAAAAAATAAGCAATAAAAGCAAAATATAAATAAAAGAAGGAGGGCAAAAAAAAAATAAAAAATAAGCAATAAAAATTAATCTACGGATCGCGCCGGTGTGCGATGAGTCATAGGCTGAGTAACAAAATTCAAGGTATATTATTGCGTACGTGAGTATAGAAAAGGGCGGGATCTGTAATTGGTGAGAACCGGATTTCTCTCTGTTCGTTAAGGATATTTTGGTTAAGAAATATTGATTTTCTAATTTCGTAAGATTCTAAGGTATCTAAACGTCTGCCTTTGGGTTGTATATGTAATATATCTAAATTGTTCAAGCTAGCTGTATGATTTTCTGACGTTAAATGATTATGGAAAGTTGATTGGTTGCAACCAGATAAATGTTCCTTAGCTCTAACTCCAAAATTGCGCCCAGTCTGACCAATATAGGAGAAACTACAATCATTGCAATTGATCCTATAGACACCAGATTTGGAAAGGCGATCAACTCTAGGTTTATTGTTAAAAGTCATTTTCTTTATTGTGTTATTATTATAAAAAGCAAAACTAATATTGGTATAATTGGACACGATGTTGCTAATCCGTTGGCTCGTCTTTCCTATATACTCTAAGCGACGCCAATTTTCCCGCGGTGGACTATCCGGTGGATAAATACCCGTTAGAGTTTTACGCTTTAGCTTTTTATTCAATAACTTTAATATAGTCCTAGTTGCATATCCGTTATTCGTTGCTATTTGAAGAATTATGTTAAGCTCAGTGTTATAATTTGAATTTGACAGAGGGATGTTTATTAGTCTATCTATGAGTGAGTGGAAAGCTGACATTTTAATATTATGGGGATGGTTTGAAGAACTAGGGATAACAGCGTCTGTATACGTGGGTTTCCGAAAAATTTTGGAGTCTAAAGTAGAATTAATCCTGGTTATTGTTATATCTAGAAAATTAATACATTTATTTTCTTCTTTTTCTAACGTAAAATCAATGGTGGGATATTGAGAATTTAACCAAGTTAGGAAAGAGTCTAACAGTCTATCAGTTCCATTCCATAGACATAATATGTCATCAACATATCTATACCAAAAGATTATATGACGAAAATAAGGATTGTTGTTTGATATGATCATTTGTTCGAAGAAATTCATGAAAATTTCAGCCAACAAAGGTGACAGAGGGGAGCCCATGGGTAGACCATCAGCGAATTTGAAATATGTATTATCAAAACAGAAATAATTTTGTTTAATACAAGTCTCAAAAACTAACTTCAGTTCACGACGTAAGCTCTCATCTACAACATCCCTATCTAAGTATTTGGGACAAACTATTTGGGACAAAGTATTAATCGGAATAGAAGTGAAAAGACTGGCAACGTCAAATGAAACTAGTTTTGAATGTAAAGGAATGTCGACGTCTTGAATTTTGTTAATCAATTCTACCGAGTTCTTAACCGAGTAAGCTGAAAAGAAATTAGTATGACAATTGAAAAAATTTATGAAACCCTTACATAGCTTGTAGGCGGGAGCATTGCAATACGCTACTATTGGTCTAATCGGAATGCCTTCCTTATGGATTTTTGGTAAACCATAAAGGATCGGGGCAGACGGATTCATGACAGAGTACTTCCAACCAGTTCCATCAAATAACTTCTGGCATTGGTTGATACACTTACTAACCGCAGTCTTAAAAGACTTAGTTGGATCTCTGCCAAGCTCTATTGCTTTGCTTTCTGTAATAAAATCAGAGATTTTATTGCAGTAATCGACTTTTGTGAGCACGGTAATTGTATTGCCTTTATCCGCTTTACACGCTATCAGGTCATGGTCACGTAGTTTTTTCTTTATCGCACCAATCACTTTGAGGTTAGTATTAGAAGCAGCAGAAGAAGAAGAGTTTATCGGAGAAGAAGAGTTATCAATACCTTTCTTTATTTGTAACGCACACACTGATTTTATTTGGGTTATCTCGCCAGATAAGGCTGTTTCGGCATCTACAGCAAGATTCTCGAATGATCGAAGGTCGATTTTATTTGGCGTAGGGGCAAAATTCACTCCGTTGCTAAGCATTTGCACCTCGGTATCACGGAAAACGACTGAGGACAAGTTCTTAAAACGTGGATGAAATTGGAAATCAGACGAACCACTATTACCTCTACGGTTAAATGGATAAGCCTTATCTCGCAACACATCCAGTTTAGCTTTTTGTTTCACATATTGAATATGTGAAATTTCAGCTACCTCTGCACGAACTTTTTTGTCCAGCCAATCGAACTCAACAGAGTGCAAACGAATTGCTAACTCAGTGTGAACAACTTTAAGATGGAGATATAAGTTGTTCCTGGTAGCATACCCTTTGCGCAGCTCGTTATCCCTCTTTTATTGCTTATTTTTTATTTTTTGCCCTCCTTCTTTTATTTATATTTTGCTTTTTTCTACTATATAACAAAATTTTTTACTAACACAAATCAGTAGATACTCCTGATGATGACCTAACAAGTCGAAATCGATCGAGTGATTTTTTAAACTTTTTGAAAATTATTCAAAATAACTGCGAAACAAAAAACAAGTGATTAATAAAAAATGTTTTTATTAAGTACTTATAATAGTTTTATTAATTAATAATATTAATAATATAAAATGTTAATAAAATGATACGCTGAACTTTTAGAAATATATAATAATAAAATATTAACAGTAAATCATAATAGTGCATTAAATGATTACTCCGCTATAATAAATAATGCTACGTTATAAATCGTTAAGACCGTGGGACATCGGCTGCGACCAATCATCTTTAATTAAAGTTTTTTTTTAAATTTTAAATTAAGTAATTTTGTGCTTTAATTTTGATTTTTTTTACTTTTTATATAAATTTGATGGTGGTAGTAAATACAGTGTATCACAAAAATAAGTATGCACCATGAAGAACGGGAAAGAACCTCAATTTATTTCGAAAATAATACGTAATTAATTGTTTTTTTTTACAACAAAAATTTCTGCTTTAAACATTTAATATACATGGCGGTAACGGTATCCCGTTATATTTTGTATAAAATGTCCTGTTATATTTTGTATAAAACAGAAAAAATCACATCACAAAAGTATGTATGCAGTTCACAAATTTATTAAGTTGAGCATTGTTACAAGTTATTCAGCTGCGCAAAAAAACAAGTAATTGTGATTTTTAAATAAATTTAAATAAATTAAATAAATTTCTTCGCAAAATTTTTCTAATGGCTCCACGAGGAAAAGAACTTTCGGACGATATTAAAAATTTAATTATAAAATTATACCAAGATGGCAAAAGTCAACGGCAAATTGCAAAAACAATTAATAAAAGCAATGCCACGGTACACAAAATTATAGAAAAATTTAAACACGATGGTAGTACGAAAAATAAGCAAAGAACAGGGCGGCAGAGAAGAATTATTACTCGCAAAGTACAGCAGAACCCCAAAAAAGTGCTCCAAAAATTAAATATGAAATTGAAAACGAAACTGGCAAAACATGTAACCCCCAAACCATCCGTCGTGTTTTGTATAGTGCTGGTTACCATGGTCGAAACATCCGGAAAAGGCCGTTTATTAATAAAATTAACAGAACAAAAGACTCGTTTTCGTAAAAGAACACGAAAATAAAGACCAAAGCTTTTGGAAGTCAGATATTGAGAGTAAATTTGATGAGAGTAAATTTAATATATTTGGCTCAGATGGACGTGAAAAAGTGTGGAGAAAGGTAAATGCGGAGCTTGAACCTGAAAATATGACCGCCAATTGAACACTTATGGGAATTTCTCGAAAGACAAATCAGGAAGCGTGAGATTACAAGCAAAAATACGTTAAAGGCAGTACTTCTTGAAGAATGGGAAAAGATTCAACCAACTGTGACTCAGAACCTGGTAAACTCCATGCCTTCAAGGTTGAAAGCCATCAAAAAGGCCAAGGGCTACCCAATAAAATATTAAAAGTACCATTTTGAAGTCTAAAGTAGAATTAATCCTGGTTATTGTTATATCGAGAACAGAAATCTTTTCGGAAACCCACGTATACAGACGCTGTTATCCCTAGTTCTTCAAACCATCCCCATAATATTAAAATGTCAGCTTTCCACTCACTCATAGATAGACTAATAAACATCCCTCTGTCAAATTCAAATTATAACACTGAGCTTAACATAATTCTTCAAATAGCAACGAATAACGGATATGCAACTAGGACTATATTAAAGTTATTGAATAAAAAGCTAAAGCGTAAAACTCTAACGGGTATTTATCCACCGGATAGTCCACCGCGGGAAAATTGGCGTCGCTTAGAGTATATAGGAAAAACGAGCCAACGGATTAGCAACATCGTGTCCAATTATACCAATATTAGTTTTGCTTTTTATAATAATAACACAATAAAGAAAATGATTTTTAACAATAAACCTAGAGTTGATCGCCTTTCCAAATCTGGTGTCTATAGGATCAATTGCAATGATTGTAGTTTCTCCTATATTGGTCAGACTGGGCGCAATTTTGGAGTTAGAGCTAAGGAACATTTATCTGGTTGCAACCAATCAACTTTCCATAATCATTTAACGTCAGAAAATCATACAGCTAGCTTGAACAATTTAGATATATTACATATACAACCCAAAGGCAGACGTTTAGATACCTTAGAATCTTACGAAATTAGAAAATCAATATTTCTTAACCAAAATATCCTTAACGAACAGAGAGAAATCCGGTTCTCACCAATTACAGATCCCGCCCTTTTCTATACTCACGTACGCAATAATATACCTTGAATTTTGTTACTCAGCCTATGACTCATCGCACACCTGCGCGATCCGTAGATTAATTTTTATTGCTTATTTTTTATTTTTTTTTTTTTTTGCCTTCCTTCTTTTATTTATATTTTGCTTTTATTGCTTATTTTTTATTTTTTGCCCTCCTTCTTTTATTTATATTTTGCTTTTTTCTACTATATAACAAAATTTTTTACTAACACAAATCAGTAGATACTCCTGATGATGACCTAACAAGTCGAAATCGATCGAGTGATTTTTTAAACTTTTTGAAAATTATTCAAAATAACTGCGAAACAAAAAACAAGTGATTAATAAAAATGTCTTTATTAATTCTGTTACAATACAATATGGAAACAAAGTGGTAATAAGTGGTGCACTAACAATTTATAAGGCAACTGTTAAGAAATCGGGTGCGCAATGGCTAGTAGAGCGCAAGACAGAAAGTATGGCCTACAATTTGTTTACCTACGCATTGTTTGGTCTGTTTGTTTTGGCTTTCTATATACATATTATTTGCATTCCAATCGCACACCGCAAGTACTTGTTAGGACTAATGATTTCTGTTCTCGATCAATGTTATTGATTGACTTAAAAATTCACCAAAAAATTTATAAAATTCACAATATATTATTAAAACACTTTTTACACTTCTTACCACGAGCACGTACACATTTCAACGAAATTTAGTTTTATACGCACTCCTTTCACATATTTCATTATCTGTGTCTAGGCTCTAACATCTTGTACCTGACCCAGAACCGGTAAAACTGGAACTACCCTAATAATATAAGGATTGTTGTTTATATAAATAGAGACTCTTTGAACAACTAAATCCGTTTACAATCGAAAATGTGAAATTTATTTCACCAATAATATGACAAGACTAGTTGGCGGGAATGGAAGTTTGCTAAACGACTGAAACCATTTTTTAATAATTTGAGTGAAAAAATCGTTTTAACAAAAATTTTCCCGCTACACAATGACCACATGTAATGGCTGAACCGGCGAATCAGTAATACAACTTGTCAAATCTTTACGGAAAACGACGAAAGTTTTGTGTTAGTTGGCTAGTACGGCTGTAACACAATTTGTCAAACGCTTTACGCACACAACTGTGGCACTATTCTGGTTTTCCCTGGGAATAGGGAAAAAAATTTTCATAGCATTTTTGTCTAAATTATATTTGTCTGGCCTACTGTTGGAATTAGTTTGGTGTCAATATTTTCGAAACAAAGTAGATTGGGAAACTTTTGTTCCACAAACTTTTTATAGGGAAAAATAGTTCCCAACATATCTTTGTTTCAAAAATATTTCCACCAAACTAATTCCAACAGTAGGCCAGAAAAATATAATTTAGTCAAAAATGCTATGAAAATATATTTTTCCCAATTCCCTATTCCCAGGGAAAACCAGAATAGTGCCACTAGTCGACAAATTTTTGTTTGTTTAATTTTCATTACGTGAACGAATTTTTACTGGATAGATATATTATACATAATTAAATTACCTTGTGATTTTAAAAACGTGATCGTTTAAAAATGTGTTACAGGCTGGCTACTGCCAACCTGCAGATTTTCACTAAGCGCATGCAGAGGCCTCCACGGTGATTTTTGCCGGCTACGCTCTCAGGGAGAAGTGCTAAGGTCGTGGGGTTTGAGGCTTGCATGTGCTCCTGGCTTACACCGTGATCATACAGAAAGTTAGGGGGAACGCAAATAATAATAAAATATACCCGGAGTTCCGCCGAAACTCGTCGGCCGGAACTTGAGGAACGAACACAACAAAATTATAAACCCTATCCTTGGTGCGCGCATCCATCCGAATTCAAACGGGGACAAGCCCTGGTTACGAAATCGGATGCAGGCACCAAGGGACCGCAAACACTACGCCGACACAGAGAGGGAGTCTCCGCACCCATCACAACCAACCCAGAAAAATTAATAATTCATTATTTTTTTATTTATTTAAACACACAAAGAAAAAAAAATTACAGAAATTACCACTTCCCTAAAGAGAAAAACAAGAAAGGGAGAGAGAACGAGAGAGAGAGAGAGAACAATACGTACCGAGCGTGCACCCGCTGTGCGGCGCTCGATTACAAAAATATAAAATTTTGATATAATATATAAAAATAGGAAAGAAATAAGAATCAAAAAGAAGTAAAAATAAAAATAAAAAATGGTACCTTAATTAATTAATTTAAAAACTGTTGCGGCCTTGCGCGGCCGTCATGCCTCAGGGTCGCCGCCCCGGACCGTTGCGGCTTTGGTGCCGTTATTGTTGCGGGGCCTCTCCCCGATACCAAAATAAAAGAACAAAGTCGGGCAACCGGTTGGCCACCCGATCGTTGCGGGGCCTTTCCCCGAGACCAAAATGAATCAAAAAAAAAACAATAGCCGGTTGGCTACCGTTCATTGCGGGGCATTTCCCCGATACCAAAAATATTGGGCGTGGTTTCGCCGAAACACCGTAAATAAAATGGAGTAGCCTCACCTGGCCACCCGTTATGTTGCGAATGGTACGCCTATGTTGGCCGCCCGTAAATATTTGCTACTAATAAATAATAACGGCCCCCCTTTGACAAATTCAGTGTACCGTTGAAAAGGTGTCACTCGTTGTTGTTTATTAGCCACCCACTATATTATTGCGACACTTTAGACGTTAATCAAATTTATGACTCGTCTCGGTAGGCCACCCGTATTCCTAATTCCGTTGATAATTGTGATACTCTTTGAAGATACGGTACCCGATGATAAAATGTGGTGACAGCATCCATCGGTAAAAATAAAATCCCTCGGGAAGCCACGAGCTGGCCACCCGTAAACAAAATGAGCTAATCGCGTATAGACCGTTCTATAAACTGCTTGCGGCTTTCTAGACTTGCCGTTACAATGACACACCATCAATAACTTCAAATTATATCTTCTAGGATCAAAATTTAAATACACTTATATATTCATTACTAAATTACTTATTATTTATGATTTGGCGAACACTCAAGAAAAGATACATTATTTCAACCAAAACAAAACTTAAAGCATGTACTTATTATTTTTTTTTTTTTTATTGTTTAACCAAAATTATTGTATAAAATATCAAGATTTTTTATTTTTTTTATTTTTTTTTTATTTCTGTGATTTTATATTCTACATGCGTCCATCTTAATTTACCACTCAAATTATTATTTTTATTTTTATTCAGAAATGGCTTACTTAGCAAAATAAAATTTAATTTTTACAAACTACTCGACTTTCTTTTATGAAAACAAAAACTCGAATCCTCAACAAGAAAAAAAATTCTTGCGCCGCAACAACGCGCAAAACGTTCTAGCAGAAATAATCTCTCTTCTCTGTTTCTCGTTTATATCAATTTGCATTGATATAAAAGAGAAGCATATAAGAAAAACATTTTTCTAAAACGTTTTACTTTACAGACGCTCGATATGCATGGCTCTCTCTCTCTCCCATTCTCGTTCAGTTGCCAACAAAACAGGAAAAAAAACACACGAGGATCCACCCACCATTTGCCGCGTATAGACGACAAATTTACCCCCCGGACGCAAACCAACCGAGGGGAATAAAAACACAAAAAATTTAGCAAAGATGGGGGTGTAATCATTAAAATGAAATTTCGTATTGTTGACGACAACACAGTCGTAACAAATGGAAGGCGCTTTTAGTTGGTATTTGACGTTTCCTTCAGTATGCACGCAATTTTTGGGTCTGTTAAGTGACATATATTTTAGCGAAAAGATGTTAACGTTTCGCTGGCCAGTAACCAACAAAACCTAGCTATTAATCGCATTTTTACGTTAAGTTGTAACTGATTCGGTGGTTCAGCCATAGTAAAATACAGACCGGGAAGAATTTTTATTTTATTTTCGACCGAGCATGCGGTTTTCTGTAGTGCGTACCAAACTTTTTCTATTCCTGTGACAAAAAATTGCACTTTATTTGCTTAACAATTGAAATAAAAATTCATCATTATATGAGCCGTTCATTTTGAGTGGTTAACGTCCATTTTACAAATAAAAAATAGTCATCGCTAAGCGTTTCGATGAACGCATCATTAATTAGCTGCCGAGGCCGTGAGATTTGATAACTCTCAACTCCTTTCAGAAAGGGTAATTAAAGTCACTGGATTATGCTGATAAACCAGAAACAATAGTCGTTTTGCGGATTAACTACAGTTTACTAGTTTTAATAATCTGGCAAATAAAATGCGCTTTAATTTCACATGCTCTTTGGCAAGCCAAAATCAAAATCATTTACACAAAATTTGCGTAATTTGAATGAAAGTTAGTGAGTTGTTTTGTGCACACCCGCGAAGATCAAATTTTCCCTAAAATTTTATATTTTGTTAATTTTTTTCCGGGAATGCGTTTAGGAAAGGGGTTATATGAAATTAGTAATTATTCGAATTTGAAGGGTGCGTCCCCTGAATCAAGAGGCACATTCTTTGCGTTTCTGTACCATTTATCCGGTTGCGATGAAACACGTTGATGAAGAGCCTACATCCTCGCGAAAGTTTTTTAAAATTAGGGCTGAGCCCCTGGGTCAGGGGCAGAGGTAAATTTTTTTTCTTCAAAAATTTGATTTTTTGATGATTCTGGTGATGCTTTCGATACTGAATTCAGTACCTGATGAATTCCTGCCATATACGATTGCAACTACAGTGACGTAGAGAAATTGCCTGCAAAATATCCGTATAGTTCAAAGTAATTTTAATTTGTCTTGTGCAACGCCATGAAATTCAGCTAGTACTAAATATAATGAACATTTGGGGGTCCTTTGAATGATTTGTTGTAAATTATTAAAAGCCACTATAAATTATCTCCTTATAATATAGTTTTAACTATTAAAAACTCCGCAACGAATTCCCTCAAAAAGTTTCAACTACGTAAAACCACGATTACTCTTTTATATGACATACATAGCGTTTAACTTATTTAAATTCCATGTAGTAGAAAATTATTTAATTATGCTGCTTAATTTAAAGGCAGTTGTTGTACAAATAAAACGAAAAGCTCTGCTGTGTTAATAAATTAAAGACAAGCACAACAAGGTTGTTTCTTCCTCTACCATTGAAGCATCACAAAAACCTGAAACAAATGGTATTATTAGTATACATACTATGCTGTTTATGTACTGCCTCACACATAATATTGTTAGATATAAAATTTTTAATTTTTTTCTAACAGTCCACCGTACACCACCGACACACAGATTTTACCACCACTCTTGGAAACAAACAAATTAAAACAAAATTTCCCTGTATCCACAGATGTTAACCATACATATTTGGGATTGCGACAGTTTGTGCAGTGTGGAAAACCAAAACACCGTTACAGAAACAATGCCAAGTAAAATTTATGAAAATACTAAATATTTGAATTTACAGGATTATTAACATTGTTATAGTTAAAAAAATTTCCGGTACATGATTTCTTGGAACTTTTTATATTGTTTGCCATTTTACGCTTTTCTTTAGGAGAGCGTATAAAGTTAGTGTACCTAACTGTACAGTAGCAACTATGCGCATATAAACTGTAAAATTTAGATGAATACATAAAAACGTTATGTTGTCTCATTAAACCCAGTTTTAGACTTTACTGTATGAATTCAATGTGGTGACGGTTACTTGTGTTTAGTTTAATTTGAAACACGAATTTTAATTAAAACCTTATCAATTTTAAATTTTCGGCACCATGTTATTTAAACGCAATACATTTTAACGTTCAAGTGATGTCACATACTTTATGTTGTTTTATATAATATTACAGTTCTATAGATCCATCGCTGTGTTAATATTTTGGAAATGTTAACTGAATTGCATGCCTAACTAAAGAACAGCTACGAGTCTCGTAACGATAAATTCACAGGTAAAGGGTGATTTTTTTGTGGTTAGGATTTTCATGCATTAGTATTTGACAGATCACGCGGGATTTCAGACAAGGTGTCAAAGAGAAAGATGCTCAGTATGCTTTGACATTTCATAATGAATAGACTTACTAACGAGCAACGCTTGCAAATAATTGAATTATATTACAAAAATCAGTGTTCGGTTCGAAAAGTGTTTCGCGATTTACGTCCGATTTATGGTCTACATAATCGACCAAGTGAGCAAACAATTAATGCGATTGTGACCAAGTTTCGCACTCAGTTTACTTTATTGGACATTAAACCAACCACACGAATGCGTACAGTGCGTACAGAAGAGAATATTGCGTCTGTTTCTGAGAGTGTTGCTGAAGACCGTGAAATGTCGATTCGTCGCCGTTCGCAGCAATTGGGTTTGTGTTATTCGACGACATGGAAGATTTTACGCAAAGATCTTGGTGTAAAACCGTATAAAATACAGCTCCTGCAAGAACTGAAGCCGAACGATCTGCCACAACGTCGAATTTTCAGTGAATGGGCCCTAGAAAAGTTGGCAGAAAATCCGCTTTTTTATCGACAAATTTTGTTCAGCGATGAGGCTCATTTCTGGTTGAATGGCTACGTAAATAAGCAAAATTGCCGCATTTTGAGTGAAGAGCAACCAGAAGCCGTTCAAGAACTGCCCATGCATCCCGAAAAATGCACTGTTTGGTGTGGTTTGTACGCTGGTGGAATCATTGGACCGTATTTTTTCAAAGATGCTGTTGGACGCAACGTTACGGTGAATGGCGATCGCTATCGTTCGATGCTAACAAACTTTTTGTTGCCAAAAATGGAAGAACTGAACTTAGTTGACATGTGGTTTCAACAAGATGGCGCTACATGCCACACAGCTCGCGATTCTATGGCCATTTTGAGGGAAAACTTCGGAGAACAATTCATCTCAAGAAATGGCCCGGTAAGTTGGCCACCAAGATCATGCGATTTGACGCCTTTAGACTATTTTTTGTGGGGCTACGTCAAGTCTAAAGTCTACAGAAATAAGCCAGCAACTATTCCAGTTTTGGAAGACAACATTTCCGAAGAAATTCGGGCTATTCCGGCCGAAATGCTCGAAAAAGTTGCCCAAAATTGGACTTTCCGAATGGACCACCTAAGACGCAGCCGCGGTCAACATTTAAATGAAATTATCTTCAAAAAGTAAATGTCATGGACCAATCTAACGTTTCAAATAAAGAACCGATGAGATTTTGCAAATTTTATGCGTTTTTTTTTAAAAAAAAGTTCTCAAGCTCTTAAAAAATCACCCGTTACAACGCGATGATGTCATTTATTTAAATTTTATTGATGCACGCTTTTGATACTATACCGGGTGAGTTTTTTAAGCTGAAACTTTCAAATATCTCGGAAAATAAGCCCTCTACGATAAAAATGGCCATTATCAAAATTAAATCATTCTGGAGGGGAAATACATTAGTGCTAAAATTATGACCCCCGCCCCTGTTTGTAAGGGGTGTGGGGGCAACTTGGAAACTAAGATAGGAACCCCTATTTTTATTGCAGATTCGGATTCTACGGCTAAAAGTACGTAGGATTTCCTTGAAACCCTTTTTTCGATTCATGACAGATGGCGCTGTAATAGGCGATATTACATTTTTTTTTCGATTTCTCCTACTGAGAACATTATGCATACGATTCTGCAATATGTTTGCATTGAAATTAACACGTTTTCAATGTAAATACTTGAAATTAGTTTTAAACAAATTGTATTTCTTAAATTTAAAAAAAAAACTACTTTTACCGTAACCCAGGAACAAGGCGATAATTTTGCATAGAAACATGCGACTAAATTTGTTTTCAAATAAATGATATTTTTTGTTTTAAAAATATCGATTCAGTTCAAAGATTATTTCGAAAACAATAAGACCTGTTTGCGTAAGGCTATTACAATTCAAAATGGAGCATTTAACTGTACAAGAAAAATTGAAATGGTCCTGGTTTATGGAGAAGCTGGTACGCTTCGCGGTTTCCTGATAGGATTCGGTCACGTGCTTCATTTTACCAGACTATCAAACAATTTATTGCTGATGGAAGTGTTCGACCGAAGAAAAGGACCCGTCGAGCAACAAACAGTCACTGTGGAAAATAACGAAATTGCTGTGTTGGCTGCAGTAGCTTATAATCCTCATATAAGTACACGAGAAATAGCTAGCGAATCCGGATTATCCCTGACCAGTATTTGCAAAATTTTGAAGTGACATAAGTATCATCCGTTTCATATGAGTTTACACCAAGATCTTCATGGCGTTGATTTTTAAAATCGGGTAACATTTTGTCAGTGGGCAGTAGAACAAATACATGAAAATCCCAATTTGTTTCGCTATGTACTGTTCTCCGATGAGTCGTCTTTTACAAACCATGGAACGGTTAATCGACACAACATGCATTACTGGACTGTTGAAAATCCACACTGGCTTCGCCAAGTTGAACATCAGCGCCCTTGGACTGTCAACGTGTGGTGTGGAATAATTGGCAACCAACTGATTGGTCCCCATATTATTGAAGGCAACTTGAATGGTCAAATATACCGAGACATTTTGGAAAATCAATTGCCAACATTATTGTCCAGCACACTATTCGTCGGTAGCACGTGAAGTACTTGATCTTGATTTCAATGACCGCTGGATTGGTAGAGGTGGTCCAGTAAATTGACCTGTCAGAGCACCAGATTCTACATCGCCAGATTTCTTTTTGTGGGACTATCTCAAAGACAAAGTATACCAACAAGTACCAACAACACGTGACAATATGAGTGAGCGAATAAGAAATGCGTGTGCCGAAATTCCAGCATACACGCTTCTAAGTTGTGTTTGTGTACATTCATTTGAAATGCGG
The DNA here is from genome assembly GCA_947310385.1 of Nephrotoma appendiculata. NCBI lineage: Eukaryota > Metazoa > Arthropoda > Insecta > Diptera > Tipulidae > Nephrotoma > Nephrotoma appendiculata. The sequence goes on along the minus strand of OX371223.1, from coordinate 240,967,971 downwards.
ATTAATAAGTGCATTGAAGTCGAAGGCCATCATTTTGAGCACTTAATTTAATTAAAAGATGATGTCCACGTCGTTGTTCCTGGGTTACGCTAAAAGTAGTTTTTTTTTAATTTAAGAAATACAATTTGTTTAAAACTAATTTCAAGTACATATTTAAATTGAAAACGTGTTAATTTTAATGCAAACATATTGCAGAATCATATGCATAATGTTCTCAGTAGGAGAAATCGAAAAAAATTTAATATCGCCTATTACAGCACCATCTATCATAAATCGAAAAAAATGTTTCAAGGAAATCCTACGTACTTTTAGCCGTGGAATCCAAATCTGCAATAAAAATAGGGGTTCCTATCTTAGTTTCCAAGTTGTCCCCCACCCCCTTACAAACAGGAGCGGGGAGTCCTAATTTTAGCACTAATGTATTTCCCCTCCAGAATGATTTAATTTTGATAATGGTCATTTTTATCTTAGAGGGCTTATTTTCCGAGATATTTGAAAGTTTCAGCTTAAAAACTCACCCGGTACATATTGTGACATAGTAGGCTTTGTTGAATGAAAAGCTACTTACGAAAACAAGTTATTGAGAAAACAGCTGTTAAAAGTAAAAAACTCGTTGCGTCAGTTTCGAGTTAGTTGTTCCCTTTTATATGCGTTGCCGGGATATTATCGTAGTTGAGTTTACGTTATCATTGTTATCGCGGCGCCGGCCGCCTTTTTCATTATCACGTTAATGTAATTGTTTCTGTTAGTACTCCGATTTCTCTTCATTTTTGGTAAACTTTTCCACAAATTATGACTTTCTGGTTTTCATTGTGTGAAAGAGCGTCTATTCTATCCGAATCGGCTAAAAAGTGGAAAATGTTTTTTTGACACCTAAGCCCCCTTTCATAGACCAGGTCACATAAGGGTGTCCCAATAAGAAGTTCATGATTTAAAAATTTAATAAAACAAACACGGTTTAATATATTTCTAAATTTATATTTTTGTTTGAAAGTACAGTCCTCCTGGTTATTTATGGAAAATGGTTTCATTCAAATGGGAGCCGCGGCTGCCCTTGGTGTACTCCATTCGGCCGGTTCAATTTCTGAGCACAATTTGGATTGTGTGCGGATCTATTTCGGTAATGGTTGCTTCAATTTTGGTTTTCAAATGCTCAATTGTTTGTGGATTGTCCATGTAACACTTGTCCTTCACGGCACCTCACAAATAAAAATGTCGATATTAACGATTTTATGCCCCTATTATGGTTATCACCTACACGTCACTTGGCGACGTTAAGTCGCCTCATTCAAATTTTGGTATTATGGTTCTCGCCGTGAAACGGAAGTGAGCAAGGGTGATGTCAAAAATGATCACCTAAAATTTTTAGGTGATGTGGTGCGATTTATTTTTTATTTTAATAGTACGAATAAAAATGCCTCGCAGTGATAATGTAATTTTTATTTTTAAATTATTTTTATGCTAAAAATAATTTGTTTGTGTATTTTATAATAATTATTATAATTTTATTTCAAAATATTGTATTATAAATCCAGGCAAATTCATCACGAAAAAATAAATCGACACCACTATCATTATTAGTTAATCGTATTTAATATTTTTAATTATTAGTTTTAGAGTATTTTAATTATTTCAACTAACTAAAATACATAAACAAACACAATATGTCAAAACTGCTAACAATAATACTGTAGTCAGCTACAAAAAAAATGAAAAACAACGTACGTCACGGCATACTCTCATTCGCCAAAATAAAGGTGAGAACCATAATACCAAAACACTACTCACACGAATCATACTGTCACGGCGAAAGAGAGGTGAGGTGATGGTGATGCGAGAACCATATTTGGGTGATTCACCTTGTGGTATCCAAAATAGAAAAATGAGGTGAGTTTTTGACAGTGTTATGAACACCATTTCTTAGTGCAGCCGCAATCTCACTCAAATACTGATCAAATTTTATATGTTACGCTGGAATTTGAATACGCTCGAATAGCACATATGATTGACCGATTCACCCTTTCAGACGCGGTCGACTGTGGTGCGTAAACTGTTGTCTTTGAATTCTTAACTCCAAACTGACCTAGTAGGTTTTTATATTCAATACTTCGGAACTGGCTACCATTATCGGAATGTATGGTCTCAGGTACTCCATAAACGCAAAATAGCTCATTTTAAATCCACTATTTGTTCGGCGGTCCCAAGTGGTTTCCAAGTGGTTTCAAAAGCACAAAGTTTGTAAGGTGATCAACAACAATTAGTATCACTATTTTTCCTTGGGTCGAACGGGGATACGTGCCCAACAGAACGACATGTACGCGTTGCCATGGCTTTTCGATGTCATATAGCTTACTCATTGGAGGACTGTTCGTTACTTTACACACGGTGCAATTGGATATATATTTTTGAACCTGTTTTGCCATTGAGGGCCAGAAACAATACCTACGAATTTTCTCTAAAGTTTTAGATATGCCCCTATGTGCTGATAGAGGTTCATCGTGTTGTTTCCTAATTATTTGTTCGCGTAGGCTTTTTGGAACCCAATATTTCCACACTGACAAATCTGATAAGTCATCAAATCGCCTTGGTTCTAGCCTTATGTATATTATTTTGTTTTTATTATTTTGTTTTGAACTAAAAAGCTGGAAAATTTGCAGTCTTCGACAGAATCTTATTTCGAAGCGATATGTACTCCGGGGCGTTAGTATCTTCCGATGATATGTTAATTAGTTTCTCTTCAAGGTTGTTAAAGCTAATTTGAAATTCTTTTCGCAATACATGCTCGAGAACATTGTAATGAATCTTAAATGTGGGAAGAATATTTAAAAACTTTTTATTAATATTTTTCACTGGGCACCCATTATATTTAATTTTATTCACTAAGTACTATTTATTATTTTTGTTAAAGGTTTAAGGGTAATTTATATTTTTATAAACACTTAGTTTGAATTTTAAAACTCTAAATAAGATATTGTACTATTTTATGTTTTTTATTAATTTATATTTTTAGTTAAATGTATTTAAATTACAATTAAATTTTATGTATATTATTTTATTTGAAATTTTAAGTATATTATTGATTCACTTCAAAATACAGATTCTTTAATTTTTACAAAATGTTTAGCTTATAGAGCCAGATAGCTGTTACCCATAAGGTCGTGCGCTTGTGTGTAAGGATATTAGACTTTAATTTTTTCAAGTGCTTTCCTTTCAAGTGCTTAATTTTTAACTTAAAGCCTTGGAGATTCAAACTCAAACGAGCTAATCTATCACTCAAGTCCTTTTGAATCATCAGCCACTTCAAACTGGCGTGGTCGGTTATCAGAGTAAATTCGTATCCCTCTATATACGCCCTAAATTTTTTTATTGCTAAAATAGCCTCCAAGTACTCTAACTCCGTAACATTATAATTTTTCTGAGCCTTGTTCAATTTTTTTGATATATAAGAAATGAGTCTCTCGTAGACATCAGAATCTAGTTGAAACAAAACAGCCCCAGCTCCCTCTGTACTCGCATCATATCTTATATAAAATGGTTCTTCAAAAATCGGATTTACTAGCGGAGAAGAAGCGGAGGTAAGGAGATTTTTCAAGCACTCGAATGCTGTTTGTGCTCCCTCAGTCCATACGAATTTCCCCTTCTATAAACAATCGCTGATTGGTGCTGTGACGTCTGCGTAATTCAAAACAAACTCCTATACCAACCAGATATTCTAAGAAGACGACGTGTTTGCTTGACGTTAGTTGGTGGAGGTAGGTTTATTATGGCATTAATTTTTGAGGGATTTGGTTTTAAGCCATTTTCCCCCACTAGATATCCCAGGTAACGTATTTCGCGCATTACGAACTAGCTTTTTATAATGTTGACTTTATACTTGTATACTTACGTATAAACGCTGTGATCATCTTTAACAGTTCAATATGCCGCTGAAGAGCAAATCATCTAAATGAACAAATATTCTGTCGTGTAGCTCATGAGGAATGACTTTGTGCATCAAACGACACATTGACTGGGCTGCATTACACAACCCAAACGGCATAGCTTTAAACTGGTAGAGATGACCTCCCCTGTACAGTAAATGCAGTCTTGTCTCTGGCCGATTCCGAAAAGGGAATCTGCTAGAAAGCGTCCTTTAAGTCAAGTCCAGTAATGTTTTTCGTCTCGGTCAGTCTTCCCAATAGTCTGTCGATTGTAATGGTTAGGCGTTTTTTACAGTTACGCTTTTTTTACAGTTACGTAAGCATAGGCGAGACTTGCCATTAGCCTTTTTTATAATGGTAACGGGTGAACATCAAGAACTTTTACTAACCGCGATTACGCCGAGTTCCAACATGCAGTCTATTTCACTGTTGAGTCTATTTTGTTTGACTGGCAATACGGGGTAGTGCCTTTGCTTTATTGGTTTCGTACCTTCAATAACCTCTATTTCGTGTTCGTGATATGAAGTCATTCCAAGGTCATTTTTGCTGACGGAAGGCAATCGTGATGTAATGTCGTCCTGTTGGTTTTGGCCGGCATTGCTTAACTGATGCATTTCGGGTTTTGTTTATATTAGGAATGAGTTTAAATGTAATGCTCCGCATTCGAAACAGAATATATTTAGAAAAGGTTCCGAACAGTCTTGGTATCTGTGACCTAAATCTTTACAGTTCCAACATATCAAGTTGGTATCTGTTTCAAGTAGTCAACTTCGTTGATCTCTAATCGCTTATACTTCGGCATGATGCACATTGTTCACGAATTTCGGACCGTTAACTTCACTACTTTGGTTCACAGGTTGGATGAGGTTTTCATCACACTAGTGAGAGACTTCGTTTATAATCGGGCGTTTTTTTCGAAAGAAGTTGTTGAAGTTGTGATTGGTCAGAAAAGTTTCGTGGGTCGTATCAAATTTGCTGCCGCAAGCACGCGCAATTCCTCTATTGTATGGATAGAACTTTGACAGCGGCCATGGTAACATTTTTCATTGCCGGAATCATATTTCGACACAATCGATAAATAAGTTCCCTTTCAGATAATTGGTTTTGAAGGCGAGAATTTAATTTCTGTATGCTCAACGCAAAATCTGAAAAATATTCTCGTTGTGTTTGATGCTTGCGAAGTATTTGCTCTCTGATCTCGTCTTCAAAATCGTAAGAACTGAAGTAGGCTAGCATGGGATTTTTCATTTGTAACCACTCGGCATTTGGGTGGTCCAGCTTGTACACCCAGTACCAATCTTCCGCCTTTTTTGACAAGAACAAATGCAACGATCGAATTTCAGATTCTGGAAAGTCATCATCTCGAGCCATTTGTTCTAACCGGTGGATAAAATCATGAAAATTGACAAATTTCAATTTTGTTTAATTTTATACGAGTTATCAAAGTGGATTGAGAAAACGGTCTTGGTTGAAAAAACAACCTTTGATCATTTTCATGATCATTTTCTACGAAGCTATTGTTGTTTCCAAAAGTAAGGTTTTAGTCAGACTTCTTAAATAATAAATCGCGAATTTTCGGAGAAGTCTTCCTTGCATTTAAATTTTTCTGATCATCAATTCTAGCGAAAAATCTTTCACAGAATGTCCTAGGTCCTTGACTTCATTAATTATCATGATTTGTGATTGTGTCCGAAGTTCATAACATTTTTCGGACTACGGCAGTATTTTATTTTCTGGAATAGATACTATTTTGGAAATTGTGCCTACAGCTTTTCTTTATTTATACAAATTAGCATACCAATTATAAACACCCTCAAGACACTAGTTAAACTTGAAAGACTCGCTATATCATGAATTGCTTTTGCTAGAGCAATCGTGATAAAATCATGCGATTGAGATGCACTGGTATCATTACCTGGTGGGACCAAACGATTATATGTATCCTTTAATAATTTTATTTTATCTGTAGGACTCGATTCAGCTTGGGTACGAACTGGCTTCAGATTGCCGTCGGAACTTTCGGCTTTTGAAACTGTAAGCATGACTATTCTTCTCATTGACAGCTCGTAAATATATAATACAACCGTAAGTGGCTTTGGATCCATGACTAAATGCGTGGAGGTGACCGTGTTGGTTTTATGAATTTCGTTAAACTTCGAAGAATTTAGATTGATTCAACTTCTTATTTTTCAGAACATAGATCGTCCCACGGGTTTCTTATGGTATTGGGTAAACATACATCCCAATCCCACTCAATTTTAAGAAACCACATCTTCTGTAGCAATATTTAAAATATTATTATTGGGTTTACAAATAAATTTCCAACTTTTTTACTGTAATAAAAGACATTAGTTTTTGTAGAGAATGAAAGAATGTTTTAATCAAGAATGCTCCTTTGGAAGCTATAACCTTCGCCCATCGTTCAGGCAATAAACGGATTCTCCGAAGGAAGAAGTCTGGTTGTTTCGAGGCGATCCACTCATCGACCCATTTTTTGACGTTTTCATATGAAGTAAAGTGCTGCTGTGCCAGGGCTGATTACATCGACCGGAACAAGTCGTAATCAGAGAAAGCAATGTCTGGTGAATACAGCGGGTGGGGTAGAATATCCCAGTTCTGCCTGTCCAAGTAATTTTTGACAGATATAGCAACATGTGGCCTAGCGTTGTCATGTTGCAAAATAATCTTATTGTGCATTTTGTCCCATTCCGGTCTTTTTCAGCTTGAGTTTACTTTAAAGCCATCAGTTCATATCCCACAAAATACAAAGCATCGCCTTCGAACCATGGATATTTTCTTTTGGACGTTCTTTGTCTCTGATGTCAAAATCACCAACTTTGAATAGTTGAAACCACTCTTTGCCTGTTGTTTTCGATGGCGCATGTTCACCGTAAACTTCAACAAGCAAACGATTTGTTTCCGCTGCACTTTTTTTCAACAAAACATAATGAAGTAAAACTTTCCGCAAATGTTTTTTTGGCACAAAATTCGACATCTTCAATTACATGAAAATAATTGTTGTTTACGCTTTGAACAAATGTCACTAGTAATTATTCAAGCTTGACATCTAACCTCCACAAAACATATATTGCCCGATTGAATAATATGCAAGCAGTGATACTAACGACACCTATCTAAAAAGGTCGGAAATTTATTTGTACACCTAATATTATTGGTGCAAGCCAACAAAAGGATACTTTGGAGGCAATTGATAAAATTTTTCGTTTAGTCTATCGTATATTATTGGTATCTTGCTGCACCTTAAGAAAAAAAAGCGTCAGTTTCAGCATTCCACAATATTATAACGTCTTGATCGATGCATCATCCTGTATTAGATTTGAAATATTCTCAATCTCTTGGGGTGAAAATGCTTTTGTAAATTCTGGTGAGTTTGATTTCCATTTACGAAAGTGGAATCCACTTTTATTGGTTATCGCGTTTAGTTGGTCTTTCAGTACTACAGCCTCCGGACACGAGGCATTATCTGTGCCATACATCACAGTGTTTCGAGATGATGATTGCGCAACAAAATAAGCTGGTTATTTGCATCGTCAGAATTCATCAGAATTTGTCGGTACATTTTTTCAATGTTTGCCACCATAGCGATTGCGAGTTTTTGAAATTTTACGTCATTGCATTCTATTCAGTTTTCAAATGAAAAAAATGCTGATTAAGCTATGGAATTGGTTAAATCGACTTTGAGTCAATAAACAGTGAGTCATTGAACAGTAAAAACGTAGTTTGCAAGATTTCACGGGTGCAATTTTAATCTTGAGGCAAGATTATCCAGGTGCAGTTAATCAATTTGAAGACGAAGTACTAAAAGTTTTACTAGATGAAAATCCGCGTCAATCTTAAAAGGAGGTTGCGGAATATTTAGTACGTACTCACCAATAAATATCAATTATATATCACCTATATCAATATCACCAATATATTTACTACCTATATTTTTAAATTAATCTATATTGACGTGTCCGCCTTAAAAAATTTGTTTACAAATTAATTAGTAATAAGTATCTTAATACAACTATATCCTAATTAACTGCAGTTTTCCCATATCCAAACTTGCGTCGTTGCCTGGTGATGTCATCACCACCTAGTAAAACGTGTACTACCGTACACAACTCCTTCATACCACAGCTTTATATTTCTTTATTCATCCTTGATGCATAATTAATTCGAATTTCTTTAGACAGAATTCGATTTCCAAGTTGCTCGAATCGAATTGGTTTAATAAAACAATTTCATATGTAATTAAGCTTCCAACCATCTAAAATTAAAGGTTATATCAAAATATTAAATTTTTTGGATACATTAAGATTTACCGCAAATATTAAACGCCTTGTTATATAAAAAAAATTGTTTCCAGAAATCGCTACACAATCATGAAGAAGTTGTTCCGAAAATCGTTCTGCTTCGATAGACCAGGCATACGATGGCACTTGTCGTATAACTTCAATCGATTGCATTGACACATCATTAATACGGGCAGCCGCGAATAGCACCGTGAACATTCGCACACATATAAATAGTAACGAAAGCCAAAAGTAAATTTTGTTCAACAGGAACGGGAAGTAACTGAATTCGAATAATAAAATATATACTGCAATATTCTAAATATTTTCGATAGAATAGCTACCTCACACTATTATAAATTTGTTGACAAACAAAATATAAATTATTGGAGCACGACAGTATCACGATAAATTTGATTTGATTGTTTACGAACTTAACCAACTCGGTTAGATCTATATAGTGCCTTCGGACGTCAACCCAAAAAATTTCGGCAACTGACTGGAAATAAATAGCAAATCGATTGTGCTCGATTAATTTAAAAAGGTTACCATTAACACCATTTGTTGCATTACCTGACGTTCGACCGATTTGATTCGATTATTAATTTGTTGAAAACGGCTAATTAATCCGATGCTTAACGATAATATGACCACATCGATGTATGTCCAGCTTATGGTTAACATAAACTGGATCCACTAAAATCGTAAATGATATGTCAATACCCCGAAAATGTTATGCTGTATAAGATAGCAGAAAATTTCCAGCAGAAAAAATGTGTTTTGCTATTCACCGCTATAAGGCATCACTATCACAAAATGAAATTTTTTCTGCTGATATTTTTTTACACCAGCAGAAAATTTTTGATATTTTTATGCAAATTAAAAATTCTCAGCAGAAAGTTTTATGAAAAATCAGAGAATTTAAGAAAAAGAAGAGAAAATGTATGTTTAAACGTTATGAAGCGATGAAAGTTAATTTTCTTTAAAAAACGATTTCCGAATGTATAGTGTAAGCACTCTCAAAACATAATTAAATTATCATAATCATCATTTATGCAAACACAGGGAAACATCAAAAAAATGACCATTGTAGAAAGCACTCCATACATTTTTGAAGTCATTTTAATGTGAAATGTTTTCAATTTTTTAACAAAAGTGTTAGAAAAACCACCCTGTAACTACCCTGAGTGTATGTTTTTATGGTAGCTGAGATCATAATCTATATACATGAGCAACATACGATTCACACTTGGCGTCAGTAGCCTTCCATATATTTTTGAAGTCATTTTAATGTGAAATGTTTTCAGTTTTTTAACAAAGGTGTTAGAAAAACCTCCCTGTAACTACCCTGGGTGTATGTTTTTATGGTAGCTGAGATCACTTTTGTTTCACTTTTGTTAAAAAACTGAAAACATTTCACATTAAAATGACTTCAAAAATATATGGAAGGCTACTGACGCCAGGTGTGAACCGTATGTTGCTCATGTATATAGATTATGATCCTAGCTACCATAAAAACATACACTCAGGGTAGTTACAGGGTGGTTTTTCTAACACTTTTGTTAAAAAATTGAAAACATTTCACATTAAAATGACTTCAAAAATGTATGGAGTGCTTTCTACAATGGTCATTTTTTTGATGTTGCCCTGTGTTTGCATAAATGATGATTATGATAATTTAATTATGTTTTGAGAGTGCTTCTCTTCTTTTTCATAAATTCTCTGATTTTTCATAAAACTTTCTGCTGAGAATTTTTAATTTGCATAAAAATATCAAAAATTTTCTGCTGGTGTAAACAAATATCAGCAGAAAAAATTTCATATTTGTGATAGTGATGCCTCTAGCGGTGAATAGCAAAACACATTTTTTCTGCTGGAAACTTTTTGCTATCTTATACAGCATGAAAATGTTCTCGTATTCGTTTACGACAAACCTCACTAAAAACCACTAGTATCGAATTGTATCCAAATATTTTAAAATAATGATATTTGGTGTACACATTAATTATCTGGAATACCGTCTGATTGTAGTTACACTCATATTTTCGTTTATAATTGGTATAAAATCCTTGCACCATACAAATCACGTGTTCAGCTAGAAATATATAATATTTGTTCAATTGACACAAATTTCTACATAAATTACAAAATACTTACCAACAGCCAAAAATAAAATTGTAAACGTGGCCAGTCGTACTTTAAACTGCAAATTGTATTTTAATTGTTTGTATGGCGTCTTCAAAAATACCATTTCATAATGATACCATTGCCGTTGCAGCATATTCCATCCCATCGAAATTTTAAATAGGAGAATTTGGCCCGTGATATTTATTAGGTAAAATAAAAAATCTCCTATAAGGGCAATTGTTAATCGTTCATCGTAGACGGAGCACAAATATAGGACAAATTCGAATATTCCCGCAACGATGCCAAGAACAGAGCCCAGACTATAAATTGATATCCATTTGAATTTTATATCGTTTAGATTCTTACTAAGCACATTCGACAATGGCATCAAAGTAAAAATTTGTCCAAATCGTATCACTAAAAATAGACAACAGAAATAAATAAATAATTGAATTGTCTCGATTTAACATGTAGTCGGAAATGGATTTAATTTAATCAAACTCATGCGATTCTGCGTCTCCGTTATATGCTATAAAAGAAAATTTATTCTTTACCAGTTTTTCATTGAAAGTTTATTTTATCCATGAACCAATATCGGACCCATATAATATGGTTGCTCTGTTCAATAAATTAATTTTATGTTGTCCAATTTTCTTATTAGCAATTTTGGCGGAAACTGCATGCAGCAATATTTATCCGCAATTTGGTAAGACTTTGTCGAAATATTTTATTCAAATTTTTAAGTTTTAAATCTCATCCTGTTCTAGAAATTGTATTAGGATATGACGTCCTTGGTATTTGCGTCCGAAATTGTGCTCAGTGTAAAATAATGTTTGGTCACTATTTCAATGGGCAAATGTGTGCTGATTCGTGTGTTAAATTTAATGGACAAATTATACCGGATTGTGAAGACTTGTATTCAATTACACCGTACTTGAATAAGTTTAAATGAATGCTTTATAAATTAATTAAATTGTACTCATTATTTTTGTTTTATAATAAAATTTAACTTTGAAATATTTACATTTTTTTTAGGTTTTAAACCTCTGTTATCGCTTCTGGGGCGGAAACCCACTCTTTCGCACTTCGCCTTTCACGTCCTAACCTTACGCAGTTGCATAGCTCCATACGAGCCTATAATACTTAACATGGCAGATGGCTCGGTCCATTGAGATCTGGACTCCGACCGGGGGTCATAAAGTTGTGTTCATTGTCATCACAGATCGTAATCTGATGTTCAAAAAACGATTTTGCATTCTGCCCCTATCTATCGGGAGGTCCCGATCCAAACGCCAAAGCTTTAATCACTGTGCCGTTTGGTCGGTACGATAGTAGCAATATGTTTCGTATCGAAAAATAACTCCTAATTGTACTACTTTTCTTGCTAATAGGAATAATAATACACCGAACGTTTATCATATAATTAGTTTTGCGTGCATATTTATTGATACGACCTTCCGACAAAATTTTAACGATGAATAGCTTAATATCATAGATTGTTATAAGATATACCAAATAATAAAAACCAACCAATAATATCGAGTATGTTGAATTGTTAATTCGTATTTATCATTCCAAATGTATTTGTGTGAGAAAAGTGAGTAAAATTTAGAAGTGGACTCTTTCTCGTTTAGGTGTCTAAAACAATTTCCAATTAAAATTAAATATTTATCAAACAAATAAGCTGGTTAATGCTTCTTAATGAATTTTAATAGCTAATAAAGCCGCTAAAGCTGCCAGACAAAACACAACTGTGCACAACAAATATAACCGCAATGGAAATTGTTTTCAAGAATATAAGAAAACACGAAACACTTGTAAAAAGATCTGTGCTGAGGAAGCGAAAAAATTAGAAAACAAGAAGGCTGCTCAAACTTCTGATTTGAAAATCTCCTATCGCAACTTTTACCGGGTGGTCGTATTGGTTGCCAAACGTATGTATGTGAAAATAACCCGAAATAAGACTTTAACGGTGGGTGTCTTCAATAAAACGCATCTTACGCTAATATCAAATCTTACGCTATCCCGAAAACTAAACAAATGTTTGGAAAATGATTCAATCAATTTTTCAAATACAGTCGATTCCGCTTAATCGGGACACCAATTAATCGGGACATCTGCTTAATTGGGACAAATTGTACTATAGTCCCGATGTGTTCCGATTAAGCAGAATCGACTGTATTTAAAATATTGCTTTCTTCGGGCTCGTTTAAAATTTTGAATAGAAATTAAAAGAATTACATATTTCCTAGTTTCCTAAAATAACATAAGAGGCATTTTATGCAGCGAGGATCGGTCCCATTGTTTGATTAGCCATAAAACAAACCCTTCCAAAGATAAAGTGATTTATTTTGGATAAAATACATGCGGTTATTGTTTTACAAAGGCTGTGTCCCAAACACCGACTTATTTGCTTATTTGACGCCATCTTGAATAAGTCGGTCAAGTCGTTCCAATTCATTATACCGACTTATTTGTGACGTAATATTAAAAAAAAAACAAAATACAATTTCTGTTATATGGAAGAAAAATTTTTCTTGACATGTTGGTCGTTGCCACTAGATTTGAAAAAAAACCTGCATGATTACATTTAGTCAAAGCACTTTTTTGGAGACATTTCTGTATAGACATACTTATTCAAATAACCGTGCGATTCTGATGTTAAGACTATTAAGAGGCTAATAGTAAAGAGGTTTTTCATTAATAGGTTTTTTTAAAAGAGAATCTCTTAATTGGTATTCTGTTAGTAATACTCTTAAAGTTTATATTAAAAACTCTCCAAATATTTTTGGAGACCTGTGAAATGTGATTTTTATTAATACGAGCCATTGAAATTGTATTTTATTGTTAAATAAACGATAAAATTCGACATATTTTTGTGAAAACTAATGTTTTACAATTCATATTTTTGTAATAAATTAGAGAATGTATTACAGAAAATTTGTAATAAATTGCCAAAAATAAACAACAACAAAATATTTACTTCTGCTCGAAATGACAATGTCGGAATAATTTTTCTTCTAAAAATATTACATCTAAATCCTTTTGTGAATTGTAAAATATAATTTAATAAATTATTTATTTACACAATCGTCATTTTTTATTAGTTTTAGTGCAACATAATAAAAATTCTAGCATTTATGATGTTTAAGACCACCTAATTGGTAGGTATTAGGCTAAGTTTTTAAGAGAACCTCTTAACTGATCAGTTGTGTCGATGTGCAGAATCGCAAAATAATCTTAAGTAAGAGAAATCTCTTAGTTATGTGAAATATGGTAGTTAAGACCTCTGTGACTATACGCCAGAATCGCACGGTAACTCTGCTGGCGAGGTGACTTACTTGAATAAGTCGGTGTGCACAAATAAGTCGGTGTTTGGAACACAGCCAAAGACTGCTTTCTTGTGCAAGTGTAACAAGAGACTGCCTTTTCCGCTATACATAAACATATTATAATGTTGCTGGTTATATGACACAATATAAAATGTGGATTAGTATCAGGGCCAAATAAAACTCAAACCGTGCATCTCTGTTCACAGAGATTGTTAAATCTAACGAATGATTTCATTAGCCTAGTAGGCCCTTATTCAAAATGTTGATGACAATAATAATTGTCATTTTCAGGATAACTGTCTTATTTAAGTCATAACAGTCGAACTAATTTAACGAACTCAAGAAGAAAAATCTATTTATCGTTTTTTACGATCGTTTTTGCAACTGTTGCGAAAACGCAACATTTGCCACTTGGCAGGATTTTATGATTTTGGACAACTTCATTTAGAAAAGTAGTAGAAATATTTAGTGCTTTTTAAAACAATCCACGTATGCTATTTTTTTCGAAAACTGCCAATTGAGTGTTGGGAGTTTTTTTGTTGTTTCATCAGCACACTAGACGGAAATATGAAATTTAATTATTGTTTACATCAATCAATTTTTGTTTCGCCAAGTGCCTACAGCAAATAGTGTAAAAAGAATCAATAATAATGTTAAATTTGTGCATCTAGTAAGTTAGTGAAACAAAAGCAAAACTCCCAACTTTCAAGTCTCATGCACGATTAATGCACGATTTACATGTTCCAATTTTTTTTTCCAGTAAAAAATGAAAGATTAAGTATATTACGATTTTCGTTTGCGAGAGGAGCATGAAACAAATTCCAGTAAAATAAAATTGGATTTTTTTGCAGCTCTATTTTTCAGTAAAAAATTTGTTGGGAAAAAAAATTGGAACATGTAAATCGTGCATTACATGTACCAATTTTATTTCCCAACAAATTTTTTTCTGAAAAATAGAGCTGCACGCATATAAAAAAAAGTTACTAGTTAAAAAGAGTCAGCAATATAAACAAATAAGTCAATGCTATAATTGTTTTGTATGTCCCATAAATTTTGACAGTTCGAACGGCTTGCGTTTAAATTAGATAACGAACAACATCGAATTGCAAATAAAAATAAAAAATTTAATTACCGCTCATGTTTGCTCGTTTTGTTTGACTGATGTTTATGGCTGCTTGATGTTTATTTGAAACTTTTTTGAATTTTTTTTATTTTACTGCTATAAAAATACTCGTAGAAACTATATTTTATTGCAACATTCCCAGTTTTATGCCAACATTTGCTCAAATTAAAAAGAAAAAATCCAATTTTATTTTACTGGAATTTGTTTCCTGCTCCTCTCGCCAACGAAAATCGTAATATACTTAACCTTTCATATTTTACTGGAAAAAAAATTGGAACATGTAAATCGTGCATCATGCACGATTTACATGTTCCAATATTTTTTCCAGTAAAATATGAAAGGTGTATATTACGATTTTCGTTGGCGAGAGGAGCAGGAAACAAATTCCAGTAAAATAAAATTGGATTTTTTTCTTTTTAATTTGAGCAAATGTTGGCATAAAACTGGGAATGTTGCAATAAAATATAGTTTCTACGAGTATTTTTATAGCAGTAAAATAAAATAAAATTAAAAAAAAATTTAAATAAACATCAAGCAGCCATAAACATCATTCAAACAAAACGAGCAAACATGGGCGGTAATTAAATATTTTATTTTTACTTGTAATTCGATGTTGTTCGTTATCTAATTTAAACGCAAGCTGTTCGAACTGTCAAAATTTATGGGACATACAATAAAAATAATAGCATTGCCTTATTTGTTTATATTGCTGTCTCTCTTTAACTAGTTACTTTTTTTTATATGCGTGCAGCTCTATTTTTCAGTAAAAAATTTATTGGGATTAAAAAAATTGGAACATGTAAATCGTGCATCAGTTTTCGAACAAAATTTGTACTCTGATTATTCAAAATGAAGCAGCGACGGTTCCGTCTGACTTTTTAGTGGAATCGTTGAAAATTCAGGTAAGACTAAGGAAGGTGGTTTTGGTATGATGTGGGTTTACGGCATACTTAATTGACCTGATGACTTCGGCAATATTGAATCCAAACGACATGTTTTTCTCTTCCTGTACTTTCCTCCATCCTCTTTCACGGTGGTAACGTTTCTTACATTCACTTAGATATTTGTGTACTTATAAGCACAACTGCCTTCCTTTTGGATAGCACGTGTTATACAAGCCCGAGGAATATAGTATATGAAAAATAAAACAAAACAGACAATAATGAAAAATAATAAAAATCACCAAAAAAATGTTATTACAGTGAAAATCTCGTAAACCGGAACTTCGACATCAGAGGAAATCCTTTACGCGGAAAATGTAACAAATAGAAAACTTTTCGTTTCAATTTACGTCAAATTTTACCCAATTAAGGCTAGTATGCAGCTGAAGTGAAATGAAATTGTTCATACAAAAATGACACAAACGAAAATGAAAATTGAGCTGCTAAATTGTATTTTCCGGTACGCAGTTTAGCTAGTGAAACTGATATGTTTCGTATTAAAATGTAGATGTCTCTGTTTGATTTTACACATTTTTCACTGCGTTTTTATTTTCAGGTACAGTAAAAGTAAGCTAAATGTTTGACATTTCATCAATTATTTTTATTTGTTCTTAAACAAACTCATTATAAATAATAGTTTGACTTTGTTATAACAAAATAATAATTCAATGAAGCTACTGCGTTAAAATTTTACAAAATTCTACAAACTAATTGTTCATGAAACATTCATCTGCTTAATTTTGGAGACCAGTGAAATTTTTATTTCACGTTAGCTGCATACTAGCCTTTATGCCGGGAATCTTGAGACACCGAAAGAAATTTTATTTGCAGTACAAAAATCAAGACCAAAACTCCACTAAGCCGGAATAACAGCTTACTTCAGATGGTTTAAAAAATAAAATTGTACCAATAATTCACGTCACCATGTGTAAAATTTGTAAAATCTTCGAAAGTTTTAAAATAAATAATAATTATTTTTATTATCTATTTAAAAACTATTAATTATTAAATTCAGCAATTCCACGTACATAGAATTTTCAAATAATAATGAGATATATGTCAATAAAATAGTGTTAATTCCGTACATTTTTCATAAAAAACAGTAAAAAAAATGTCCAAAATGAAAAAATGGCCAAGATCCAAAATCTGAAGTCCAGCTAAATAAAATTTTCTATCTCTTAAGAACTTCCTAGACCGGAAAGGGTTCTTTATGTTTTGGGTTGTAATGATAAGAGCACACTATGGTGAGCTTCCCACTGCCAGCCGTATTGTAGAATTGGCACAATCTCCCAGCTTCGATATGGCCCCATATAAATTTATATGAAAATCGTCTATAACTTCCAAAATCTTCCTGGGCCAGAAAAAACGAATAATGTTTTGAAATTTTACGTAATTAAGTAATTGCTGACAAAGTAGGCAGCACCAGCTATAAGTTCAAGTTTGAAGAAATGGCCAAGATCCAAAATCTGAGGTCCAGCTAACTTCATAGACGGAAATGGTTCTTTATATTTTGAGTTGATAATGATAAGGGCAAACTGTAGTGAGTTCCTTAGTGCCAGCGGTATGATAGGATTAGCATTATCTGATAAATGGGGTTTTTCATCATCTTATTTCGTTCCTTACATTTTACTTCGTTCCTTAATGAAGTTGAACGCAACTATTGATCCTTGAAAGAATATAGAATTCAGAGTTCAGTTTATTTCATGTCTGTTTAAAGTACTGTTATTGCGCTATGCTATGCGCAGATAGTTCGGATCTATAGCCATGTATCGTCCACATCACCACTGTTTGAGGAAGAACGTGATAAGCAAACTGCGAAAGAATTGGAAGTTTTTCGATACCCGAAGAGATTGCAAATATTAAAAAGAAACAAATAATGGTGAGCGGTCAAGTGCCACCCGTAGGTAAGTGCGTACACAATTTACCTTCTTCGATATTGCCCTATACTGTATCGCTCAAAAGTCACCGGTGCATTTTTCTAACTGTTTATTTATTTAAATTTCTTAATAGTTCCGATAAAGAATCATAATATTGGGACAAACGAATTATTTCCCATTTCAGACATGATTAATTCAACCCACAATTTATATGCCATTGGAGGAATTTAACCTGAGATTTTAAAATTTGTCTATTTACTCAAATGTGTACATACGGCTGGTGCGTTACGTATCATGTCAAAACATCATTCGCTTATTCCGGCTTGTAAGATTTTGGAAGTTATATACGATTTTCATATAAATTTATATGGGGCCATGTCGAAGCTGGGAGATTGTGCCAATTCTACAATACGGCTGGCACTGGAGGGCTCACCATGGTTTTATCATTATCAATTCAAAACATAAAGAACCATTTCCGGCCTTAGACGTTCTTAAGAAATACAAATTTTTATTTAGCTGGACCTCAGATTTTGGAACTTGGCCATTTCCTCAAATTTGCACATACGGCTGGTGCTGGCCACTTGGTCAGCAATTACCTAACAACGTACCATCTCAAACATCATTCGCTTTTTCCTGTCCAAGAAGATTTTGGAAGTTATTGATGATTTTTATATAAATTTATATGGGGCCATATCGAAGCCAATCCTAACATACGGCTGGCATTGGGGCGCTAATTATAAGTTACCCTTAATATTTTAATCTTATAGTATGGCGTATTATTATTTCGAACTTAAAATATACAGAATTACTATTGCCAAAACACAATACATTATTGTTGAACTTTATTTTGTTCAACAATAGATAACATTTGTGTGGTCAAGTATAACCAACGAAAAACAAAAAAGACATCGTGACAGCTGACAACAATGTTTATAAATAACATGGTCAACATAGTGGTTTAACTTCAGCACTTGTAAAGAGATTTATTAAAATATTCAGGGAAGTTGGATCAATCAGTCCGTCCTTCAACAAGTCGTTCAACACAAAACCTCTAAGCTGTTCGTATGAGTATTTTTAAGAGTCCAGGAACCTCAATTCAACATCGTGGTCAAATTGGACATTTCGAGAAAAGTTCAACAGCGTATACTCATGATGCATCCTCATGCTTATAAAGATCATTGTACTCAAGAACTAAAGCCCACTGACCACGAACAACGAACGATTCTGTTGAATGGATTATGGAACAACAACTCATTTTTATCAACTTTATTAATCTTAAAAATGATCGTATATGGGGTTCAGAAGAGCCACGAGTGATTGCTCAGAGATAAATGCTTCCACAACGTGTTACTGTTTTTTGCAGATTTTGTGGTGGAGGCATGATCACCCTTTTTCTTCGAAAATGCAGCTGATCAGATAATAACAGTTTAAGCTGCTCGCGACATAATAATCCAGTGTTTTCTGCCTAAATTGCAAGATATGTTGTGATAGACAAGTGGTTCCAACAAGATGGTGCCCCATACCATACAACCCGAGCAAGCATTCAATTACTACATGAAACATTTCCCGGTTTGTGTAATTTCCCGTTTTGGTGATCAGAATCTGGTCAGATCATGCGTTTTTTGAAGTATAAAGGCATTTGATTCTTAATTATAAGATTGATTATAATTTAAGATTTTTAAAATAATCATTTATCTGTCAAATTTGGGCGCTATCAAAATTTTGCAGATTAACGAAAGTATCTGTAAGTTATGATACGCTGACGTTAAAGAAGACAAAGTAACGTTGTAGAAACAATTTAGCATTTAAAATCAGAAAACGGGTTAATCTGGAAACACTTTGAAATTTAAATGTGACTTTTGACATTACCTGTCTTGTATCGCC
This sequence comes from Nephrotoma appendiculata, assembly GCA_947310385.1. Classification (NCBI taxonomy): domain Eukaryota; kingdom Metazoa; phylum Arthropoda; class Insecta; order Diptera; family Tipulidae; genus Nephrotoma; species Nephrotoma appendiculata. The sequence goes on along the minus strand of OX371223.1, from coordinate 240,948,469 downwards.
ATTAACACGAATCAAAATAAGAAGGACAAAAGCTTTATAAATTTATAAAATTAGTATGTATATTAATAAGCCGGTTCTGAGGTAAGAAAATTCTATCTTGTGCAATATTATTTCAACGGCTCTAATTAGGATTGGTTAAAAAATAATATAAATTACGTAATATAAGAAAATTTAAAAATGGAAAGGTATAATTCTTGTCGCCAACAGCAAACTTTCTTTTACGATAAATGTACTACATAGATCTCGAACTTTATTTTTAAATCGAAAAATTAAACCCACCGAATTTTCGATAAAAGCTGTGTGTATAATCAAAAATAGAATCATATTTCCCGATTATATTACCGAAAACCGTCAAGATCAACATTTAATCTTCATAATCACATTTCGCACAAACCTCTTAATTTATGAAAAAAGTTTCAATATTTAGTTTCATCCCGGTTAATCAATTCGTCTGTTCAGTAGAGTAAATTTTATTAAACTGATCCGGACAGATATTGTTGCAAATTTAATTTAAAAATTTTTAGTTCATAGCCGTTTTTCGCGTAAATGTTGTATTTTTCAAATTATTTACCAAAATGAAAAGCTCCCATTAAAGCTTTCAAAAAAGCTTATTACATTCAGTCTGCACGCATACACAGTGATTTCTTAGAAAGTATTTTTTTGACATCGGCGATTTAGCGAAAGGCAAAACAGCAAAAATTTCGTGGTCAAAATTGTTCAAGGTGGCTATACTTTATTTTACTGTAAAAGAAAGTAAAACATGTTTTTTGTCAAAAATCAACCTTGCCACTTAAATTTTAAAAAATTGCTCAGAACTCATATTGTTGCAAATTTAGTTGAGAATCTTTTAAATTATAGTCGATTTTCTCATAATTTAGATACTTTTCAATATATGTGCAAAAAATTTTTATGGAAGTGATGGACTGATTTTGGCCAAAAACCACTGGGATCTCCGAAATAATTCAAAAGGTTAAATATATGAAGTTTCAACCTGATTGGACAAATCGAACTGCACACATACACAGAGATCTTTTTAAAACCACTTTGTTTGACTTCGGCGATACAAAAAAAACTCTCGAGGTCACCATTTTTAATAATTACTGTACTTTTTTTAACTATATAAAATAATTATTTGTAATTTTGTTGGTGGTAGCACTAAATTAAACAATTTTTAATTTGTTTTCAAATCACTTAGACAAAGTTGCATTCATCAGTCAATACAAGCTGTTTATACCAAAATTATTTACCTGGCCCGATTGCTCGATAAAAATATTCCTTTTCATATTTGATATTGTATTCCGGTGCTAGCTGCTGCTCACTGCACGGTAGTTGATCCATTGTTTTGACTTGAATTACGTCACCGCCAACAAGTTTATTACGATACACGAGAGTTAAATTACTTTTCTTTTGATACATTCCAATTTTCTTTACATTTTCATTGGCCTTGCCATCTTTAATTGTAATACTGTACAATTTTGCCATTTTGATTTGAGATTAAAATAAGGGCGGCCGCTGATTTTAATTACTAAGGCACATTAATCCGTTTTAGCTAATTTTATTGAACATACTACGGCGCTAGTCAATCGTACAACTGTTCGCGGAACATATTAAAATTTTTATGTAGAAAACTACAACTACTCATACATGTACCTGGAATGTTGGTATTACATATATGAGTATATTTATAATAATCATATTTGCATGTTTGGATTAGAATCTTGTTTACACATAAATTCTAATATTTTTTTTATTTTAATTTACTTTTAACATAAAATGTTGAAGCTACGAGTACATATGAAAATGCAGGTATAATAAACCGGTAAATCAACAGAAATGTAAATTAATTTACAGAAAAATTTATTTTCCATCAATCGTTATAAATTAATATTTGATACCAAAACCTACAAGCAAATCTGACTGTAATTGGTTTTGACTTATAGTATGCCTCACCGCAATCTATTGGAATGGTATAATTTGTTTATTCATATGCTTGACATGTGCATAATGGATAGTGGATGTATTAATTCGTAAACATTTACTACGATTGTTGTATAACTCATTTTCAATCCACCCTTACGGTGTCCATCCCGTGCTTGGCAATGGGCTTTACAGAGGCTAAATAAATCAAGTCTAAGTAATGAGTTTTTGCCCTTCAAATTATTGACGTAAATTATTTTCAATTTTTTTACAAATTATGGTAAATATGTTAACCAAAATTTGTTAAAAAGTGTACAAAACAATCTAAAATTTTACAATTCCAATTCAATATTTTAAAATCAAATTAAAATTTGAACAACTTTTCCACAACAAGTAACAAGCAAGGAAACACTAACAGCGATTATCAATCGAAGGGAAACATATGTGTATTCCCATCAACTGATTGGCGTCTCAATTAATTTCCGAATCCTCCAGTACATGCACTTATATATGAGTAATTATATGAGTTATGATATTGACCATGGCCCATTCGATACTGCATCACTCTGGCGAGGGACAATTGATGGTACTCGGGACAATTGATGGTACTTTGATTTACTATATTTGTCTCACGTGGTTGGGTCATTCTTGAAGCGCTTTGAAAACGAACGGTCGGGTATGGTTATGACAATTACAAATATGTTGTATGAAATAATTGAACATGTAAATAAAAATCTGACGAAAAAATCAAACGAAATCATATTTAGTTGTCCGCTCTCGAGCAGAGTTAGAGCCTGCGATACATACGATATTGATTATCTTGTTAAATATTTGAACTGGCTGTAATCCATCGAGTTCTAATCATCGATTCATCGAATAGGGATTGTGATTTTATAATCACTATATAGGCTGGTTTTGTGCGTGGCAATCAAATTTTGGTAGTAAAGAATAGGGAGGAATCAAAAAATAAATAAATAAATTCATCCAATGAAGAGATTTTGCCGCCTGCACCATGGCCTTCCATCCGTCTCGAATCATCGCCTTCGTCCTCCAATTTCGACATCCTAATACGAGTAGGTCTTGTTCGACGTCGTCACGTCAGCGCTGTCGGAGTCTCCTCTACAACGCACTCCGGCTGGTTGTTGATGGAACACTTTGTAAACCAAACCATACGTTGTTGTGGAGACTTTGCAACGTGGCCGAGCCATCTCACTCGATTAGATTTGATGAAGCCGATAATATCGCTACCTCCGAGAAGTTCCTTTATCTCGTGGTTCATGCCAATCCGATATTCACTGTTCGCAATACGACCAAAAATTGAACGGTTGACCTTCCTTTCGAAAGTAGATAATAATCTACAGTTGTCCAGCTCTCGTTCCCGAAAGTCAGCACAGGTCTTATGAGTGCTTTATAAAGTGCGAGCTTGCACGATTGCAATAGGTATTTAGAACGCAATAATTTTGATTGGGCGTAGAAAACTCGTTATTCGGCATCGATTCGAGCTTTTGCTTCTGCCTGCATATCATTCAAGGATGTTATAAGTGACCCGAGGGATTTAAAGTTTTCTACGCTATCAAGGTTATGGTCGCCAATATCGAGATTTGCCATGGAGATGTTCCTGGGTGTTGTAAAATATTTCGTTTTGACTGTTCACCTCCAAACCAAGTCTTCTTGCGCAGCGATTGAGCGGTAGTTGAGTGCGAAGTTTCGATTTTGCTTTTCCTCACTACGTACTCAAGCGCCAGATTGAACAGCATAGGCGCGAGTGCATTTCCTTGTCGAACACCAGATGTTCCTGTTTTTCAACAGGATCTGATACAGTCCCTTCAATTACAATTTTACACGCAGATCCAGACAGTGTTAATTTACACAGAGAAACAAGTTTCTCTGGAATACCTAGGCATATGAGCGCGGCCCATAGGTTGTCGCGGTTTATACTGTCATATGCCTGCCGGAAGTCTATATATAGTTGTAAAATGGTTAGATTGTACTCCCAACATTTTTCCAAGATCATCCTCAAGGTAAAACACTGGTCAGTGGTCGATTGGTTGGTACGAAAGCCACACTGATAGTCGCCAATGATGTTTTCGGCGAAAGGGATGAGTCTGGCAAGTACAATATTAGCCAACACTTTGTAAGCAGACAGTCGCTTTTTTTATGCAACGGACATATGAGCGTGCTCTTCCAATTCTCCAGCAGCACTTCTTGGTCCCAAATACAAACGATGAGATCGTATAAACTTGTTGCAAGAGTGGTGCCTCCGAACTTAATTAATTCTGCAGGGATTCCATCGAGACCGGTTGCCTTTCCATTTTTCAATCCACTAATAGCTGCGTCTACTTCCTCTACTGTGGGATATTGGACAAGGACCTCATCACCTGGAGGAAGTATTGCTCTAATGGGGTCACTTCGTCATTCCGATTTAGCAGACTTTGAAAGTAGGTCATACTGAGAGAACATCAACCACGTGTAACTGTATGGCTTGGTCTTTAAACAGCGCACGCGGCGGCACACTTGTATAAGGGGATAGCTATCAGTCAGGATGAGGGGAGGTTCCGCAAAACCGCACGCGCCATTTGCCATGTTACAAAAAAAAAATCGGTGTGCCTAATCGTTTCTACAAGTTATTGATACTAGGGAAGGCCGTTCACTACACCACTATTGTAACCATGTTTTCACCCCATTACAGTTGGATCACACTACTCCATTTTCGGTGGAAACATTTTATACCGAAGAGAACAAAAAAAAGATACAGATCGCAGCGCAAAAAAAATATGAACAATATAATAGGAAAAGGGTGTAACTAAATCAGTTCGTATCTGCGACACCATGTACAGCGACTAAAAAACCAAAATAAATATTCATTCACAGAAAATGTTGTAAACAAGAAATATAAATATAAATAAATCAAAAATCAATAATAACCAAAGTACGCATACACCTACATTAACAATATTAAAAAGAAAAAATGTATATATGTACATAAAAATAATTACGAGGTTTTCTTTTAATTTGATACGTCACCAATACCGCAACTGCAAATGATGGTGTCCTCCAAAATCACTAGCGTTGTGACTAAATTTACATTCCCAGCACTTGTATCTCCGATGTTATGCTTTCCGATATTTGTTTTGGTTGAACCGTCAATTGTTGTTACTCGATTTGGCGCTCACCGACGATCGAAATGATGAGCTTGGCGATCGTTCGGTAGGATTTACTGGAGCTTATTGAACTTTATTAACCAGGGCGTCACGTTTAGTTTATTCCAAGTTCAACTTTTATTCTTTTGTTTTTTTTTTTTAAATACTTATTTGTACTATTTGGTTTCGTAATCACTACATCATCTTTTGATCGCTATGTACACAGGTTATTGGACTCAAACTCACATACACGATCTGATTATTATTTGAATAGATTTAATTGAATACACATAATTTTATAGTTTTTCTTTGTTTTTTTTTTTTCTTATTTTATAACTTTACATTGGTATACATAATTTATCAAGTTAAACTTAAATTTTTGCTACTTTGGCAATTTTTATTGTTTTCAAGTTAATCGGAAATTACACAATATTACATGCACTTAGATTATTAATTTTGGTATTTTAGTAAACTAACTCGTTATCATAAATTTTTATATAAGAAAAATCTTTTTTTTCTACGGGCGATAAACTTTATTGTTTCCAAATTTTTGCCCCCGACTCATCCCAATGCACCATTTCACTTCCCCTTTTATACTCCATTTTCTTTTCTTTTATTTTGGTTGATCCAGTTTTTTTTCCTATGTTTATTAAAACGCAGGGTGGTATAACAAAACATCGAAATCTGTTACAGGGCAGGTTCAAGAATGAGTTTTATCTGGATAATATAAACGAAAAATCAAATTATTGAAGCTGAAAAGAAATTTCATGTTTTAATATCCATTATATGATAAGTTCCCAAATTGTTGCCGTTTTCGTCAATTAACACATAACTCACCCTACCTCTTTTCTCTTTTACTGTCGCTTTTACAAATGGAAAAGCAAATTTCCCTACAAATTTTTTTGAAGCGTCACTCTGGGGATGTTGTCTCACGAAAACAGTCTGTCCAATCTGAAGTGTACGTTCTCTTGTGCGAAGATTATAGTAGTTGGAGTACTTTTGGTAAGCGGAAGCTAAATTTTTCTTCACTTCATCATGTACTAATGCTAATCGGACAGGTAAGTCTAGCCAATTCACCAATGGTTCTTCTATCACCATTAAATCGCTCAAAGTTTTATAAGTGTTGCCTCTCAATATCTTCTGATAGCCGAAAAGAAGAAAATGAGGGGTATATCCCGTCGATTCATGTACCGAGTTTCTTAAGGCTGTTGCTATTTGGGGTAAATACTTATCCCAAGCACTATGTTTGTTATTTACGTATGCTCGAATCGCAGCTATTATAGATCTATTAACTCTTTCTGACGCGTTACTCTGGCGTGAGTAATATGCCGAACGCACATGTGTTATACCGTATTCGTTTATTAGGGCCTGAAATTCTTTACCGACGAATTGCCCGCCATTATCCGAGTGAATAGATTCAGGGACACTAAACAAAGAAAATATTTCGTCCTCTAAACATTTTATAATGTTAATTGCGGTTACTTTGGACAAAGGCTTGAGATAGACAAATTTAGTCAAATGATCCAATACTATGAATATAGTAGTCTTACCACTAGTAGTACGTGGGTAGGGACCTAATAGGTCTATATATATTTTCTGCCACGGTCTATTTGGTATTATTTGTTTACCCAGCGGCGGTCTCAAACAGGTATTGGCAGCTTTCCATTGTTTACATATGCAACATTCAGTTATATATTTATGCACATCAATTGACATTTTTGGCCAATAATATAGTCTCCGAATTCGTTCTAATGTTTTCCTTATGCCACCATGAGCCGCATTTGGGTCGTCGTGCTCCTTTTTTATTAGGTCGATTCTATGTGACACGGGAATCCACATCTTCCAAGATGGAACATCTGTAACTGACATAAACCGTTTGGGGTCGATTCGTATTAGCAGCCTGTTATTACGAACACACATATTTGGGTATTCAGATGGGCTACTTTCAACTCGAATTTTAACTTGCTCATATATTTCGTCACAACTTGTGTCATGGCCTAACAGGTCAAAATTATGTAATGCGACATCGGACTGTATCTCGTCAATGCTATCACAGTAAATTCGTGATAATGTATCTGCTACCACATTATCTTTTCCCTTCTGGTGCACAATTGTAAAATCATAAGCTTGTAGCTTCAAGCTCCATCTAGCAAGTCTACCACTAAGGTCCTTTTGTGACATTAACCACTTAAGGCTGGCATGATCGGTGATAATGGTAAACCTATAGCCTTCAATGTACGGCCGAAATTGTTTAACACTTATAACGGCAGCCAAACATTCCAGCTCGGTTATCGTGTAATTTCGCTGTGCCGAATTTAATTTTTGCGAGATAAAGGCTATAGGCTTCTCACTACCATCGACGTCCAATTGAAAGAGAACACTTCCTATTCCCTGAGTACTGGCATCGCATCGAATGAAGAACGGGTCTGTGAATTTGGGATTATGAAGGAGAGGTGCACTACTAAGTAGATGCTTTAGATTCCCAAATGCTACATTAGCTTCGTCATTCCACTGAAATTTAACACCTTTACGAAGTAAATTAGTTATGGGGGCAGTAACATCGGCATAGTTTGGTATAAAACGACGATACCAGCCCGCCATCCCTAAGAATCGTCGTGTTTGTTTTACAGTGGTCGGTATTGGGAAGTTTGTAATAGCTTCAACTTTAGTCGGGTCCGTTCTCAAACCACGTTCTCCAATGAGGTACCCAAGATATTTCGTTTCTCTGAGAAGAAAGTGACTCTTTTCAATGTTAAGGGTTAATCCGGCCCGTGACATTAATTCCGCTACCGTCTTAAGCAATTCCAGGTGCTCGTCAAACCCAGCTGAGACCTTCAATAAATCGTCAAGATAAACAAAGATATTGTCTCGAAGCTGATGCGGTATTACTCGATTCATCAGTCTGCACATGGTTTGGGGTGCATTACACAACCCAAACGGCATGACGCAGAACTGATAGAGAGGACGGCCTGGAACTGTAAACGCGGTAATCTCTTTGGACTGTTCAGATAGCGGAATTTGCCAAAAGGCATCTTTGAGATCGAGGCTAGTGATATAAGTCGTGTCCTTCATCCTTCCCAAGAGATCATTTATATTTGGAAGCGGGTAAGCATCTTTTTTTGTTACCATATTAATTTTACGAGAGTCTAGGCATAATCGATTTTTTCCATTAGGTTTCTTGACAAGAACGATTGGAGAGCTCCAAGGGCTGTTGCTAACTTCGATCACACCTAACTCTAGCTTCCTATCAAGCTCACGGAAGATTAGCTCTTGAATCGCTGGGGATACTGGATAGTGCCGCTGTTTTATTGGAGCCGCTTGACCAACATCGATAGTATGCTCTACCAGCTTTGTTTTACCTAGACCGTTTAAAGCGGAGGAAGGAAACAATCCAATAATACGTTGTAATTTGGCCTTTTGAGTGAAACAGAGAATATGTTGAATTTTGGAGTTTTATGATTCGCAGGTCATCTCACAAACAACATTTGGTGCTACTCTAAAGGCACGCCAAAAATCAACACCAAGATAAATTTCGGTTTTCAAGGTTGGGACTACACAGAATTTTAAGTTCTCTGTTTTGTTGAGGTAAGTAACTGGCAATACAACGTACCCCAGCACCGAGTTTGAAGAACCATCCGCTGTTTGGATGCTATAATTACATGGCTTTATTTTCACGTTAAGTGAATCCAAAAGTTGTTCGGCATTTTTCCCTAATATACTAATAGTGGCCCCGCTGTCTAAAAGACCTATCAGAGACATTCCATTAATATTAATTTTTACGTAAGGTCTAGGATCATAATCTGGAAATTCAGTTATTGAGCAAATATTGCACGCACGACAAAACAGTTTACGTTCACGCCAATAATTTTGAATTCTTTTAAAACGTTTAGACAGAGGGAGACAACTTTCTACTTTTGAGTTTGGTTGGGGAAGGTCTTTGGGAATATCTTCGATAATTGTGAAGTGGGGTTCTGAGATTTCTCCGAACGTGCTTCCCCCGGCTTTATCACGTTCGGGCGTGCATTTCCCAATTCCTTATTTTGACATCGGATGCAGGCGTCAACCGTAAATCCGGCTAATCCACACCTTCTGCAAAAGGTATGAGTGGTGCTCATAGGGCAGTTAACGAATCGATGGCCTAAGTCCTTGCAGTTCCAACAGACCACAAACATCTTTGGATGTAAAGCTTCTACTGCTTTTATTAGATTGGATCTGTCAATTTCAACATCAGATTCATCAGAACTTACAGTGTCGACCTGAGTACCACCATACGCACTCGACGCGTTGAAGGCGGATTGGAGAGATCTGGTTGGTTTTGTTACCTCTTCCACGAACACTACATTGCGTTTACTCCGTGAATCGATCATTCGTCGAGGATCGAATCTTGAGGTTGACCACAATTTTTCATAATTATCGCATACCTTGCGCAGATCTTCAAGCGACCGAAATCGTTCGTTGCAAGTTGCATTCCGCAATGCCGGGTTCATATTCTCGAGAACAACTTCTAATAACTCATAGTCCTTCAAGGGTTTTTGTAATCTAGCATTAATACATTCGATGTCTAACACATAGTCATTGAATGATTCTTTAGAATTTTGGGTACGATGTCGAATTTGTCTCCGCATTGCTCTTTCGTTTTCCAGGCTGCTAAACCTATTCAGTAACGCTGCTCGTAATTCTCTCCAAGAAACGTTTCGCTTTTTGTGAGTCAGTATATAATAGAATTTTTCAGCTTTTCCCGTAACAAAATTCCTCATCAAATAAACCAGTTCTTGGAGAGGAATTCGGTCTTGGTTAGCATGTTCTTCCAATTTTAAAATAAAATCATATACATTTTCGTCACTTTTTGGATCAGTTTTACCTGAATATGATATTTTCCATTTTGATGGATGCGTTCCTCTTCGATACCACATACTTTGCTGTCTTTTGTCTCGCATTTTAGGTATGCTAAAAGAGTGCCCCGTAAGATCTAAATTGGAATCACTATCGCTAGTCTCCGTCGATCTATTACGGGAATGATTTGGATTACAATTGTCACTGGATGAGCAAGAAGATTTGAAAGTATGCGAATCTGATTTTCTTTGTCTTCGAGATTCAGTCTGGAGTTGTTTCATCAAGTTTTCAGAAAGTTGGTCAAGTTTTTTCGAAAATTTGTCTTCTAGGCTTTTTTCTAGTTCTTTTAATTGTGCTGATTGAACAGCCTTGCCTATTTCGTCACTATTCGTATTTAAACTGCCCGAAGCTTTTGACTTACGAATATTATCATCCCGGGTATTAGCTGCCTCGGCTTCAGATCGTTTTATGTCTCTATTAAGATTTCGCGCAACACCTTTTAGAGCATTCACCAACGTTAATGACATTGCAGGGAGAATTTCGAACGATTGTATAAGACGTTCCGCTCGGTCTCTCCAATGAGCAATCCGGATTAATATCTTACGTTTATCGCGTATGGAATAGTCATCTAATTTCTCCAGTATTTCGTCAATCTCAATAATTTTCTGATTTATTTCGTGTAATTCAGTTTCCGGGTTTTGAGTTATATGTGACTTTGTCGGTTTCAGATTTGGATTATGGAATTCTCCCTTTAGAATTTCATGAAATTTTTTTTCAGCTCCAACCTGATCATACTCTATTCCGCGAACTCGATATTCTACGACTACTTCTTCTGCCGATAGAGATTCGTAAATTAATTTGAAATCCATGATTATTCAAATTAAAAGAATAAAAATATAGACACACAAAAAAAATTAGAATCAACCAGAAATATGAGTAAATATACACCGACAATAGGAAATAAGGTGAATTTAAATAATTTAATTATGATTTTTAAATTAATCAATATTATATTTATGACCAGAAAATATAATTTAGTTTATAATAATTAATAACTCCTAAGTAATGGGGTAAATTATGATTACAGTAGGTAGTATTTCCGTAACATTGATGGTTCAATAGGTATCGTTACTAAAATAATTTCCAACTTGCTGTCGACCGTACCTTCCATATTTTACTAATAATAAGGAAATGAAAATACAAAATAATACAAACTACAAATTATTGAATATTAGTTAACTTTGTTTTAAGCCGGACTAACTGTTATGAAAGATAAATCATTAACGAGTAAGGAAACATAAGTTGACGGAGGAATCCGAATTCATCGAATCATCCATCGATTCAGCAGTTGTTCTATCTATCATTAATCACTTATCACTGTTTTAATTGTAAATAATATTAAAAATGAACGACAAAAAAAAGGATTCTAAATTAATTTCGTTGAGCATGTATTCCCAATAAGTCACAAGTAGTCCAATTCATGGATCATCAATTATAGAAAAATTAAAAATATAATCGATCAACAGAATTTAATATTAGGTTTGTACCGTACTGATATGCATTAGTTAACTAATCAATAGCGAAAGGAAAAAAAATTCACGGAATGTGCTTGCTAAAAATCAACAAAAAAAAAGGTTGTTATAATTTACAAACGTCACTACTAAGACTACCTTGAATTTACGTTTACGTGTTGAACAATCGGATCCGAGACGAGGAATTCGAAATCATCGAATCATCGAACGTCTTGTTATCCTTATTGATCGTTATTTATAAAAAGAAAATAAAATGTTGAAAATAGAATTAAACAAAGAATAAAAGAAATGAATTAACCGACGCTATTATGAATTTTCATGAGTAATCTCTCCATACTGTACCGCAAGGTATTCATGTCATGAATAGTCAATTGTGGGACAAGTATTAAAACCTTCAATCACAAAAATAAAAAATAGGTATAATTTATAACGTAACTTAAACCAGTAGTAAAATCAAGTATAGTCAAAGCGGGACACCGAAAGAAAAATTAACGGACAAGTCACTACAACGTGCTTGTTAAAAACCTGAAGGGCAAATTAAAAGAAGATTGACAAACCGCGTGTTAACTAAGCGGTTATAAGGCCTATCTGTTATTGTTAGGTAGTGAAGCTACCAGGATGCCTTATTAGGGCCACCAAAGATTAATAATCGATTTTACATATGCTAATTAATCATGCTTGAAAATTAAACAATTAAGACCATTTTGGGTCCCTGTTTCGGCGCCATTTGTAACTGTATGGCTTGGTCTTTAAACAGCGCACGCGGCGGCACACTTGTATAAGGGGATAGCTATCAGTCAGGATGAGGGGAGGTTCCGCAAAACCGCCCGCGCCATTTGCCATGTTACAAAAAAAAAAATCGGTGTGCCTAATCGTTTCTACAAGTTATTGATACTAGGGAAGGCCGTTCACTACACCACTATTGTAACCATGTTTTCACCCCATTACAGTTGGATCACACTACACCATTTTCGGTGGAAACATTTTATACCGAAGAGAACAAAAAAAAGATACAGATCGCAGCGCAAAAAAAATATGAACAATATAATAGGAAAAGGGTGTAACTAAATCAGTTCGTATCTGCGACACCATGTACAACGACTAAAAAACCAAAATAAATATTCATTCACAGAAAATGTTGTAAACAAGAAATATAAATATAAATAAATCAAAAATCAATAATAACCAAAGTACGCATACACCTACATTAACAATATTAAAAAGAAAAAATGTATATATGTACATAAAAATAATTACGAGGTTTTCTTTTAATTTGATACGTCACCAATACCGCAACTGCAAATGATGGTGTCCTCCAAAATCACTAGCGTTGTGACTAAATTTACATTCCCAGCACTTGTATCTCCGATGTTATGCTTTCCGATATTTATTTTGGTTGAACCGTCAATTGTTGTTACTCGATTTGGCGCTCACCGACGATCGAAATGATGAGCTTGGCGATCGTTCGGTAGGATTTACTGGAGCTTATTGAACTTTATTAACCAGGGCGTCACGTTTAGTTTATTTCAAGCTCAACTTTTATTCTTTTGTTTTTTTTTTTTTAAATACTTATTTGTACTATTTGGTTTCGTAATCACTACATCATCTTTTGATCGCTATGTACACAGGTTATTGGACTCAAATTCACATACACGATCTGATTATTATTTGAATAGATTTAATTGAATACACATAATTTTATAGTTTTTCTTTGTTTTTTTTTCTTATTTTATAACTTTACATTGGTATACATAATTTATCAAGTTAAACTTAAATTTTTGCTACTTTGGCAATTTTTATTGTTTCCAAGCTAATCGGAAATTACACAATATTACATGCACTTAGATTATTAATTTTGGTATTTTAGTAAACTAACTCGTTATCATAAATTTTTATATAAGAAAAATCTTTTTTTTCTACGGGCGATAAACTTTATTGTTTCCAAATTTTTGCCCCCGACTCATCCCAATGCACCATTTCGCTTCCCCTTTTATACTCCATTTTCTTTTCTTTTATTTTGGTTGATCCAGTTTTTTTTTCCTATGTTTATTAAAACGCAGGGTGGTATAGCAAAACATCGAAATCTGTTACACACGTTTGTTCTCAACGCTCCATTCCCGTTTTTGATGACTGTACTTCTTGGGTGGAAGTCTTTAGTGAGATTCCTGGCGTTAGCAAAACAGTCCCTTGAATTTCCTAGTTCCGCTTGGGAGATGATGTGTTCAATACATATATATGTGGTTTTTGGTGTAGAACATCAAATAATTAATAGTTGTATCGTTATAAAATTATGTGATCGATACTGTAAGACTTATGTAATTTATTAATGTGATATAATAAAAAGAAAAAAAAATATATCAAATACACGTCGTTAGAATTATTGATTCCTGCCAGTGGGGTACGGTCCATCGTGAATAAAATTGTAGCGCATATTACGGTGGTGCTTTAAAATAGTATTCGAGATACAAAACCCATCGAGCGTCAGTGGTGTACGCTCGTACTGCGAGTTGTTGGCAGACGGTGCGTCTCTGGGCAAGTGATTTCGGAGTGATAATATCGGGGCAAGCGTAGGTGAGCAGACATTTCAAGTGATCAACGGAGTTAACGGTACAACCGCCACGGTCGCAACCTTGAGAAAACGTGGCCGCGAAGCAGTCATTGCGTAATTAGGTCTTTAGTTCTCGTAAGTAAGTAATCGAAATTCACAATCGTAAGTTTTAAATTTTATTTTGATTTATTTATATTATTGTTGAACCGGTGTTATATTTGTAAAACTCATACACCTGCACCACTGTCTTGGATTGGCGGTTAAGAGCGACAAGTTCGCGCCAAACATTTTTTTTTTCTTTGAATCGATCACGGCCAACATGAAGGAGTAGAGCGCGTGGTTAGTTGGTGAGGGTGCATTGGGATGACCAACAAGATGCCGAACCCAGGTGTAGTTACGGTTCAGCCTTGTACCAAGGTTTTCGACAAACGAATCCTAGTCCGACGAGCACTATCCCTAATAAACTATAAAAAAACAAATCACCTGGAAGTTTAAAAAAGGATCGTAACAATATCATCACGTTTCTTTTGTCGAAGGTGGCTCTTGTCGTGGCTTGAGTCCTTCTAGTGTTGCGAGCCAACCATTTTTCACGAAGCTTTCGTTTATTTTCGACGGTCAGGCGGCATTGATCATCGAACCAATCATTGCGGGGTCTCGGAGGTCTTCTTCCGATAGTGTTTTACGCCGCGGTGGTTATGGCTGACTGTATAACGTGCCCCTGCTCCTGGATGTTAGGAGAAGCGTTTTCGTTGTCGCTGGGCCACTCTCAATAGTTAGTGACAGCTGATTGGTAACTATGCAGTGACGCTTGGCCTTTTAGAGCATTGACTTGGCCTTTTAGAGCATAGTCTATTGAACGTAGATGACAGTTTGCACTTATATTTAAATATGACAAGCACATGATCGCTGTCCATATCTGCACCTCTGTAAGATCTAACGTCAGATATGCTGGTGGAGTATCTCTTGGACACCATGACATGATCGATTTGGTTTTCCGTTCTTCCATCATTCGATCTCCACGTTACTTTGTGGATTCTCTTATGTGGAAAAAACGTACTTGATACAACTAAGTTGTACATTAATGCCAGGTCATTGACGCGTTGGCCGTTGTTGTTACTAGTTAGATGCAGGCTATTAGGACCGATGTGCGATGTATTTTCTGCACTCCTACCGATTTTAGCATTAAAGTCGCCCACGATAATTTTAATGTCGTGGTGCGGTATGTTGTTGATGACTTCCTCGAGCTCGACAAAGAAGAGATCTTTGATGTCATCTGATTTATCTTCGGTGGGTGCATGCACATTAACGATCGTGATGTTAAATTTCTTAGTGCGAAGTCTGACCGTGCACATCCGCATGTTGATAGGGCGGAAATCGATGATATGGTCCTTCACGCGCCGATGGATAAAGCAAGCCAACTCCAAATTCTCCTCCATTCTGATGACCGCTGGGTTGTAATGAAGAGTGTAACCATTGGTGGTGTCATGGATCCGACTCCCAGACCATCTAAGCTCTTGTAGTGCAATTACGTCTAATGTGTAACTTTTTGCTTGGTTCGAAAAGTTCTGGAGATCTCCAGGTCTTAAGAGGCTAAGCACCATTCCATGTGTCCATTTTTAAAGCGTTGTCCGTGTACAATTTCCGAGATCGATTTTGTGATGAATCCGTTATGGTAATCCGAGGCCTTTGATTAAAGTTCATAACTTAAATGTTTTTATGAGGAAAAGTTGTTGGCATGCCGCTCAACCCGCTTGTTACGTGTGTGGGTCACGTACTGGTGAGAATCTTAAGACAGACGCCCGCTTCAGCATCACCTAACCTGGATAACAGACGCTGATTTGGTATTGCTTTTAAGGCGCCATTAACTTGCCTTGACATGTAGTGATCATGACTATAATAAGGATTTAGCCTGCTCGTTTCCACTACACCGCCTGATTCATTTAGTGTTACCCAGAGAGCACCGCGAGGAGGTATGAATCTCGGGTTTCGCCCAAGAGTACCCATTGACCATTTTTTAATTTTTCGCTTGCAAGTATCACGTCCGCAACTAAATTTCCGGGTTTCACACATAGACTACTAGCGACTGACATAAATGATAACTTGATGTGTACTAGCGACACATCAAGTTATCATTTATGTCAGAAGTTGTGTTTTGTTCATAGCGTGGATAGTTGCGTTAACGATAGCTAGTTGTCATACCAGCACATATCGCAATGCAAAAATGTCTTTTCTAAGAACGAAAATGTTCACTTTTGTGCCAAACAAACAGCATTTGCGAGAAGCTTTGCTTTTCTGATCCAACTCAAATGAAATTCAGCTGAAGCACCTTATTTGCTTGAGGAGGCCTAAGGCAGTCATGCACTATCGAAAACTACAAGAAGCGCTCCACCACTGAGAAAAAAGTTGGAATTTTGTTTTAAAAAACAAAAATCTTTAAAAAAAAACGTTGAAGCTAAGGAAAAAGATCTTATTATAAAATGAAGTTATACAGTTTCAAGGAAATCCTACGTACTTTTAGCCGCAGAATCCGAATCTGCAATAAAAAGTAGGGGTTCCTATCTTAGTTTCCAAGTTTCCCCCCACCCTCCTTACAAACAAGGGCGGGGATCCTAATTTTAGCACTAATTTATTTCCCCTCCAGAATGATTTAATTTTGATAATGGTCATTTTTATCGTAGAGGTCTTATTTTCCGAGATATTTGAATGTTTCAGCGTAAAAAACTCACCCGGTATATTCGCAATCGGATATCAATGAAAAAACTAAATGAATTAAAAGGTTGTATAGGTCACTGAACTCTGATAATGAGGACCTATGAAAGTAGTCAAAGAATAAAACATTTATATTTAAGTATCGAGAACTTTATTTTAAAAGATAAATACTTTTAATTCAATGATTTTATAATTTTGAACCAAAGTAAACTATCTCTTAATTTTGTTGCTGTAAGTATTAATTTTAAAGTTGTTAATAACATTAAATCAAATCCTGAAATATTTCCTGTGAAATGAATTAAAGTTTTTAAGATAAATATCTCAATGTTTGATTTTTATTGCAGTAAAGTTTTTAATTAATTTTGAATTTAAAATTATTCACACCTTTCAAGTAAAATAGAAAGTTTTTGCGCAAAATCTATAGGCAAAAATTTTTTCGTTTAAAGAATAAATTCTTTAATTTTAAGTAAAAAATTTCTCAGTGAAAAGACCAAAAACATTTGAACACCGAGCTACAATTTAGGAACAGAAAATGAAATATACGATGGTTATTATGCGGTAATATAATATGCTGTGTGCGATCAGAAATAGCAAACTTTATTTTATTATACAAATAAGAAGGTTTCTTAATAAGCAAAAGTTTATGAATATAGACGCAGGTTCGAAAATCGAAATAATTTTTAATATCACAACCAAGTAGTAGATGGCTAACCATAGAAATATGGTCAATTTTTCGAATTGAGAAAACATATCTAACGCATGCATTGAACAGAGATTTTATTCTATCCATACAGTACCCATGCATACCGAACAATACAGCATCACAGTACAAGAAATGTGGTAAAACATAAGCCATAAATAATTTATGTCCGAGTCTAGAATTTGTAAAATCAGTCAATTTCCAAAAGGAGCGCAAAATACTATACACTTGACTACACATTTTATCAATATGTTCGTCCCAAATCAAAATTCATAATGAGTCCTAAGTTCCTAACTGTATCTGAGTAAGTTATTAACTCATTACTCAGAATCAGATTTTGGAAATCATTCTTATTCAACTTTCGTTTATAAATTATAACAGCTTGAGTTTTCTTTGCATTAAGTAATAAATCATTTTGTTTCGACCATTCTACAATTCATATTTCAACATCTTTATTCGATATTTCACTACAACTATAAACCTGCAAGTCATTAGCATAGAGATGAAATTTTGAAAATCTAAAGCAAGTAGAAATATCATTAATGTACAACGAAAACAGTAACGGACCAAGCACTGAACCTTGTGGAACTCCACAACTTAGCTCCATATAATATCAGAAAATATTTAATTAATTTCAACAAGCTGTGATCTAAAACTTAAATATGAATAAATAAATCTACATGCAGATCCTGAGAAGTTAAAAAACGACGACAATTTAACACAAAGTTTATAATGATTTATTGAGTCAAATGCTTTAGAAAAATCCAAGAGTGCTAATGCGGTAAATTTATTAGAATCAGTATTACGCCGAACATCGTCAGTAATATTGAGCAAAGTAGAGGTGGTGCTATGCATTGGTCTGTATGCTGATTGATAATCCGAAAGTAAGTCATTTTCCAGCAAAAAACTTGTGATTTGATTTTTAATAATAATTTCTAAAATTTTAGAGATAGAAGATAACGCATTAATTGGTCTTAAATCAGACTTCATATTAACATTCTTAGTTTTTGGCAATGGAGTAATTTTACCTAGCTTCCAACAACTAGGAAAATAAGATTTAGTAATAATATTATTAAAAATATAGAGCAGATATGGAGAAATATAAGGAAAAAGTAATTTAATAAATCTAATAGAAATATTATCCATTCCAGAAGCTTGAGATACAGAATAAATTGCTTTAAAAAATGGTCTTCAGAGATTACACTAAATGAGAATTTTGAAGGATTAAAATTAGGTTGAAAAATAGAACAATCAATTGTGTTAGCTCCATTTGTGTTAGATGATTGGCATTTAACAGATTCACAATAAAACTTATTAAGATCATTAGGAGTAAACGGAATCTGTGCCTGTTCAATAAATTTTTCAACACCAAGACTTTAAATTATTCCAAAAGATTTTAGGTGGAAGTTTAGGATCTAATTTATTCATTAAAAAATTTTGTTTTGATTTACGCTTAAGTGACCTTATTTCTGAGGAATTTATATTCATTCCAAATATTGTCAGTTCGAAGCATTGTCCATCTACCATAAGCGCTGTTCCTCTTTTTCATGAAATCCAAAATTTCAGGAGTAATCCATTTCGGCTTCGAGATATGAATTATAAAAGATTTTATAGCTACAAATCTGTTATACATTTCAATAACCACACCATTAAAAAATGCAACTTGATCATCAATCTATATACTAAATTGCGGAATACGTTCCTTTATAGAGAATTACAATACATCGATAAACGATCTATATAAATGTTTTTAAAATCCCTGTGCACAAAGAAATTTTCGTTAAGTTGAGGAGCACATCATAAAAAAAATACTAGATCATGATGCGAAATTCCAGGTATCGAAATTTGATTAATAAAATTAATTTTATTTGAGCTACAAAGAACTTAGTCCAACAGTGATGATGAGTTTGAACAAAATGAGTTGGTTCATTATTGCAAATACTAACATTGAATGTACTAACGATATTTTTAAATTGGATTGTTGAAGAATTAGAAGAAAGCATATCATAATTGAAATCCCCAACAAGAATAAAGTCAGAGTAGCAAATAGAAAAATTTCCTAAAATTGTTTCTAAGTCATCTATAAAATCAGATCCAGGAGCATTATAGACAACGCCAAGAATAATTTTACTATTTGCTACAGTCATTTTGATTAATAAGACCTCATAAGCATGAGTTGGAAGATTTATATATAATTTTAATAGGAATACACTTTCTTATGAAGATACATACTCCACCTCCACGTTTTCGAGGTCTATCGTTTCGTAAAACTCTAAACCCATCAAGTAAGATAGCATTATCCAATATATGTATATGATTTCAACGAAGTCTCATATATACAAAGGTCTTGAATATTAACATTTGAAAAAATACATTGAATTTCATCTTTTTTAGGTAAAAAACTTTGTGAATTGAAATGACAAATATTAAATGTACATTTATTATATAAGGCTGATTTAAGAATTACGTTAGGCATATTAAAATCGTTCACGAAATGAATTATCAAAATCAGGGCTAGACAAATTACTTTGCATTAATATATAATTTAATAGAATAATCAGTAAAATGTTGTATTTTCTTTACCTGAGTTAAATAAACAAAACAACTTGAAATATCAGCCCTATGATTAGAACAAAAAGTAGATTTTAATTTAAGGTTACTTTCTTCACAATTACTGCAACTTACTTAATTAATATTGCAATCCTTAAGATGATGGTTACCGGCACATCTAACATAGCTAACTTCATTTTCAAATTTATTAGAGATATGATGATACCGCTTGCACTTGAAACATACAACATAAACATCTTCTTTATCGTAAAACGAATCCCATCCAATATTAACATATCGGTTAACCAGCTTCTTAAACATAACGCCAAAAACTTCAAATGAGATCATCCATTTAGTAATTTTATTAAATCTAGAAAATTTTATCTTAATAATGTCATCAGCATTCATAAAACTATTTACAGCACATATAGCTCTTCATATAATTCGATGTCCGTATACACTTTACTGAGCTCATTAATATAAAGTCTTGGATTTCTAGTATTAGTTTTATATATATATATATCATATAAATCCCTGGTTGTTTTACAGCTTCATCCTCAAACCGCATATTTTCCGAATCACTAAAAGTTTTAACAATTGCCGCTTTATTACTAGTAGTTCTAAATGAAGATATTCCAACCTTGATAATACTACATAGGATTAATTTTATTTTTAATACCCATTTTTTGTTGTGTCAAAAACCTGTTTATTTTTTGGTTTAATGATAATTCCCCGAAGGACATGGGGCTCCATATTTTTTTTAGCATCTCCGACATTTATAGATTTTCACGTATCGGCATGCGACATAATGTTTGACGTAACATTAATTGGTTTATTTAAGCAAGCTTCAATATTACTAACTCTATGTCGTATATCTGTCAACATTTCAATAGATTCAGGAAGCAATGGAGGCAAAACATGAACATGTTTAGTTTAATGATAAAAAATGCAATAAAATCAATCGATTATAACTCAGTTTTTTAACATCGAAGATGTTTTTGGGGTCGCATTATATAGAAAAATGCAATGAAATTGTGTCCCAAGAATATGCAACGACATAAAAAAAAAATACGAGAGAACCAAAACACGCTGAACACGAGATCAATTTTTAAGTTCAAACTTTTTATTTTTAAGTCTAGTACAAGTACTCTAGCCCAAAACAAATCAGTAGGCTTAAACTTTTTTATTTAGGCATTACGCAAAATTTCAAACCCCATCTTCGATGTTTAAATTTTTAGCCTTAGGCTCAAACTTGGGATTTTTTTATCTGGTGTATATCTAATTGAACAAGGCACATCTAAATGGATTTTTTTATTTGCATTTTTGTATGTTTGGGGTAGTTTTCTAGACCGGTACACAGAGTGAAGGATAATTAGTTGTCGACACCTTTAAAACAATTTCCACTTTTCTGGCAATACAACCTATAATCTTCAACTCGTTATAGTTCCGAAAATTATAAATAATTGAAACACAAA
Source organism: Nephrotoma appendiculata (assembly GCA_947310385.1). Taxonomy (NCBI): domain Eukaryota; kingdom Metazoa; phylum Arthropoda; class Insecta; order Diptera; family Tipulidae; genus Nephrotoma; species Nephrotoma appendiculata. The sequence goes on along the minus strand of OX371223.1, from coordinate 240,927,065 downwards.
AACCAAAAATTTACAAAGTATTTATCGTGACTAAAGTTATTAAGTGCTATCGGTTTAGAATTACTTGTAATAAAATTGCTGGCTCAATCACAGAAAATTAAATTTCAACGATCGAAACCTATAATCACAAGAACACAAACATCTGGTGCTAAGTCAAATATCGATTTATGTGCTCTATAATCATTATCCATGAAATAAATATAAATTGTACTCGACCTTTGTGTAACGTGAATGATTAGTATGATTAGTTGTCCGATCACGTATGCTACCTGTAAAATAAAATGAGCGTTCCGCCACATAACTGTAACACAGAAATGATGATTTTTGACACAAAACTATTTTTAAGCAAATATTTGGTTCTTGAACCTCCCGTGGGCACTTGGCGAAACACACTTACACTTAATAAACACATTTTATTGAACACTTTTTCTATTTCGCAAAAATTAGACTTTTGAATATTTTAATTTGTTAAGCTTTCAATGCATGATTTTTTCTATTTTGTTGAAAAAATTCCACATTATAGTTTCTGCAATCCTTATTTATAATATCAAAATAAATAATTCTTATTATTTGTAGTTTCCTCGGAAAATTGATTTTCTTGGTTGTGTCATATATGATACGGCATGCATTTACGACTAAAAAGAAACATACAATTTTTTTTTTTTTCAAATTTAAATTTAAATAACTAAAAATGTTACATAGTTTTTCACATCCTAATTTAACAAAACTATTTAATAATAAAAATTAAAATAATAAAGGACATAACACAATTTCTGTCTACTTTTTACGCTATTGGCCGTAGGCACTTGGCGAAACACACTAATACTTAATAAAGACATTTTTATTAATCACTTGTTTTTTGTTTCGCAGTTATTTTGAATAATTTTCAAAAAGTTTAAAAAATCACTCGATCGATTTCGACTTGTTAGGTCATCATCAGGAGTATCTACTGATTTGTGTTAGTAAAAAAATTTTGTTATATAGTAGAAAAAAGCAAAATATAAATAAAAGAAGGAGGGCAAAAAAATAAAAAATAAGCAATAAAAGCAAAATATAAATAAAAGAAGGAGGGCAAAAAAATAAAAAATTAATCTACGGATCGCGCAGGTGTGCGATGAGTCATAGGTTGAGTAACAAAATTCAAGGTATATTATTGCGTACGTGAGAATAGAAAAGGGCGGGATCTGTAATTGGTGAGAACCGGATTTCTCTCTGTTCGTTAAGGATATTTTGGTTAAGAAATATTGATTTTCTAATTTCGTAAGATTCTAAGGTATCTAAACGTCTGCCTTTGGGTTGTATATGTAATATATCTAAATTGTTCAAGCTAGCTGTATGATTTTCTGACGTTAAATGATTATGGAAAGTTGATTGGTTGCAACCAGATAAATGTTCCTTAGCTCTAACTCCAAAATTGCGCCCAGTCTGACCAATATAGGAGAAACTACAATCATTGCAATTGATCCTATAGACACCAGATTTGGAAAGGCGATCAACTCTAGGTTTATTGCTAAAAATCATTTTCTTTATTGTGTTATTATTATAAAAAGCAAAACTAATATTGGTATAATTGGACACGATGTTGCTAATCCGTTGGCTCGTTTTTCCTATATACTCTAAGCGACGCCAATTTTCCCGCGTTGGACTATCCGGTGGATAAATACCCGTTAGAGTTTTACGCTTTAGCTTTTTATTCAATAACTTTAATATAGTCCTAGTTGCATATCCGTTATTCGTTGCTATTTGAAGAATTATGTTAAGCTCAGTGTTATAATTTGAATTTGACAGAGGGATGTTTATTAGTCTATCTATGAGTGAGTGGAAAGCTGACATTTTAATATTATGGGGATGGTTTGAAGAACTAGGGATAACAGCGTCTGTATACGTGGGTTTCCGATAAATTTTGAAGTCTAAAGTAGAATTAATCCTGGTTATTGTTATATCTAGAAAATTAATACATTTATTTTCTTCTTTTTCTAACGTAAAATCAATGGTGGGATATTGAGAATTTAACCAAGTTAGGAAAGAGTCTAACAGTCTATCAGTTCCATTCCATAGACATAATATGTCATCAACATATCTATACCAAAAGATTATATGACGAAAATAAGGATTGTTGTTTGATATGATCATTTGTTCGAAGAAATTCATGAAAATTTCAGCCAACAAAGGTGACAGAGGGGAGCCCATGGGTAGACCATCAGCGAATTTGAAATATGTATTATCAAAACAGAAATAATTTTGTTTAATACAAGTCTCAAAAACTAACTTCAGTTCACGACGTAAGCTCTCATCTACAACATCCCTATCTAAGTAATTACAAAATTTGGGACAAAGTATTAATCGGAATAGAAGTGAAAAGACTGGCAACGTCAAATGAAACTAGTTTTGAATGTAACGGAATGTCGACGTCTTGAATTTTGTTAATCAATTCTACCGAGTTCTTAACCGAGTAAGCTGAAAAGAAATTAGTATGACAATTGAAAAAATTTATGAAACCCTTACATAGCTTGTAGGCAGGAGCATTGCAATACGCTACTATTGGTCTAATCGGAATGCCTTCCTTATGGATTTTTGGTAAACCATAAAGGATCGGGGCAGATGGATTCATGACAGAGTACTTCCAACCAGTTCCATCAAATAACTTCTGGCATTGGGTGATACACTTACTAACCGAAGTCTTGAAAGACTTAGTTGGATCTCTGCCAAGCTCTATTGCTTTGCTTTCTGTAATAAAATCAGAAATTTTATTGCAGTAATCAACTTTTGTGAGCACGGTAATTGTATTGCCTTTATCCGCTTTACACGCTATCAGGTCATGGTCACGTAGTTTTTTCTTTATCGCACCAATCACTTTGAGGTTAGTATTAGAAGCAGCAGAAGAAGAAGAGTTTGTGGGAGAAGAAGAGTTATCAATACCTTTCTTTATTTGTAACGCACATACTGATTTTATTTGGGTTATCTGGCCAGATAAGGCTGTTTCGGCATCCACAGCAAGATTCTCGAATGATCGAAGGTCGATTTTGTTTGGCGTAGGGGCAAAATTCACTCCGTTGCTAAGCATTTGCACCTCTGTATCACGGAAAACGACTGAGGACAAGTTCTTAAAACGTGGATGAAATTGGAAATCAGGCGAACCACTATTACCTCTACGGTTAAATGGATAGGCCTTATCTCGCAACACATCCAGTTTAGCTTTTTGTTTCACATATTGAATATGTGAAATTTCAGCTACCTCTGCACGAACTTTTTGTCTTCTGCTGCTTCTAATACTAACCTCAAAGTGATTGGTGCGATAAAGAAAAAACTACGTGACCATGACCTGATAGCGTGTAAAGCGGATAAAGGCAATACAATTACCGTGCTCACAAAAGTTGATTACTGCAATAAAATTTCTGATTTTATTACAGAAAGCAAAGCAATAGAGCTTGGCAGAGATCCAACTAAGTCTTTCAAGACTTCGGTTAGTAAGTGTATCACCCAATGCCAGAAGTTATTTGATGGAACTGGTTGGAAGTACTCTGTCATGAATCCATCTGCCCCGATCCTTTATGGTTTACCAAAAATCCATAAGGAAGGCATTCCGATTAGACCAATAGTAGCGTATTGCAATGCTCCTGCCTACAAGCTATGTAAGGGTTTCATAAATTTTTTCAATTGTCATACTAATTTCTTTTCAGCTTACTCGGTTAAGAACTCGGTAGAATTGATTAACAAAATTCAAGACGTCGACATTCCGTTACATTCAAAACTAGTTTCATTTGACGTTGCCAGTCTTTTCACTTCTATTCCGATTAATACTTTGTCCCAAATTTTGTAATTACTTAGATAGGGATGTTGTAGATGAGAGCTTACGTCGTGAACTGAAGTTAGTTTTTGAGACTTGTATTAAACAAAATTATTTCTGTTTTGATAATACATATTTCAAATTCGCTGATGGTCTACCCATGGGCTCCCCTCTGTCACCTTTGTTGGCTGAAATTTTCATGAATTTCTTCGAACAAATGATCATATCAAACAACAATCCTTATTTTCGTCATATAATCTTTTGGTATAGATATGTTGATGACATATTATGTCTATGGAATGGAACTGAAAGACTGTTAGACTCTTTCCTTACTTGGTTAAATTCTCAATATCCCACCATTGATTTTACGTTAGAAAAAGAAGAAAATAAATGTATTAATTTTCTGGATATAACAATAACCAGGATTAATTCATCTTTAGACTTCAAAATTTATCGGAAACCCACGTATACAGACGCTGTTATCCCTAGTTCTTCAAACCATCCTCATAATATTAAAATGTCAGCTTTCCACTCACTCATAGACAGACTAATAAACATCCATTTGACAAATTCAAATTACAACACTGAACTTAACATAATTCTTCAAATAGCAACGAATAACGGATATGCAACTAGGACTATATTAAAGTTATTGAATAAAAAGCTAAAGCGTAAAACTCTAACGGGTATTTATCCACCGGATAGTCCAACGCGGGAAAATTGGCGTCGCTTAGAGTATATAGGAAAAACGAGCCAACGGATTAGCAACATCGTGTCCAATTATACCAATATTAGTTTTGCTTTTTATAATAATAATACAATAAAGAAAATGATTTTTAACAATAAACCTAGAGTTGATCGCCTTTCCAAATCTGGTGTCTATAGGATCAATTGCAATGATTGTAGTTTCTCCTATATTGGTCAGACTGGGCGCAATTTTGGAGTTAGAGCTAAAGAACATTTATCTGGTTGCAATCAATCAACTTTCCATAACCATTTAACTTCAGAAAATCATACAGCTAGCTTGAACAATTTAGACATATTACATATACAACCCAAAGGCAGACGTTTAGATACCTTAGAATCTTACGAAATTAGAAAATCAATATTTCTTAACCAAAATATCCTTAACGAACAGAGAGAAATCCGGTTCTCACCAATTACAGATCCCGCCCTTTTCTATTCTCACGTACGCAATAATATACCTTGAATTTTGTTACTCAACCTATGACTCATCGCCTACCTGCGCGATCCGTAGATGAATTTTTATTGCTTATTTTCTGTCCCTCCTTCTTTTATTTATATTTTGCTTTTTTCTGCTATATAACAAAATTTTTACTAATACAAATCAGTAGATACTCCTGATGATGACCTAACAAGTCGAAATCGATCGAGTGATTTTTTAAACTTTTTGAAAATTATTCAAAATAACTGCGAAACAAAAAACAAGTGATTAATAAAAAATGTGTTTATTAAGTATAAGTGTATTTCGCCAAGTGCCTACGGCAAATAGTGTAAAAAGTATATCCTAAACGAATAGAGAGAAATCCGTTTCTTACCAATTACAGACCCCGCCTTACGTTCGTAATGATTTGACTAAAATACGTCGGGTAAGTAAATGTACTTCAATATACCTTGAATTTTGTTACTTAGCCGATGACTAATCGCCTACTTGTTTCCTTCTACTTTTTTTCTTTTCTTTTTTATTTATTCTTTAGTATGACTAACATCTGTATAGGAACCATGCGCAGATTTTAGCGAAAAAAAAACTAGATAAAATTTTTTTTCGATTAAATAAAAAAAAATGAATGCAACCAAACTGCTATACAAATTTTGTGCATGCAACCAACAAAAAACCTAACTAAATTTAGACAAAAATTTTATCAGTACATATGGAGGGTACTTATAAAAAAATTTCGTTATTTTAAAATAATAAATTTTTAATCTAAAAGAAATAAACGTTTGTGTTTTTATTTATTTTATTTATAAAGAAAAATTTCCTGTGAAAATGGTTTGTATATATAATATTAATGAATCTATTTATTTGAGTATTTGAATATTTAGAAACGAGACGGCCGCTTTTATTATAGTCGAGAAAACGAGTCGGTAACCGTCAAAAAAATGGTTTAATTGATTTGGTGGAGGAGAATTTCTTATTTATACAAGGTAAAACCTAAAAAATATTTATTAATTAAAAAGTAATTTGTAAAATATCCTAATAAATTCAAATCTATAATTCAAATAAACAACTTTCCTTATAGGAAAACATGCAACCGCGCGAGGAGCAAATGATAAAAAGGCGGTTTGGGATGGTATTGCTCAAACTTTAAACGCAATTGGTCCTTTAATTAAAAATGGGGAGCAATGGCAAAATGTGATAATATATATTTACTCGGACTATGACAAGAACGTAATTTAATGTATTTGTGTACTTTCAGACTTGGAACTCATTACGATACAAAGTTAAAAATAAACTTAAAATAATACGAAATCACCGTAACCGGAGTGGAGTGGCGCCTTTGACTAATGTTGAGGTTGGAGGCGATTGGCTTGACCCCGATGCTACCGCAATGTCGGAATGGGATTGGAAAATCGTCCAAATGTGTAACCTACAAGTGCTGAATGGAAATTCTGACCTTGAAGGTGGATTTAATCTCAGAGTGAATTAAAATTTTAAGAATTGTATTGCCTATTGGTCTATATATATAACACATAAAATGTTTACATAAATTTCTAATTTAGTCAGCTTCTCCTCCAATGCGGTCCCCTCAACAATCAACAGCAGCTGATACATCCGATATAGGAGAAACCGAACCAGCGGTACCAAGTCCTGTAAGATATCGAATTTTTTTAAATTTATATGATTTTGAAATTTCGTGATTTGTAACTTACTCTTTAGGTATTTAACGAGCAAACAGTTCAGCTAATAATAGAAGCGGTATCACAGGTCGATGTCCAAGGCTCCGATATGTCCGACCAATTAGCATCAACAACCACCGATCATGTGCCAGCCGACTCCACTCCAAATTTGGACCATGCAACTTGTGGAAACCAAGAGCAAATCAATTATGACCCAATCGACTCAATGTCGCATAACAATGATTCTCCAGGAGTTCGTAACGTCAGACGACCAAGAGTAAGTACAATTGGAAATATCCTATATTTCTAGTAATTATATAAAATTACTTTTAGCACGCAACAATAATGGAATCCATCGGAAAATCAATTCGGCTGCAAGAAGAGTCGAACAAATTGCAAAGGCGGCTTGTTCAAAAGCAAGAAGAGGCCAATACTATCCAGAAGGAGATGCTGGAACAACTAAAAGAGAACAATCGGTTACTAAAACATAACAATGAATTGTTATCAGCCAACAAGCAACATTAGTTTTAAATTTTATCGTATAATAAATCTAATGTCCATAGCATATAAATATTTTTTTTTTTTTTTTTTTATAGAAGGTGGAAATCTTCTAAAGACACCTTGCAGATGGATGTTATGTCCTATACACGCCAAGTAAACAAAACAAACGCACGAATTTTGATGCCCAAATAAGGCAATATGATGTGTGCTTGGTGTGCATTGGGAATTTTGCATAGTGTGTGAGATTTTTACTCACTAAAACCACCTCCATTTATACTCACCTCTTAGAATTTTCGTTATACTTACCGATCTTATACTTACCTGTCTTCCTCTAAACTCGGCTATTTGAGTTTAAAAACTGCACAACCCAATTTCGATTTTGTTGGCCGGCAATAAATAGCGAGCCTCTCTCGGTATTTACGCTTAACACGTTGTCTTCTACCAGTATTGGGGAATCGTCTTCATAAATATGGTGATTTATGAGAATGTTGTGTAAGATGATGCATGAGGTTATAATATTTGTAACCATTTGAGGATCGTATCTCAATTTACGTTCTCCTGATAAACAGCTAAAATAAGAAATAAAATATAATGATTGTTCTCATACAAAATATTGTGATTACTTTACCGAAACCGATTTTTAAGTAAACCGATGCATCGCTCAATTTTACTTCGGATTTTGCAATGCATCCGATTATACATCCTCTCTTGTGGAGTTCTAGGATTTTGGATGTTTGTCAACAAAAATGGTTGTAACGGATATCCACTATCACCTAGAATAAATGTAAATTAAGTTAATGCATGAAACAGTCACAAAGGAAATTACAATATTTTTTTGTATGTATTACCTAATAACCATTCATGTTGCTCACCACTTTCGCGCCGCAGCTGAAGAAATGCGAAAGCTTGACTACATGCCCAAATGTAACTATCATGAGTAGATCTATAATGAACATATTTAATTAATATCATACATTAATATTTATTATATAAATATACTACACTAACCCACAATATCTAACGTTGCAGTTGATGATTTTTAAATTATTGTTGCATATCTAAAAGTAAAATATTGAATATTATATTACGATAATTAGAAAACAAAATCTTACCAATTGTGTGTTAATCGAATGAAAGCCTTTCCGATTAACATAGGAGTGTTCTATATCCTTTTTCAGCCCAGTTATGGCGATATGCGTCCCATCAATTAAACCTATTATATTAGGGAAACCGTATTCTTCTAGGAAACTAAGAAAGAAAGAATTATGTATAAGAATTATATTAATATAAATATGTATACGTTGGTTGATTACCTTGCTTTAGCATTGTTGATTTCATCCTGTGTTTGGGGAAATCGAATGTATTTCCCGGATAATTGCTCGGCGATTATCGAAGCATATTTTCTAACACATTTAGAAATTTTTTGCTGGCTCATAAAAGCTAATGTATCACTACCAACTCGCCTCTGGTAGCTGCCACTGGCAAAAAAATTTAATACAGATAAAATCTAGAACGGAATAAAACATAATAGCTAAATAAATATATATGATTAATAAAATCGTTTTAGAATTTGCAAAGTAGATACAATGCATATTCTAGCGACAGATGGTAAGAAATTCAAACAAAGACAGTGAATGGAAATTACCATTGTAAATTTATACTAATCAAATGTACTCATCGAAACGAAAAATCGAATTATTAATTTAAAAAATATGTCGTATAAGTGTAGTAATAAAAGAAAAATATGTTTTTAATATTTTATATTATTTATTGCATACCTCTAAGTGAAGCGGAATTTTTTGGTTTCCGTCGATTATATTGTCCACCTCTCACCTCTCGTATTTCCTCAATAAAATCTATAGCGATGTTTATTGGCAGACGGTACATCTCTTTAAACCTAATTAATATAAACAGAAACTATATAATGTATTCACAACTTTATTGAAATAAAATTAAAAATGATCTTACTTATTTTCAGGTATATCCAAAGGGTTTAGGCTATCCCGCATTCTTTAGCGTAAAATCCTCATATGGTTATGTAATTCGTAGTACATAACAGCAATCGGCACCACAGCACTCATTGTTTATTTTATTTAAATGTTTATTAAAACTTTAAAGGCTAACAAAAATTATTTATTTTCAAAAATTATCCACAACTATAACATATAAATAAACAAAAACACATAAAATTAAAATGTCACTGCGCGAAATGTCAGTTGCATGTAAACAAAAGAAAATGAATAAAACTTACACATGCGTCTGCTTTAATAAAAAAAATATTGAAAATTATACTTACGTTTTTCTAGCAACTACAAGAAATTATATCTAGTTTTTTTTTTCGCTAAAATCTGCGCATGGTTCCTATACTGGTTGGGATTATCAATACATCAATTTTGGTTGCCTATTTATTATCACTCCTTCTTTTATTTATTTTTTGCTTTTTTCTACCATATACATACTATATAACAAATCTTTTACTTTTACAAATCAGTAGATACTCCTGTGGCACTATTCTGGGTTTCCCTGGGAATTGGGAATTGGGAAAAATATTTTCATAGCATTTTTGTCTAAATTATATTTTTCTGACCTACTGCTGGAATTAGTTTGGTGTAAATATTTTCGAAACAAAGTTGATTGGGAAACTTTTGTTCCACGAAATTTTTATAGGGAAAAATAATTCCCAATATATCTTTGTTTCAAAAATATTTACACCCAACTAATTTCAACAGTAGGCCAGAAAAATATAATTTAGACAAAAATGCTATGAAAATATTTTTCCCAATTCCCAATTTCCAGAGAAAACCAGAATAGTGCCACTGATGATGACCTAACAAGTCGAAACGAAATCGATCGAGTGATTTTTTAATCTTTTTGAACAAATTTTTTAATTAAAATATTTAAAAATCTAATTTTTGCGAAATAAAAAACAAACGTTTAATAAAATGTGTTTATTAAGTGCCATATGGATTTATTGGTGGGGTAATTTGAAAATATTTGGAACAGTTTTTTTTACGATCACACGATTAAAACAAAGAGGTTTATAAATGAAATTTCAAACAAAATTACTTCAGATCATTTTTAAATTTTACCGGAAATAACGTGTTTTGATAAGAAAAACTTTATTTCACCAAAATTCGGCATCTCTTCAGTCCAGTCGGATGGATTATTCCAAATGAAACTTCATAACTTTTTGCATTAATTGGAGATCTTTGCGAACGATGGCGAAAACTTGTGCTTTTTAAATTTTTGATATGTTTAATGTTGACGAAAAGGTTGACTATTACAAGACACGACAGAGAATTAAAAGATTTAAATAAATTTAATTATTAAATTTTCAACCAACAAAGTGTGATGTATTTGACATCCATGTATACATTAGCGGCAAAAGAATGTCGGGTATTCGCCACAACATATTCACCGTTCCATTTATTTATTACACCTCATTCAAAATATGCTGAGTGCAGAGGATCAATTATCGAATGAATTCAAAAATACCTAATATGAAACTATTATTTTAAATTAAATGAAATTTAAATAAAAACTTTAATAAATTTTTATTAACTGACGTGACCCTCCAAAGAAATTTATTTACAAAATAATTAGTAATAAATATCTTAATATAACTATATTCTAATTTACAGCAGTTTTTCCATATCCAAACTTGCTTTGTTGCCTGGTGATGTCATCACCACCTAGTAAAACGTGTACTACCAAACACACCTCCTTCATACCACACCTTTTACATTTGTTTATTCATCCTTGATGCATAATTAATTCGAGTTTCTTCAGACAGAATTCGTTTTCTAATTTGTTCGGATCGAATTGGTTCAATAAAACAATTTCATATGTAATTAAGCTTCCAACCATCTAAAATTATAGATTAAGTCAAAATATTAAATTTTTTGGATACATTAATTTTTACCGCAAATATTAAACGCCTTGTTATATAAAAAAACTTATTTCCCGAAAGCGCCACACAATCATGAAGTAGTTGTTCCGAAAATCGTTCTGCTTCAATGGACCAGGCATGCGATGGCACTTGTCGCATCACTTGAATCGATTGTATTGATACATCATTAATACGGGCAGCCGCGAATAGCACCGTGAACATTCGCATACATAAAAATAGTAACGAAATCCAAAAGTAAATTGTGTTGAACAGAAACGGCAAGTCACTGAAATCAAATCATAAAATATGTTCCGCAGTGTTCGAAATATTTTCGATAGAATAGCTACCTCACACTATTATAAATTTGTTGACAAACAAAATATAAATTATTGGAGCACGACAGTATGACGATAAATTTGATTTGATTGTTTACGAACTTAACCAACTCGGTTAGATCTATATAGTGCCTTCGGACGTCAACCCAAAAAATTTCGGCAACTGACTGGAAATAAATAGCAAATCGATTGTGCTCGATTAATTTAGAAAGCTTGTCCTTAACACCATTTGTTGCATTACCTGACGTTCGACCGATTTGATTCGATTGTTAATTTGTTGAAAACGGCTAATTAATCCGATGCTTAACGATAATATGACCACATCAATAAATGACCAGCTTATGGTCAGTACAAAATAGACCCACTAAAATTATAAATGATATGTTTGTTCCCCGAAAATGTTCTAATATTTTTTACGACAAACCTCACTAAAAACCATTAATATCGAATTGTATCCAAATATTTTAAAATATTGATATTTTGTGTACACATTCATAATTTGGAATACCGTCTGATTGTAGTTACACTCATGTTTTCGTTTATAACCGGTATAAAATCGTTGCACCATCCAAATCACGTGTTCAACTAGAAATATATAATATTTGTTCAACTTTCACAAATTTCTACATAAATTACAAAATACTTGCCAACAGCCAAAACTAATATTGTGAACGTAGCCAATCGTACTTTAAACTGCAAACTGTATTTTAATTGTTTATATGGCCTCTTCAAAAATACCATTTCATAATGATACCATTGCCGTTGCAGCATATTCCATCCCATCGACATTTTAAATAGGAGAATTTGGCCCGTAATATTTGTTAGGTAAAATATAAAATCTCCGACAACGGTAATTGTTACCCGTTCACTGGAGATGCAACACAAAATTAGGACAAATTCGAATATTCCCGCAATGATGCTAAGGACAGAGCCCAAAGTGTAAATCGATATCCATTTGAATTTTATATCGTTTAGATTCTTGCTAAGCACATTCGACAATGGCATCAAAGTAAAAATTTGTCCAAATCGTATCACTAAAAATAGACAACATAAAAAAATTAATAATTGAATTGTCTCGATTTAATATATAGTCGGAAATGGATTTAATTTTATCAAGCTCATGCGATGCTGTCGCTCCGTTATATGTTATAAAAGAAAATTTATTCTGTACCAGTTTTTCATTGAACCGTTTATTTTATCCATGAACCAATATCTTTCGCGGAAAATGCATTTAGAAATATTTATCCGCAATTTGGTAAGATTTTGTCGATGTTATTCAAATTTTTAGTATTAAAATAACACATTTAGTATTAAAATAACACACGTCCGGGGTGGGTTCGTATTTATCATTTCAATTTCCGACTGAAATTCTTATTTATCAAACAAATAAGTAGGTTAATGCTTCTTGATGAATTTTAATAGCCGGAGAACGATTGTAACGGGCAATATATCACCAAGACAAACCTGAAATGCTTATTTGCCCTAGAAAATGAATAAATCGCACGCAGGAACTCTTATATTCCGAGAAAGAGCTTTTACGAATAGCTTTTCTTTGATTATATTATTACAGCGTCCGTTGGTTTTAGTTCAACAATTGATCTTTTAATAAAATTCGAAATATAGCTAATTTCTGAAATCATTAAAAATTGTATTGTCATAGTTATCGTGATATTTTAACTTCTCACATAAAATGCAAACTGGATTATGGAAAATAAAATATTCATGTTAATGACCCACATACACGAGCACATACAGCTGACGTGAACTACCAAAACGGGAGGTTTTTTGTTACACGGAATGAATAAATATATCCCATCGTCATTTTTCACTCCCAATCCAAATTTTGTAATATGTATTTTCAAAAGAAGCCACCGTGAGTATCATTTCAAGCCATTGTGAGTATCATTGACAATTTCCACGATTTGTAAAATGTGATCCCAAAGAACATCAATTGAACTCATACGAGACGTAATTGTATCAACATTTGACAACAACGGTGTTATAGATGACAGCAAAAAAACGAGCATTTTTCCTGTCAAATGTGGGAAACTACAGAATAGACATTGCTAGAAAATTATTTAAGGACGATCCAGTAAGTAGGACATACACAGTGTTGACGAAAGTATTAAATAATAATTTTTCATCGAAAATACATATTTTGAGTGTGCGATACGAAAATGAAACCAAACCTATAGCACAATTTTTGTACGTACCTTTCAAAATATTTTGCAAAAACCAAAATATCGTATGAGAGCTGTCACTTCCGGTGAACCAATTTCGGTCAAAATTCTCTAGTACCTCCCAATATGAGGAAAAATCTTTAATATGAAGTTTCACCCTAATGAATCAATCCGCCTGCGCTGTACGGAGGCGCATTTTTGTTGAAAAACAGTTTTTTTTAAGAAACGTCATTTCCGCTTAATTTTTTGAAAAATGATTTTGATCGCTATTGTTCCAAATTTTTTTTGAACTCTTTTAGTGCATAATCGATTTTCTCCTAAATGCAATACTTTTAAAAATATTTACTAAAAATGAAAAAGCTCCTATGGAAGGTTTTACTTCGGATTTACCGATTTCGACCAAAAACATTCGGATCTCCGAATTAATTAAAAAAGCTTGAATCGAAGTTTCTACTTGATCGGACAACCCGTTTAGGCTTTAGATGGGCCACAGACATTTAGTCTTCACACAACCGCACACATAGATACACATAGAGATCTTTTTACAATAATTTGTTTTGACTTCGGCGATATAGAAAATAAATTTAAATCTAATTTTGTTAGTGGTAGCACTAAATTACTGAATTTTTGGTCTTGCACAGCAAAATGACTAACCGCCGTGATTACATATATTTTATCCATGGACTAAAATATATCTAATCAAGTTTTAGTTGATTTTTTTCTGGTTGCGAAAACATATTTCATATAAAACATTTAACGGGCGCACAACTCACGGTCGTTAGTCGTTTTTCTCTGCAACCGGGCATTAAACAAACTGGTACCCACCAGTCAATACAAACTCAATAAACTGCGAAGTCACATCTGTTGGTATGTATACAAATTATTTACCTGGCCCGATTGCTCGATAAAAATATTCCTTTTCATATTTGATATTGTATTCAGGTGCTAGCTGCTGCTCACTACAGGGCGGTTGATTCACTGTTTTGACTTGAATTACGCCACCGTGAACAAGTTTATTTCGATGCACCAGAGTTAAATTACTTTTCTTTCGATACATTCCAATTTTCTTTATATTTTCATTGGCCTTGTCACCTTTAATTGTAATACTGTATAATTTCGACATTTTGTTTTGAGATTAAAATACGGCCGCCCGCTGAATTTAACTACTAAGACACATCAATCCGTTTTAGTTAATTTTATTGAACATACTACGGCGCTAGTCAACGGTACGGGACAACTGTTCGCCGGCGATATAAATTTTTTATGTAGAATACTACAACTACTCATATATGTACCTGGAATGTTGGTACTATACATATATGAGTATATAATAATCATATTTGCATGTTTGGATTAGAATCTTGTTTACACATAAATTCTAATATTTTTTATTTTAATTTACTTTTAATATTAAATATGCATTTCATTTCACGTGTATCATTATAAATTAATATTTGATTGGCAAAAACTACAAGCAAATCTGATTGAAATTGGTTTTGCCTCACCGCAATCTATTGGAGTGGTACAATTTGTTTATTCATATGCTTGACATGTGCATAATGGATAGTAGATATATTAATTTGTAAACATTTACTACGATGATAATTGTGGTATGACTCATTATCGTTTTTAATTCCGATCTTATGGTATTCATTGCGCTTGGTCAAACACTTGCTTCAAATTAATGAGTTTGCGAAGCATTTTCAATTTTAACTAAAATATATTAAAGCGTGTACAAAGCTAATTTGACTTTTTCAATTTCAAATTCGAATATTTTTGCAATTCAATTATATTATTTTACAAATCAAATTAAAATTGTGGCTCTTCTTGGATTTGAACAACTTCATTATATAAACTAAAAGTCCCTTCAGAAATTGTAAGGTATATCAGATGGAATGTAACCGTATGGTAGGATAAAGGGATTTTCATACGAATGAAAAAAATGAATTTCATCCAAATCTTCCCTAGACTTTTGAAAATCTACTATTTACTACATCTGTTGTAAGGATTTGTATAGATAGATATTATGGTTTATTATTAAAGTTATCGACGGTCGATAAAGAAGGAACCATGAAATGTTTTTTTTTTTTAGTACTACCTTATGGACCGGTTTCCCCTGTTGTTTTCTTTTTGTATCAATGACCGAGGAGAAAAAAAACAGGAATTTAGTTGATAACAGACTGCCAAAGTTATAAGTAGAAATAACAAAAAAAGAAAAACGAAGTGAAGCGGTCAATATTCTTGGTCCTCCATTTTCATGGACAAGAAAAAAAAATTATAAAAACATAAATGTAAATAATTAATCACTCAATAAATAATTAATAACTGATATATAATAAAATTGAATTAAATGTAAAAATAATTCACAAAATTTATATAATCTAATCTAAATAAAATCCAAATCAAGTTGATGTACGAGTAACTATATTAATGGCTTAAACCTGTACATAATCATAAACTTCAAGTTGTAACGATTTTTTGAAGTAAAATAAAAAAAATAAAATAAAATAAAGTTTAATAGTGTATTGCTCATGCGTACGGTTAAATAAAAAGCTATAACTGTACATAAGAAAAATTGGTTTGCCTATCCAAAAGAAAACTAAAACTAAATGGATTGTGGCGCGAAAGAAATTCGAGAAGTGCTAGAGCACACATTAAATCAGACGGTCGGCACGAGAGACGAGAGTCAGAGGGAGCAAGTTTCGAGGAAGCTGCATTGGAAAAAAAGGAAACTACGGTGTCAGCCCAGTTTAGCAGCAATGGATATCTAACCCTGCATGCAATGATGAAGGTATCAAATTGACTTAACATTTTTTTTTGTATTTTGTTTTTTTCTAATTTAGTTGTTTGAATTAATCAATTAACGATATCTAATTACGGAGATTGTAATGATCGTTTCAGTTTGCGGAATTCTTTACATGATTCTTAGTTTGTATATTTAATTCGGTTTCTTTGTGTAGGTAGTGACAATTTTACTTTTACGTTATTTTTTTTTGGCGTTCTGTTATCGTATATGAATAGGCGCGTTATAAGAATTCTAATAATTCCTATGTAGCATAGAAAACAGCAATGTTTCTGTAAATTTTATTTCAATTGTAGTGATGTGAGTGTTAATAAGGTGAATGTATCGTACGTCAGGGACTAGTTAGTGCTTCGCCAAAAATATGCCTGGACCGATGAACCCCCCCCCCCCCCATCCGACGAGTGGCACCGTAATTACCTGACGGGTCATATGCAGGCGTAGCTTACACTGTATTAGAATTTTCCAAGGAGCACCACGTGGATATTGAATTACTCTTGGGTGCATCTTAAAATTGTATCGAAAATTGGATATGAATCTCTATAGTAATTTTAACTCAAAATCCTGATGATTGGTTAATAAATACACAAACTCTTCGGTGTGAAGGCCTTTGAACTTCAATTGGTTCAAGAATTCAAGGCAGTTGATCATTTTTGGTGTTTTCACTTCGCTGAATGGGCCAATTCGATTGGAAAGAAGAGCACTTTTACAAAAAACAAACATCTTTTCCGACGAAGTTATAAGTTCAGGTTATGTGAAATATGGTCCACAGGCATCATATAGGGCTATTTTCCTTCGGAAATACGCATGGAGCCGCGCTAACAGTCAATGGTGACCATTATCGTGCCATGTTAACTGATCTTATTCCCAAAGATTGCAGAAGAAGACTTGGCCAATACTTTGATTTTAACTGGACGATGACACTGCTCACGGCTGAAATTCACTTTATCTACCGAAATAGCGATGTCAACTTGCAAATGTCAACTAGCTATTGTAACAGTGCATCCGTGCACGTCACAACTGTGCGAAAACTGTGTGTGAAACTGTACGAATAGTATAGCCCCTAAATGTACGCTAAGTACGCCATACGCAACGGTCGAATTTTATTTTACTGCGTGTTACCAACAAAATTGGAAATTTCTCAAATCGATGCGAATAGATGGAACCTCTGTCATTTCGATTATATTTCTATTTTTTTTTTATTTGGAAAATGGTTTGTAAATGTAACACCCTGTCCGTACGTCAAAAGTCCCGCGAAAAATTTGGCGGGTGTTGGAAAAAAAACTATAAAAAGGCCGAACAGCAGTGCGAGCGAGGAGTAAAATTGAGAATTTTGTACGAGTCTTATAATAATTTTTGGTTTTTTGGTTCAGATAAAAAAATAAACTTAAAAAAAAAAGATAAATGGAAAGTGGTCCTATTTTTTTTAATTGTATGTAAATAATGTATAAGTTCATAAATAAGTGGAAAAAATTTATTTTGTTGGATAATTATTTTGTGATAATTAATTTGTGAATAATAAACCGAACTGAGTTGAAAAAAAATTGTAGATAATCAGAGCTATAATAGACTCAAGTGTTTTGTGCCAAAAGTTAAAGAGTGTGTGCGTACAAAGAAAGTAATGTAATTTAATTACGAATTCATTAATGTAATTTATGAATTAAGTGAGCAGGAATTTATAAAAAAAACCGAAAAATTATCTTGCGTATGTTCTGTTTTTTGTTTGTTTGGTGAAATTAAAAAAAAACAAAAAAAAGAAAGAAAATATAATAAAAAAATCATTATTAACGCGAATCAGTCGTCATAAAAATCACCAATAAGAACCAAACCGTAAAATAATTTGAATGTGACGTAACTCCACGCAACATATCTACCATCAACATTATCTACTATCAACAGCAGCGCATGAGGTACCAAATAGTTTTGTATGTTTTTTTGTTTCTAATTCACATTCTTATCAATAAATTTTCTTTGATTTTTCTTTTTTTTTACAAAAATTTATTATAAGTAATTTTTTTTATACATATATATAATTTAGTTAGTTAGTTAGTAGGGATTAGGTTTTTTTTTATATTCTGTCTAACCATTCTCCATTTCGTTTTTTATCATCGAATTTGTATTTTGTTTGTTTTTTTTATGGATCTGGTTTTGAATAAATAGATTATTATTGAATTGGTTTTATGATCGCAATCAAACAAAATTTTCTGTGTCTTCTTTTTTCGAGTTATGGGTTTCTTTTTCGTTTTGGTGGAATTTTTCTTTTGGTGTGAATCTTGTAAAAGTGCAGTGATGAAATAAATTGACGAGCAAGTTGAGGATGGATTAGAGTAAGTATTCCCGTCATAGGTAGGTAGTTGGCATCGTCCATTTCCTTGCGGTTACACGTGGCTCACATACACTCTCCAAATCCCACACCCAACCCTGATGCCTAGCCGGCAACGACCGCGGAAGAGTCCGTATGTGAGTCCAACTTTCTATAGCGTTTGTGTGGCTTGGAGAATTACTTCAATTTATTAATTTCTTTGTTTTAATTTTTTTTCTTATTTCCTAATTTCCGGTCGCGTAGAATTCTCCAGGCCAAACAAATTGCTACACTATGTCAATTTGGACCTTAACTTGTGGAGTGTCCAGGCACGACTGAGGCTTAAGAAGAGAAAGACGCGGCTAAAGTGACTATTGCTGGAATAGAGGCAGTCATTTGAATGAAATAATATTTTATTATTAATCGGAAGGTATAGGTTTCCAATCTGAAAAACCTAACATTTCATTTTGATTCTAATTTTAATTTTTATTATTTTTAAATCATTAATTTTTGGATAATTTTTTTTGATGAAATCATAATTGTAATGTACTAAATCGATTTCTTTAATAAATAAAATAAATGAAATATTTTATTAATTTACATTTAATAGTTGATTTAATCATGATTACAAATAGTTCCGTTTAGTTTTCTTCAAAAATATTTAATAAGCAATTAGGCCAAATTAACTAAACGATATTTCATTGTGTCCCCAATATTTAACATTTGGGTGCCTTTGTTCCATCTGTATCTATACAGTCCTTGTCACACTTTGTTCTCTGGATATTCTCGTCTGCATACACACACAATCGACACTGTCTCACACATTCACGAACAGTTGGATTTTT
This sequence comes from Nephrotoma appendiculata, assembly GCA_947310385.1. Taxonomy (NCBI): domain Eukaryota; kingdom Metazoa; phylum Arthropoda; class Insecta; order Diptera; family Tipulidae; genus Nephrotoma; species Nephrotoma appendiculata. The sequence goes on along the minus strand of OX371223.1, from coordinate 240,907,567 downwards.
AGAATTCTCCCCGGCGCATTCACCAAACGAAATAACACAAGTTGCAACTATTAAAATTGTGGCTATTAAAATTTTCTGATTTCTTTGTGACATCTTGACGTTATTGACGAACTGTTTTTACTAATTAGAAAGCGAATGTGGCACTTTAAAACAAAGTTGTGTTACAAAATTAATTAAGTGTATATAATTACACAATTATTAATGGTACGTGTACGATATATACAGGTAGTCCATGACTGACGGAATTATTTTGTTACGGCTTAGTTGCCAAGTTATTCGATATCTTCTAAAATGACCGTATCGGTCATTTGATAAACGAATTTTGTTTTATTTACGCGTTGCATGAAATTGTTGTATTTGTGTGGATGGTACATAAACACGTATCTGTACCGACGTACCATTGACATGGGATGTACATACTTTTTGATTTATGTTTGACTCTTATCATTAATTACTTTGTAACACAGCAACGTACCTGCATTGTGTAGGTGCATACCTGGTATTACGTACTACATGTACAGGTTATTTAGATAAGAGAGTGTAGTATATATGCAGTTTATTGAATCAGGTGACATTGCAATTAACGAAATACATTTGTTTTCGTATACAATTTTCTATAAATTAACATTTCGTAAAAGAATCTGTATAGTTAAAAATACTTTAGATGGGTATATTTAAAATTAAAAGTGTTAAACTATATTCTAGTCCGGTTTAGCTTTGGATTAATTACTATTTTACCTCCTCCATTGAGGTACGTTAGTCCTACCAATAATTGATGATAGGTTACATCGCGTTAGGGTAGCTTAAAAGGGAGAAGTGAGGTTACGGCCGTTATTTTATATACTGAAAAGCGGCAAGTATCATGATTATTTTGTTAGCAATGATGTTTTATTCAAGATTGTCGGTTGTGGGGAGAAAAATAAAATGCCTGATTATAAAAATTTACCACGGCCAAGGGCATTTTGCTGTTTATTAAACCAAGGAAGTTATTAACCTTTTGAGTCCTGATTTAAAACTGGGATAAATAGATTTTTCTTGTGACATGATTTGAGTTGCTTGAATACCATTTTAAGTAAAAATAAGAAAAAAAAATTAAAAAATAAGTCAGGGTAGGTTTTACCTAATGTACACGCACATGTACAAATCGAGCCTTCAAGAGTAACTATTTTTGTATTAAGGAAAAAGTTTATTAACTTATTATTTCAAATATACATTTTTAAGTTTGACTTAAAAATGTATATTTAAAATGCAAAAATAATTAAAAATACATAATCGTAAATTGCTTCTAGCAAAAGTAACTAATAATATAAAAAAATAATATAAATAAAGTAACATCCAAAAAATGAAAATTTAAATATTTCAGTCTCACAGTTTTTAAAATCACGTTAATTTTTTATGGAATTTTAAAAAACCGTTCGTTTCTTTTAGTAGTCAAAGATGTATAGAACATTTTCCACAGTAAAAGTAAGTGCGAAAGAAGTATTCTTCTTGAGATGAAAATCCGGTATTGGTAATATCCGCTGGTGGACGCCTATGTTTTCGTGAATTGGTGAAAGAATTCATCAGAAAGAGTGACACTTGTAACAGGAATTCCAACAAATCTAGACGGAATGGAAGTTTGTCCTAACTTTCCTAAACCAGCAACAAAAACATTTATAGTGAGAATGTATTAGTATTGTGTTTATAATTATATAGAGAAGTCATGAGCTTAGAAAAATATTACAATATCACCTCACCAGGCGCGCGATACTCAATATAAATGAAAAATTCTATAATATTGCGTTGCGAAGCAACGAAAATGAGGAAAAAAATTCGTAGGAAATTTTTGTTACATGGAGCGGTATCTATTGAGGTAATATTGTACTTTCTCCATAATTCCACTATTTATTATAAACACAATGGGTCTCGCCACACTTTAATTCTTTCAGCGTGATTCTCTGATTTCAAAAAATCAATCGACGTCCACATTTGATTTTTTGCGCATTTGTAGGGGGTACCAAAAAATTCGTTCGGATTGTTTTGTTTGATTAAACATATTAAAAATAAAAATAAAAATAATTAATTTAAAACTGTAATATTTAATTAATATGTTTTATTTTAAATTATATATTAAATTAAATATAAATTATATTTTAAATTAATCATTTTTATTTCTATTTTTTATTATAAGCAAACAAAACGGAATAGGTACAAAGGGCCGAATGTCGAAGGGCCGAATGTCGAAGGGCCGAATGTGTCGAAGGGCCGAATGTCGAAGGGCCGAATGTCGAAGGGCCAAATGTGTCGAAGGGCCGAAAGTGTCGAAGGGCCGAATGTCGAAGGACCGATTGGGTCGAAGGGACGAATGGGTCGAAAGGCTGAATTTTTTTTTGTTTTTAGAAATATAATTTTTTAAATTTGTTCTTTTATAACAAAATAAAATATTTTAAGAATATTAGAATATTTTTATATTTTTTACCATAATTTTTCATATTTTTTTTATAGAATATTTTGTAATTTTTTTTTTATTAAACATAACTGAATTTCTTATGAATTTATGTATTTTAATATTTTTCATCTTTGAATATTTATGAAATTTCACGTATCCGGTCAGCGATACATTTTGGTGAAGGAAAATTTTGTCATACGCCACCAGAGACATTCGGCCCTATTTGTCAGCCTTCTAATAATAGGTATATGGTACAAAAAATAAAAAATAATAATTAAATTAAATAAAAAAATAATTTCTAAAACCAAATAAAAATTTAAAAAAATTCGGCCCTTCGACCCATTGACACATTCGGCCCTTCGACACATTTGGCCCTTCGACACATTCGGCCCTTCAACATTCGGCCCTTCGACCCATTCGGCCCTTCGACACATTCGGCCCTTCGACGCATTCGGCCCTTTGACATTCGGCCCTTCGACATTCGGCCCTTCGACATTCGGCCCTCCGACACATTCGGCCCTTTGAAATTCGGCCCTTCGACATTCGGCCCTTCGACATTCGGCCCTTTGATATCATACCAACAAAACAATCCGAACGATTTTTTTGGTACACCGTTTTTTTACTATAGCCTTTCTTTTTGTGTGCGTAAAATTATGTTTTTTGATTTATTCATTTAGTAAAAAATATTTATTATTCTCTGCGAAAATTGCTTCCTTGGTTGAAAAAATATATTTTTTGCACTCGAAGCAAACATTACACTAAAATTAACCCAAAAACGACAGATAAACAAGATGTTTATCTATCTACGTAATAGTGCGAAGAAATATTTATCTACGTAATAGTGCGAAGAAATCAGTGAATCAAAAAAAAAATTGACGAAAAAAGAATCAACAATTTCCTCGCCAAAAAATTAGTTTGTGGGTGAAGGGGAAAGAAACGAAGAAAGAATCACGCTGAAAGAATTAAAGTGTGGAACCGCGGAATGGTATTAGTAATGATGTAATAAAATATTAAACTCTACATTTAGGCGACATTGGAAATGGGATAATGAGATTTATGTTGTGTTATATTTTATATTGTTACGATTTTGCCTTGTCATTCAAGGTTCAAATCACTGGATTGTGAATAAATACAACTGCTTCAGTTTGAGCTCACACAATTTATTTTACACAACACAATTTATTATACAACACAAAATTAACAATTAATTATTACAATTATAACACACTTTTTAATTATCACGTTAATAATCGCTTTAATAATCACTTTAATAATCTTTCTATTTAACCTTCACTGTTTCACGTTTAAAATAAAACTAAGCATTCCACATTAATGTACGCCTTTATATACTAAAATAAATGACGCCTAAATGTTGAACCAAATCATAAATGCAATTGAACTATTGATGAAATTAACTTATTCTATTCTAATCTAGGTGTCACCGTAACAATATAATAAAATGTTGGTAATTCAACTACTTATATATTTTTACGAAAAGAAATCATGTATAAAATAAAAAAGTAAAAGAACAAGCAATACTGCAAACATACCTGGAACTACGAAACACAGTAGAGGACCTCAATTACTCGAAAAATAACAGTTCTTTGAAAAATCTAGAAGAGAAGGGGATTAGTATTCAATGTTTTTGATTGACGAATTGGCTACGTTTGAAATAGGAAATTTTCATGGATTTTCTTTGAATAAACGCAAACGGCTACCACACCTGGAATTGAAATTTTCTTATAGTAGGAAGCCTCAATTACTCGAAAAATAACAGGTATTTGAAGAATATAGAGGACAAGGGGGTTAGTATTCAATGTTTTTGATTGACGAATTGACTTCGTTTGAAACAGTAAACATCAGTATCGTATAAACATTTACACTTTTTGTTGCCACTTTTTTGTGGGCCTACACTTTATTTAACGTTAAAAACTTTACACCGGTATTTATATAGCGAGCCGCTTGATACGAGACAGACGCCTGCTTCAGCCGGAGAACAAACGCTGATTTGGTTAACACATTTATATAGCGAGCCGCTTGATACAAGACAGACTGCCGCTTAATTGGCGAAATTGTTTACAATGTCTGTGATCCAATGCGTCAGAATTAGTAGAGTAAATTTGCATAATTTTTGGTGAATTTATGACAAATTTAAATTGATGTTAGTGTTCAGTATACTTACATTTGGCATACTGAGTTACAACCTGCATTTTACGATTTATATTCAATGTGCGGAACGAGAGAACACATGAGTGTTTTGCAGCATTAAGGTTTTCAACAATCGCTTCGCCTAACTTTTCATTTGACCACATTTCGGTGATATCTAAAGATATATTCATAAAACCTCGTGATATCTAAATATCAGTGCTATATTTTTTAATCACAACATCGATATTTGCGATATCAAAATTGTCATCAGTATAAGGCTCTTTATTCAAAACTGTGACAACTGCGCAATTTTCCGGATTGAATTTTGTGATTGGCGCAGTAGTATTATCCTCAACAGTATTTGGTGGAATAACATTAATATCACCAATTTCACTCATACTATCAGTTAAAGTACATTCATTCGCCCATTCCATACTTCAATTTTTATTTTTTTCCTAATGTTAAATAATTTTTGACAAATATGATTATTGAACTTAATTTTAATCTTACTACAAATGTCGTATAAAATAGGAGACTTGCGGCTATTTATTTGTACTTTGGATATATCACCAGACAGTTCTATTAATGAATGTCTCGATTATTTGGTCTTTTATTGATTTGTTAGCACAAATCTTTTTTTCGTAGTAAGTTTGCTCTTTGCGTTTGTATTTTGATTTTATCATAATTTATATATGATTTCAAAAATGCTTTTAAGGCTAACTATACTTTAAACCGGAACCGCTCGAAACGCGATATGTCCAAACGCGATATTTCGAAACGATAAATGACGAAACGAGATATGGTACAAAACGCGATATTTCAAAATGCGATATTTCAAAACGCGATATGGTACAAAACACGATATGGTACAAAATACGATATTTCAAAACGCGATATTTCAAAACGCGATCTGGTACAAAACCGAATTTGGTACAAAACGCGATATTTCAAAACACGATATTTCAAAACGCGATATGGGACAAAACGCGATATGGTACAAAACGCGATATGGTACAAAACGCGATATTTTAAAACGCGATATTTCAAAACGCGATATGGTACAAAACACGATATGGTACAAAACGCGATATTTTAAAACGCGATACTTCAAAACGCGATATGGTACAGAAGAATGTGCATTGCGAAGCTACAGGAGCGCAGCAACCCGCCTGATATCACCCGGTCCTATACTCCCGCTTTTATCGATTTTTAGAAATTTTTTCTAAGGAGCGGAGCGACTGGAGCGCAGCGACCCGCCTGATATAACAACGGGCTGTCTTCCCGTTTCTATAGATTTTTAAATTCGTATAAACTGAAGATTTTTTTTCCTAATTAAGGAGCGAAGTGCTTACCTGATATAACCCGATCCTATACTCCCGCTAATATATACTCCCGCTCCTATACTCCCGGGGCCGACCCGCCTTATATAACCCGATCCTAAACTCCCTCTCCTATCAATTTTTGAACTTCTTATAAACTGAAATTAAATTTCCCCTTTTCCAGAATGTACATTACGAAGCGACGGGAGCGCAGCGATTTGCCTGATATAGCCCGGTCCTATACTCCCACTTTTATCGATTTTTAAATTCCTATAAACTGAAATTTTTTCTAACTAAGGAGCGACGCGACTGGAGCGCAGTGACTTGCCTCTTATAATCAGTTGCTGTACTCCCGAACTGCAGGGCCGACATGTTGTAACTATCACTATTTTTGCTTCGACGAAAAAACCATGCTACTTTGATGAAAATTTAAAATTTTACATAAAAGAAAAAAAAAGATTTCTTCCAAAATACCGTTATTCTATCCATGCGAAAATAGTGATAGTTACAACATGTCGGCCCTGAAGTTTTTCTTTCTAACTAAGGAGCGAAGTGCTCACCTGATATAACCCGATCCTATACTCCCACTCTTATCGATTTTGAAATTGCTATAAACTGAAGTTTTTTTTTATCTAACTAGGGAGCAAAGCCCTCACCTGATATAACCCGATCCTATACTCCCGCTAATATCGGTTTTTAAATTCTTTAAACTGAAATTAAATTTCTCCTGATGTAACCCGATCCTATACTACCGCTCCTATCCATTTTTAAATTCTTATAAACTGAAGCGGATTAAACTTTGGCTACCGCCAAAGCTAACCCGGCTTCATAGATTTTTGCCGCTATCCTATGGTGCCCCATGCGGCGTTGGTTCCCGCAGCTCAGTCTAGTAGAGGGAACGGTGTGGGTTTGGGGCACCCAAGACAACGGCCTAGATTACTGCATTTAATTAGAGTGAAAATTAATGAACTGGGGGAGCAGGAAATTGGGGTATTCGGACCCCGAAGCAGTGGGCCAGCCAATCAGCCCATTACGTGAGCAGGCCTGACCATGGATGTGTAGGTAAGACATTCTTACTCTAACTTTACCCAATTAAAATTATATTAAACTAAAATTATATTATATTGATTATATTATATTGAAGGCCCTAACTGACTAATATTAGTAAGGCGTGGTAGTGGTATGCCACCAACGCCACAAAAAGGAAGAGGGGTGCAAAGCAACGACAGCTTCCTTTTGGGCAGCGGTTGATCTCAACCCACTACCGTTATTTAATTTTGTTATAGCACCAACACTCACTTACCTCGAATCCTGCTGATACGCTTTTCCTTATTTCTTTTTTTTTTTGATTAAATCAATAAACGTAGTACATGATTTTTTTTTTTTATAATGTAACAGTATTTTGATCAGTCTAGATCAATCCACAAGGTACCATTGAATGAATATGTAATGGGCACCCTGCACAAAAGATTCACTAAATACACCGATAATAAATTTCACTAAAATAAATTTATTTTCTACTTGTTTCTTCTTTTTCCTATTAATTTTCTATTGCTTCAGATAAAACACACAAACAACAAAAGAATTAATTAATTTCACAACAAACAATATAGAAAACACGAACGGGTTGTGTTATACTCCAGATCAAACGCCACAAAATAAAATACACTATCCTTGGTTCACGAAACTTAAAATTTATTGATAACAATTTTTGTCAAATTTCACTGATTGATATTAAATAATTTTCACAAAAACTACAAAACACTAAAACTATAAACAGTAAAAGTATAAATCCGCGTTCGTTTCTTAATCATCCAACGTTTTCTTTTCTACCCAAAAGAAACTTCACCGCACGCTGGCCTCTCTATCAACCGACTGTCCCCAAAACACGCGGTTATCTCTTTTAAAAACAAAAAATTTGCTGTTGAGAGGGGGATTAGCATTTTTTACACAGTGATCAAAAGTGCTCCCTCAATCAACTTACATATTTTTGATGACACACCAGAAAAAAAATTATAGAAACCGCTTGTTGTAGATTTCCGACTTGTATTTTCTTACTTGCGGAAGTTTGTACAACAACAAATACAAATGGTTTTAATTTCTACATAGGTTGACATATTCGTAAATTTGTCTGTGCTAAATATAAACCAACCACTTGTATTCATCGTGTACTTGAAAAATAAAGGCATCAAATTGCATAAACCTATTTACGCTTACTCAACTGAAGTTCATTAACAAAAACTCTAACATGAATTATTGAAATGGCCTTGTGGTAAATAAATGTAAATGAAAAATGCGAAGAGGTAGCATGACTAATACATGAATTAAATATAGTTGGAGATGTTATCTCCAAAGTCATGCCGATAAGAAAATAATTTTATATTTGGGATAGGTTAATAACGGAATTAAATAGAATTCCGTTACAAAACTGAAATTTAATTTCCCCTTCACCCTCCTAATATAACCCGATTCTAAACCCCCTCTTCTATCGATTTTTAAATTTTTATAAACTGAAATTAAATTTCCCCTTTTCCAGAATGCACAGTGCGAAGTGACGGTCCTATACTCCCGCTCTTATCGATTTTTAAATTCCTATAAACTGAAGTTTTTTTTTCTTACTAGGGAGCGAAGCGCACATCTGATATAACCCGATCCTATCCTCCTGCTAATATCGGTTTTAAAATTTCTATAAACTGAAATTAAATTTCCTCTTTTCCAGAATGTACGTTGCGAAGCGACCGGAGCCGACTCGTCTGATATAACCCAATCCTAAACTGCCACTCCTTTCGATTTCTAAATTCCTTTAAACTAAAATTAAATTTGAATTTTTTGACTTATAGATGGCTAATGTGTAAGAATCACAACAATCAGTTTCGAACAGACGAGATTAATGATTTGAAAAAATCAGTCTTCTCATCAGGTCGCGACGACTGATGTTGTTTATTACATTGAAATATTTTCTATATATATAGAGCAATACCATGTAGTTGTACTACTAGCGAATTACTGCGTAGCGTACGAAATTTTGATTCTTTCACATTTCCATCTATATTCTATTTTAACAATTAACTTTTCGAATTCACGAATTTTTTTATATTTTACTTTGGTTTTTTATCAATTGTAATGGTGTATTGTGATTGTTCCGTATATTGGTCTATTTCAGCACTCTCGAATTAATTACACAACCGTAGGAAATTCTTCCATTTGCGTCAATCTGTATGACAACGACCATGATAATCGACACCTACTTATACACAATCAACTTCCCAACCACCCCATACATTTTTCTTTCAGCATTCGAGAGTGCTGAAATAGACCAATATACGGAACAATCACAATACACCATTACAATTGATAAAAAACCAAAGTAAAATATAAAAAAATTCGTGAATTCGAAAAGTTAATTGTTAAAATAGAATATAGATGGAAATGTGAAAGAATCAAAATTTCGTACGCTACGCAGTAATTCGCTAGTAGTACAACTACATGGTATTGCTCTATATATATAGAAAATATTTCAATGTAATAAACAACATCAGTCGTCGCGACCTGATGAGAAGACTGATTTTTTCAAATCATTAATCTCGTCTGTTCGAAACTGATTGTTGTGATTCTTACACATTAGCCATCTATAAGTCAAAAAATTCAAATTTATCCGCGATCCAGCGTTAAAGGAAAGAAAAATGTATGGGGTGGTTGGGAAGTTGATTGTGTATAAGTAGGTGTCGATTATCATGGTCGTTGTCATACAGATTGACGCAAATGGAAGAATTTCCTACGGTTGTGTAATTAATTCGAGAGTGCTGAAATAGACCAATATACGGAACAATCACAATACACCATTACAATTGATAAAAAACCAAAGTAAAATATAAAATTAAATGTCCCCTATGTGGATTATATAAAAAAAATTGAACTAATTTAATTGAAATAACAATAAATTTTTTTATTTGTATAAAAGTTGGGATTTGGGGCGGAGCCCTCGATCTTAAGGTACAAAATGATTTAAAATAATCATAAAAGCATTTGTGCTTCGAAAAAAGACAATATTTTTTCGAGTTTTGGTTGTCTTTTAAGACCATTTGGGGCATTTAGGGCCACTTGGGATCATTGAGAGCTACTTGTGGTCGTTTTTGGATATTTTCATGGCCATATTCATAATCATTCTACTAAAGTACCTTAGTATACCGATTTTCAGAATTTTTGGAGGTATATAACCTATTCGGAAGTATAACCACGCAGTTAAAATTTTAGGCCGTCAATTGATATCAGGTGCAAATTGAATGAAAAATTGAATTTCATTAAAACCTTCAATGTTGGGCATTTTTGTATATTGGACACTTTCATTCAGTCCCTTGAAATTTCATACAACAAATAATAATAAACTTGAAAACAAATTTGAAAAATTATTAAAGTAGCCGGCGATAAATGCGAATAATATAGAGAATTTCAAAGCAAATTTATTCCGATTTGGGAAATTTCCACCGATTTCAAGAATACGGCCCAAGGAATGCTAGTCGACTGTTTACACTGCAAGAAAATTTATGAAAATTTAAATCAATTTTTAAATTCAATCTGACAATCAAAAAACTTAAATATAACCAACCGTATTTGCACAATGAGCCCTTCGTGACATTAAGTCAGAAACTCTTAGGGTTCCAGCTAAATAAATAAATTAAAAAAAACTTCGCCTGATTTTTCAACAAACTATTGTGCTTTTTATAAAATTAGGTCTTATTATAATAGAAAATTACCATCAGAAATACAATAACCAAAAGCTGTCTTTAGCTGTTAGATCCTACAGAGGTGCAGACATGGACAGCGATCACATGCTTGTCATATTTAAGTATAAGTGCAAACTGTCATCTACGTTTAACAGGCAAGCACAAAAGACCGTTCGATGGAATATCGATGCTCTAAAAGACCAAGCGTCACTGCAGAGTTACCAATCAGCTGTCACTAATTATTTAGACCGGCCCCATAACAATGAAGAAGCTCCTCCTAACATCCAGGAGCAGTGGCACGCTATACAGTCAGCCATAACAACCGCGGCGCAAAACACCATCGGAAGAAGACCTCCGAGGCCCCGCAACGATTGGTTCGATAATCAATGCCGACGGGTCGTCGAAATTAAACGAATGCTTCGTGAAAAATGGTTGGCTCGCAATACCAGAAGCACTCTAGCAGAATATCTCCGCGCTAGGAAAGCCACGATTAAAATCCTTCGACAAAAGAAGCGCGAACATATGAGATTATGCATCGAAAACATCAGCTTCCAAGCGGAAGTAGGAAACTCAAGGGACTGTTTTGCCAACGCCAGGAATCTCACTAAAGACTTCCATCCAAGAAGTACAGCCATCAAAGACGGGAATGGAGAGCTGAGAACAAACGTGGCTGATGTTCTCTCAGTATGGCAAACCTACTTTCAAAATCTGCTAAATCGGAATGACGAAGTTACCCCCATCAGAGCAATAGCTCCGCCAGGTGAAGAGTTCTTTGTCGAATATCCCACAGTAGAGGAAGTAGACGCAGCTATTAGTCGATTGAAAAACGGCAAGGCACCCGGTCTCGATGGAATCCCCGCAAAACTAATTAAACTCGGAGGCGCTACTCTTGCAACAAGTTTATACGATCTCGTCGTTTGTATTTGGGACCAAGAAGAGTTGCCGGAGAATTGGAAGACCGCACTCATATGTCCGTTGCATCAAAAAGGCGACTGTCTTAAATGTGAAAACTTTCGTGGCATAGCTCTATTGAACACTGCTTACAAAGTGTTGGCTAATGTTGTACTTGCCAGACTCATCCCTTTCGCCGAAAACATCATTGGCGACTATCAGTGTGGTTTTCGTCCCAACCGATCGACCACTGACCAGTGTTTCACCATGAGGATGATCTTGGAAAAATGTTGGGGTACAACATAACCATACATCAGCTATATATAGACTTCAGACAGGCGTATGACAGTATAAACCGCGACAACCTATGGGCCGCGCTCATATGTCTGGGAATCCCAGAGAAACTCGTTTCTCTGTGTAAATTAACAACATCCGGATCTGTATGTAGAATCGTAATTGAAGGATCTGTGTCAGACCCCTTTGAAATAACATCTGGTGTTCGACAGGGTGATGCACTCGCGCCTTTGCTGTTCAATCTGGCGCTTGAGTACGTAGTGAGGAAAAGCAACATCGAAACCTCGCGCTGTATATTTAATAAGTCAGGCCAAATTCTTGGATATGCAGATGATATCGTGCTTCTTGGCCGAAGACCTAGCGATATCAAAGAGAGTTTCATACCGCTCGATCGCTGCGCAAGAAGACTTGGTTTGGAGGTGAACAGCAGTAAAACCAAATATTTAGTAACACCTAGGAACATCTCTACGGCAAATCTCGGAATTGGCAACCACAACTTTGATAGCGTCGAAAACTTTAAAAACCTCGGGTCAGTTATAACATCGTCGAATGATATGCAGGCAGAAATAAAAGCCCGAATCGCTGCCGGACAACGAGTTTTCTACGCCAAATCAAAATTATTGCGATCTTTATTTTATTTATTTTATTTATTTTATTTATTTATTTAAAGAAATCTATTTTGTAATATACATGTATGATTTCAGATTATTTACAGTTATAGTTAAAATTATATTAAAACAACAAAAAACTTTAAAACAGAATAAAAAAAAAAATATAAACCAAATTTTGGTTTAAACAATTAAAAATTTAGAAAAAAGTCTTTAAGGATATTTTTAAAGTTGTCCTTTGATAAGTTGAAGTCAAATACATCGTCAATTAAGTTGAAAGATTTAGACATCCTATTAATTGGGTTGTTTTCTCCATAGTTGGTGGAATGGTGTTCAAGTGCTAAAAATTTATGGTTTCTAAATGTTCTGCATGGCACGTGAATTGATATGTTTTCCAAGATGTAAGCTGAATCTACGTGACCAAGCAAAACGTTACCAATAAAAGCTGCTCCCAAGAGAAGTCGTCTATTTTCAAGCGTGCATATTTTGTAATCTGTGCATCTTGTTGTGTATGGAGGTAAGCGAGCCACATTTTCATGGAATGGTAAGTTGTGGTCGTAATCCCAGTCACTTTTCTTTAACAAAAAAATCAGGAACTTCTTTTGAATGCTTTCAATTCTTTTTATGTGTACAGCATAGTATGGATTCCAGACCGTTACAGCGTATTCCAGTTGAGATCGAACATAAGCGAAATAGAGTGAACATAAGGTTTGGATATCCTTAAATTCACCTGTCCATCTTTTAACAAATCCGAACATGGCATTCGCTTTCGCAATACAATTTTCAATATGCCTATTGAAACTGGCGTTTTCGACAAATGTAACACCTAAGTCTATAACCTCATTGACTCTTTGCAGTACTTCGTTGTTGACTTTGTATGAAGTAATTATTGGATTTCGTTTACGATGGAAAGACATGATTTTGCATTTCTTAATATTTAAGTATAGTGAGTTCCGATCACACCACTCACTTAATCTATCTAAGTCTTCTTGAAGTTTCTCCGTATCTAACAATCCATTAATAGTACGAAAAATTTTCACATCATCTGCAAATATGAGCACGTCTGAGTTTTTGATTATCTCGGTTATTCGGTCTATGAAAACAATAAAAATCCAAGGCCCGAGGTGTGATCCTTGGGGAACACCAGATGTAACTTTAATACAGTTTGATTTTTCATTTCCCATTATCACAAATTGGCACCGGTTTGATAGATATGATTTAAACCAATTTATGTAATCGAGAGAAAACCCAAAATTGAATAAACTCTGGAGTGCTTTATGATGACAGATAGAATCAAATGCTTTACTAAAATCCGTGTACGCTACATCAACTTGACGGTGTTTTTCTATCTCGTTAATTAGTTTACTGGTGAATTCAACCAGATTAGTCGATGTGGATCGGCCAGGCATAAACCCATGCTGGTTTATTGATATATGACGTGCAATTGTGGATTTAAAACTGTTGCATAATACTAACTCAAATAATTTTGGAATTGATGATGTAGTTGATATTCCTCTGTAGCATGAGATATCCTCACGTTTACCCGATTTAAAAATTGGAGTAATTTTTGAAATTTTCCATTTTTCAGGAAACACGCCGGTGTTTAAGGAATGATTGAATAGATAACATAATGGAATTGTTAAAATTTCAGCGTACTCCTTCAGAATAGAGGAGGGAATACCGTCAAGACCGCAACCATCCCCAAACCCCCTTAAAGCCGATAAAATGTTGTCCTCAAAAATAATAGGAGTAGTTATTGATGTGTTGTTGTTGCTGGGTTGTTCGTACAATCCACTAGTAACGCTTGGTCTATAGACTGATTGAAAAAACGACGCGAACATGTTAGCTATATCTTTGGCGTTTGAAGAGCAGGTATTGTTGTACGTCATATTTGCAGGGTATCCTTCAATTTCGCGTTTATTCCTAAAGTATTTCCAAAATTGTTTTGGATTTACTTTAATTTTGTCTTGAATTTGATTAAGATACGACCTGTATTTAGATTTGAAATAAATTTCAAATTCATTACTATGTTGTAGAAACGTAGTTTTGTCCGCTTCTAACCCGCTTTTCAACATTTTGGCATACGCTTTCGACTTCCGATTTTTTAAGTTAACTAGTCTATCATCAAACCAATGAGGGTGAGCATTTTGTGGTTTACAGCACATAGGTACATACATTTCGAAGCCTTGAAGCATGATGTCATTAAATTTGTCCACATTTTCGTTTATATCATTGGAATTGAGAGTTATTTGCCAGTTGATGGATTCCAGGTAACTTTGTAGCCCCACACGGTTAGTTTTTTTAAAGTTGTATTTCATTGGTTGTAGGTGTTCTGATCTCGCCATTTTAGTTAAGTCAAATACAATATCCAAAGATTTGTGATTAACATCATTTATGACAAAAGGTAATAGGGATTCAGAAATTTTAAAGGTGTCAATGTCGTTGCTGAAGACAAGATCCAATAATCTATCACGATTATTAGCAATTGTGTTTATTTGGTTCAAATTATAACCAAGCATGGCGTCCACAAATAAAGATTCCGCATCTGTTGTTATATTGCAAGGTAAAATACAGTTTAGTTCTGGGTCCAAGTTCCAAGTTATATTTGGAAGATTAAAAACACCAAGCACAAGAACTAAATCTGACGAGTTTGTTGTATTAATAACTTCATCAATCGCATCGATGCAAGTTGCATAATGATCACTATTTGATTGAGGTGGTATATATGCTGCGTAGATGATTAGATTGGTTTGGTTGATTTTGATTTTTACACCGATCTGTTCGACTCTCGATGGGGCTAAAGTTACTGGAGCATTCCAAAGTTTAGAATGTACTGCTATCAGTACGCCACCACCCGATTTCTTTGAACTAGTTTCAGGAGACCGATCGCATCTATAAACAACGTAGTCATGGCCAAAAAATTCGCTGCTCCGTATGTCTGGTTTTAATGAAGTTTCACAAATTACATAAATAAGATAGTTTGATTTTAAAACGAATTTGTAGAATTTAGATGCTTTTGATGCCATTTTGTTTACGTTTTGATAGTAAATTGCACATTTCTCATCGAAACATCTATCGCAGTCGTGCAAGCTCGCACTTTATAAAGCACTTATAAGACCTGTGCTGGCTTTCGGAAGCGAGAGCTGGACCATGACCACTAACGATTGTAGAATATTATCTACCTTCGAAAGGAGGGTTGCCCGTTCAATCTTTGGTCCAATTAAAGTTGCGAACAACGAATATCGGATTCGTATGAATCACGAAATAAAGCAACTCCTCGGAGGCAGCGATATTATCGGATTCATCAAATCCAATCGAGTGAGATGGCTCGGCCACGTTACAAGGTCTCCCCAACAACGGATGATAAATAAAGTGTTCCACCAACAACCAGCCGGAGTACGTCGTAGAGGAAGACCCCGACTACGCTGGCGCGACGACATCAAACAAGATCTACGAACATTAGGATGTCGAAACTGGAGGACGAGAGTGTTGGATCGAGATGGATGGAGGGCCTTAGTGCAGGCGGCGAAATCCCTTCATGGGATGTGAAGGCCAGAGAGAGAGAAAAAAAGCTGTCTGAGTTTCTGGTTTCTAAGGCAAGAAGTCAATAAAGTATTTAAAGTATATCTAGCCCCTACCTGTGTAGATTATTCAGAAAGACGTTATGTTTTGAGTAATTGAATAATGGAGGCTTCAAGCTATTAGAAAATTTTCTGTTCCAGGTGAGGCAACCGTCTGCGTTTGTTCAAAGAAAATCCATGAAAATTTCCTATTTCAATAGTAGTCATTTCGTCAATCAAAAACATTGAATACTAACCTCCTTCTCCTCTAGATTTTTCAAAGCACTTTTATTTTTCGAGTAATTGTGGCCCTCTTCTATAATAAAATTGTAGCTCCAGGTGTGGTAGCCGTCTGAGTTTATTCAAAGAAAATCCATGCAAATTTCGTAATTGACTACAATCAATGAAAAACTTTGAATACTATCGTTTTTATAGCTCAGATTTTCAACGAACCATTACGTTTTGGCTTATTTATACCCCTTGCGTTTTAAAAAATACCCGTTCCAATTGTGGTAGTTCTCACCATTTATTCAAAGAAAATTTTTGGTTTTTAAAATTATTTAACTTTAATCTTATACTTAATGATTACCACTTTCAAAATTTTTCAACAATCCTGCACGTTGCTTTTCCTTATTTTTTGGAAAATTTGTCAACTTCTCTTTCTGCTAGAAATAATTTGAGTTTTGTTTCGTTTATCTATTATTGTTATCACAACCTACTAGAATACGTTTGAACAATACCTATTTCACCAATTTCGTTCTAGTATCAAAAATAATTAATTTTAACATCACCATGTTTCAATCTCAATGATATAATAATTGAAACAGAGATGATGTAGATACAGAAACGAAACATAAACGTCCAAAAACTAAACGGTGAAGGTAGAGAATAAATAAAGGATGATGTTAGAACATCCCAGCATAGACATTAAAATATTGTCATAGCTACTAAGGTTTTGAATATAACTTTAATTCTGATTTGTTTTTTATACACTGTTATTTCTTAAAAATTTGCATGGTAGGTTAAATTGCCAACATTCCGGCAAATCTAAACGTTATTTTATCTATTGTATTATTTTCACTAATACTTTTAAACAAATTTAGGATTTAGGAAAAACTTCATAGTGGTATTTAGAAGCGTGAAGTTTGTCCTAAATTTGTTTTTGTAATTTTTAGGACAAAGTTAGGACATGCTTCACAGGAATCAAATTTACTATGTCTTTAGCTGATATATTTTATATACGTAGTTTATACTCAATCCAATTTGCGGAGATCGCAAACTCTAAAAAATGCGCCATTACTCGCAATGGCCATACCGCTATTATATAAATTTATAATTTCCGGTTGTGAAACGTCAACATATCGCTTTAAGGATGCGCTCCATCTTTTTATTGTGTTTATATCACCCTTTCTCATAAAATTGGATGCTAGATAAACAGGTTTTTTATCAACAATCTGGCTTGTGAAATCGGTTAATTCGAGCGGTCCCAATTGCATTAATCCCTCTTCTTTCTAATATTTCCAATAAATTGAAGGTCGTAAAAAAATTATCGAAATACGTGTGTATGTGTCCCGGCACTTCAATTCTTTGAATTAAATGGAGGACGATTGCTGTACCAAAGAAATTTCAGTTTGATACTCCTGCAAAACCAGTTACAGCCACTGTTTTCGGATCGGTATTTGCGTTTTCGTCATCTTCACCAATCACCTGTTCTACTTCGATTCTTGTTGGAAGTCTTTTATTGGTATTTGTAAAGTTCTGGAATATTATCGTAATCCCAAAAACAAATTAGTTCAGCTTGCCCCTTCTCAGCATCATCAGGATTGTCACTGTCTGTATAGAGAAGGGCCAACATTTCGTCATGCGTTACATATTTACGAGCCACCTACAACCAAACACGGAGTTTAATAGTGATAAGGATAACCATCAAATAAAAACAAAAGCAATACGAAAAAAATCGTTTCTATACAATATACATGAGGATGTACCAGACCATTGGTTATATCTGCACATCTGCACCATTGATTATATCTGCAATGAGTTTTGTCAACATGGTTTTCTGGCCGTTGCACTGTATCATTGCATATTAATAAATCGAAAGCAAAAAAATTATAATAAAACAACATGACTTTAGGCGCGAAATTATTTGGTAGGTCAAGTAAATTTTTCTTCATGGACCAGTTTTTATGACGAAATTTTTTTTTTTAAAACGGCAAAATAGACAGTCTAGAATGAAACTTAAACGATAAATATTCATATTTTTATCGCAGTAGCATTAAAATCGATTAATAGTACCGAATAGTGAAATTTGCTTAAAATACAGTGACTCACAGCTTATTTGATCCAATCGCATTTTATGAACACAATTGTAAATATTTCGCGATATCTTATTTTGATGGTTTTTCTTTTTTTTCTCGTTTTTTGTTTTTTGTTACACTTAACTAATCAACAAATACTAATTTAGCAAAATATAGGAACTTCGATTGCAGGGTGTAACCGCATTAGTGTGTAATCGCATTACTGTGTTACCTCACAACATCTTTGTAGCATCAAAGTCGCTTGTGTATGACTAGGAATATGATGGTGGTTCACACAAAAATTTCGATAAATTGGAAGCGTCGACTACCTATATCACCATTAGTACATTTAGAGACGGATGCTCAGAAACTTTCCTTTCACACTGTATGGAATTTGTTTAACTGTATCGTGAAACCAAAATTTGTTATTTTTGTTGTCTCGTAATGGAAATATTTGTCTTGGTTTTTATTTTTGTTTTGTTTTACTACGTTTTGTTTCATATGCATTATATCGATACCAACAACAATAGCTGTGTTGCTTTCAAAAGATTACAACAACAATTGCATTGTATTCAAGGCGATTTTCTTAGAATGATAAGAAAAAAAGTTTTAGGATTAGGGGAAATAAAATCATTTTATTTATGGTTATGGTGTTTACCGCAAGGCGTTATTTTTTCTATTTTTCTCGAAAAATTTATCTTGTAGAATAATTTAGCATTTGTTATTTGATAGCAAAATACCGAATTTAATTTGTTCTATTTCATAAAATAAAAAAAAATTAAATAAATATTAAGAAAATCAACCAACACAGAAAAATTAAAACGCATTAAAAAATTAAAGCCAAAAGTTGTTGCTTTCACATTTCTTAGCTAAGCTAAGCGGATTAGGGAAAGCAACACTACTAATATAATGCCATAAAAACGAAATACTAACAAGAGTAATTTGGCGAAATTTGATGGCATAAGTATGTTTGTGGTAGTGGATCATTTAAGATGTGAGGTGGTTTTGAGTTGAAATAATGAACTTTTTAATGTAATTTTGATATGCATTAGAATTTTTATTTTATTTTTTGTGTTTTATAATAAAAATAAATATATTATTTATTTTTATAATACATAAACTTTCATATTACATTTAGTTGTTTTCAAAAAAAAATAAGACATCGCGAGATATTTACAATTTTATTCATAAAATGCGACTGGATCAAATAAGCTGTGAGTCACTGTATATTCTGTGAATTGAATTGAGTTACCTAAGTAATAAATGCGGAAAAAAAAACAAAAGGAACTAATATCTTCTATAGTTACATAACTTGCATTATACGAGGGTATATCAAAAAGTCTTGCAATATCATATGAAAAAAAGGGTGAGTGAGACAACAATATATTTTTCAAAACCATTTTTTGTCGCGATGAAACTTCTAGAAGAACATTTCGATGTAAATTTTACAGTTCGTTTGTTTTTGTCAATTTAGTAACACGTGTTTTGAATTTTTCTTAAAATGAATGAAATTGAATATCGCGCCGTCATTAAATTTTTCTGTAAAGATGGACGAAATGAAATTTATATATTCAACTATATATCAAACGTTTACGGCGAATCTGCACCATCATATGCCACAGTAACAAGGTGGGTAAAACTATTCAAAAGTGGTCGGGAGACGACAACCGCTCGGGTCGGCCAGCAGATGCTATTATAGCCATGGAAACGTAATTTTGGCCGAATCTATTGTATTGGAGGACCGGCGTATTTCTGTTTGGCGGTTAGCGTGGAGACTTTCTCTTTCATACGGTACCACATATACTATATTACATGACCACCTTCACATGTCGAAAGTAAGTGCGCGATGGGTTCCCCGTTTGTTGAATGCAGAACAAAAAAAAAATGCGTTTTCAAACTTCATAGGCGATTTTAGATATGTACAAAGAAGATCCAGAAAATTTCTTGGATAACATAATAACAAGCAATGAAACATGGCTTCATCACTGGGATCCGGAATCCAAACAAGAATCGATGCAATGGATTAAACGTAGTGAACCACCACCAAAGAAATTCAAAACTCAACCGTCTGCTGGTAAGGTTTTGGCAACAATTTTTTGGGATGCTGAAGGAATTTTTTGATAATCGATTATATGCTACCGAAAACCACAATCACAGGCATATATTACGCAGAGGTTGTGCGAAAATTGAAAAAAGCGATCCGGGAAAAACCGCCAAGGAAAGTTATTAAAAAAATCTTGTTTCTTCACGACAATGCACCAGTGCACAATGCTAATATTGCTCAAGCTGCATTAAAGGACTGCGGCTTCGTGGAAATTCCGCATCCACCGTACAGTCCAGACTTGTCACCCAGTGACTACTTTCTGTTTTCCAATTTGAAAAAAACACTAAGGGGCCGGAAATTTTCCAGTGACTATGAAGTACAGTCTGTTGTAAATGAATATTTTATGGAGCAAAAGAAATCTTTTTTTTTAGAGGGTTTAGGCAAGTTAATTGATCGATGTGACAAATATATAAACCTTAAAGAAGATTATGTCGAAAAACAAAAATATTGCTGTCTCACTCACTCTTTTTTTCATCTGATATTGCAAGACTTTTTGATTTGCCCTCATATATGTTAACTAGTTATACGTTTATTTAGTGTTTAAGTGAAAAGACAAAACTAAAAACCAAAAAAAAGAAAAGATCACTTATTAAATGATAATACGGTTTAACCGTAGAAAGTTGGCTTAAAGTTGTTATAAGAGCCGGTACATTCAATAAAATACATGTGCCCAAATTCGAACGTTAGAACCGCAAGATTATTTTTAACTTAATAAAACCATTTTTAACCTAACGAGCTGAAAAATAAAATTTACAAAAATTCATAATAATAATCCACTCGCTATAATAAAACATATTAATACGCAAAAATTAAATAGTACAACAACACTAATTCAAAAATAATATATAAAATATGAATAACTAACAGTAGCAACGTAAAAAAAACATACCATTGTGACGTGTCCAGCTTAAGAGAAAACAAAGGACCCCGCACAAACCTTATGGAAATTGAATTTCGGTCAAATGATTTGAAGTTTTCAGAATAGTTTCTTCAAGTCATGCTGATCAAAAGTCTCCATGGGCACAAAGTGTCTAAATGCTGTTGAAGCCGAGTTTTAAGCGATGGAAATACTACTATTTTAATACGTTTCGATCGCAGATATATACAGTGACTCACAGCTTATTTGATCCAGTCGCATTTTATGAACAAAATTGTAAATATCTCGCGATGTCTTATTTTTTTGAAAAAAAACTAAATGTAATATGAAAGCTATATTTATTTTTATTATAAAACAGAAAAAATAAAATAAAAATTCTAATGCATATCATAATTACATTAAAAAGTTCATTATTTCAACCCGAAACCAACTCACAGCTTAAATGATCCACTGCAAAACCGAACACAATCATATTCTATAAGCCGTACTGTAGCGACACGCATGTAATTTTTCACTTCTGTTTAATTGTATTGTGCGTATACGAACATGAAATTTTATTCTCTATTTACTCGAAGTTGTGCATATGTTTCGGAAATACATTTACGTAAAAAAATGTTTAAAGGAAAAAACAGAAAAAACAAAAACTAGGAGGTGTGTTTTGTTTGTTATTATATAATTCAAAAGTGCATTTCGATCACGAATTTTGTTTTAATTTCTATTTTTCATTATTGTTTTAGTCTTTTTACGCATGAATGAGGCGTGGCTACGCATATCTGATCTTAAAATCTATTTTGTTTTTTGTTGTTTGTAAAAACATAAAAGAGAAATCTAGAACAAATGTGTCATATTTGATTTCTATTGGCCGTATACAAATACTATCAAATAGAAGTTAAAAATGTACACCAATACTATCAAATAGGAGTTAAAAAGTGACATTATCCGCGTGTATAGCCGAGTATTGTACGGCTTATAGAATATGATTGTGTTCGGTTTTGTCCACTGCCACAAACATACTAATACCATCAAATATCGTCAAATTACTTTTGTTAGTATTGCGTTTTTATGGCATTTGGCATTATTGTTGTTGGTATCGATATAATGCAAACGAGTACAACAAAAATAACAAATTTTGGTTTCACAATACAGGTAAACAAATTGCATACAGTGTGCAAGGAAAGTTTCTGAGCATCCGTCTGTAAATGTACTAATGGTGATATAGGTAGTCGATGCTTCCAATTTATCGAAATTGTTGTGCGAACCTCCATCATATTCCTAGTCATACACAAACGACTTTGATGCTACAAAGATCTTGCGAGGTAACACAATAATGCGATAACACTCTAATGCGATAACACCCTGCAATCGAAGTTCCTATATTTTCTAAATTAGTATTTGTTGATTAGTTCCTTGTCAAAAAAAAAAAAAAAAAAAGAACATCAAAATAAGAGATCGCGAGATATTTACGATTTTGTTCATAAAATGCGACTGGATCAAATAAGCTGTGAGACACTGTATGTATACGAATATTAACGTGCGCATAATGAAATATTTATTTAAAATCCTTTTTGTTTCAGCTAAAATCGCACAAACAAACTAATTACAACCAGATGGTGCATATATATAAATAAAAACAAAAAACACAAATATACAAAAAAAAAGTAATGGAAATTTCCAATTATTTTACATTTTACGACGGAAAAATATGATGCGTATAATGATGCGTACTCGTATAATAATGAAGTTTTTCAACTTTCCATCAGCATGACTTGAAGAAACTTTTCTGAAAATTTCAAATCATTTGACCGAAATTCAATTTCCATAAGGTTTGTGCGGGGTCCTTTGTGTATATCGATTTTATCTTCGATACGGTATATCAACAACATTGGAAGGCAATCAGCGGTCATCATTGTCATCGCGTCGACTATGTACATAGTGTCTAATCGTAAATATAAGATTTTTTTTCTCTATATATATTTCTTAACTATTTAAATAATTAATTATATTCATAAATTTTAATATTTTTCTAAGCCTATAAAAAAAAATATTAATTTGTGATCTAATCAGTCTGGTGGTGGTAGTAATTAAGGATCTAGTTTAAGTTTTGTATATAGTTTTCTTCTGATTTTTTATTTTTGGAGATGATAATTCATTTATTTTGCATCTCAAGGTCAATTTTAATTTAAATTCATAATTCGTAATTAAATCGCTTTTATAATTTGTTTCTTATTTAAAATAATTTGATCGTGAAATATACAATAATATTTAATTCTTCGACTATGTTTTAAACTGAGGTTACGTTCCTTGGTGATGATGAGTCTAAGGTAAGTCCGTCGATCGTGAGATTAGTCCGTTGCATTCCTTTCATGCGATGTATTCAAGGATTGTGTAAGCCTCGAAAACCCCACGCCAAACCATGAGCCTAGCCGGCTACAATCACCGCTACGAGGCCTCTGCATAATCAATTTCTGTTAACGGAATTTGGAAATTTATTTCAAATTTCGTTACAATGTACATCATATTAAATTGAGAAAAATCATATTTGAAAATGACTTAAACAACAATTTGTTTTTACATTATTGGATATTTAAATGTATAAGAAACAGAGCTTTGCTTACCAGGATTTTTTTTATTTGCACTAAAATTGGGGTAAAAAATAAAGGATTCCCACTACTAAAAAATACGTGACTTGATGTTTTATTGAATACTGATCTCATTTTTGTAGTTTGAGGGAATTTGTTGTAATAGAATGATGAAAAAGAGATGAAACACTGAAACAAACATGCAATAGAGGAGAAAATATGAATTTCGTGAATACTACGTATCTTTGAAAGGTTTGTACATATTCATGTACAACAGGTCTAAAAGGGTTAAGCGACAACTCCACATCTCGAAACTCCCCGAATTAATCTTATCGGTTTCCATTAAAAATTTCGTTTGATTTATTGTTGCAGAACAGAAAATGTGAAAACAGGAAGGATTTTAAATCCAATACCAAAAGTTCGATTGACCACTTGGAAGGCTTATCGCTGCGCCGAAAGTTTTACGAGCACGTATTTTGTTTGATCTTCGATCTACCTACTTTTTTAATATAACATCAAATTCTAATGGTGTTTTCAATTTTCAACTAATTGTTTTCGATCGATCTGATAAAAAATCTATTTATTTATTTATAATTATTCAGTCGACCTTTAGGACATCCTTACTTTTAATAAACAGTTAAAAAACAAAACAACAACATTTAAAGGCGCTGATAACCAATTGATGATAGCCATAAAGGAGTTCACCAAAACCAAAATCTCAGAAATATATAATATTATATCAAACGAAGGTCTAAATTGGCATTTAATTTCCCGGTTAGTCCACATTTCGTTAGTGGGTTGAGAAAAGCCGTAAAATCAGCTAAGCACCATCTGAATAGGATTTTAGGTGACATCTTGAAACTAATTAAATCGGTGAACAGCCTTATTCTACTTCCAAATGACGAGATAGAGCCGGAGGATGAAATTATTAATTGGGGCGCTACCGAATCCCGAAAATGTGCACAGTAAAAATTAATCCTAGTCAAATGACTAGAATTGAGTAACCCATAAGTATGGTCAAATTATTTTGAAAAGGGTGAGGGGAGTGGGTGGATATGTTACGGTACCCGACTTTCTTTTACCTCACGAATATACATAGATATGGTAGCGGTTACAATATATTAATTTCTTTGTTGTCATAAATAACATAAATTTGTTTAGCTGTTTTATTTCAATGGTTCCTGCAACTTTAACACGTTCGAGAACAAATCGGCATATGCCGTCTCTATGTATAGGGACAAGACGGGATATACCGTCCAAATTTTCCCACTTGGTTTCCACTTGACGGCATTTCACGTCATTGTCCTGGTCCATCCAAAAAAAATTTTGCAGGGACAAGACGGCATTTGGCGTTGTCTAATTTTTTGGTCGTAAATGGTTTAATGTTATAAGGCCTTTCATATTTTGTTTTATGGACGTTAAAAGCTTATGCATTTACAAAAAACGTTAGTGTTTTTTTGAGCCGTTCAATTTTGGCTACTGTCCGCGAACGTGTTAATGTTCCAGCGGTGCGCAATGTGTTTCATTTCAAAGACCGGGTTGCCACGAATGATGCTGTAAACAACATCACGATCTTCACAATCCTTTTCCACTTTCGTGAACACTCACCTCCACAGTGTCCAAGACCGCCAATTCAAAAGCAGTACTCGAAATTTCAAAACTACTTGGGTCCAGGAGACACACTAGTTTCAACTGGAAACTAGCTTTCTTAAACAAACTAAGAATTTTCCCACACCAGTTTATTGTCTACACAACAATACAACTAATACTGGAATATAGATCTCTAAGGCGACGGACATCCTCAGATATCATAACAACTAGCCACGATAGACACTTACACATATGTACATTAAGTGAATTGTCAACATGCCCTTAAGAGAACCTTGGTGATCTTCTAAGATTGGTATTTAACCAAGTAAAATGCATATTTTTGGATTGGTATGTTGAGGTAGTCATTTCGATTGCAACAATCCGTAGCCACACGGTTCTTGCCGTCTGTGCCCAACTTTAAATCCACAATTTTACCAAGAGCTCATTAAGATGGCAATAGATTTGGTTTTTTGATTGTTCCCAATTTCTACATTTGGGTTTCTGCGTGCCTTTTTAATATGCGTTGTAATAATAAATATTCGCAAGACCATATTTTCCAGAATTGTATACCAGCTACTGAGTCAACTTCCAATGGTTGCATATGGTACAAGCTTCTTAACTAATATATTGGTCAGATTCAAATCGATCAGATAATTAAAACATATTATTTGGCTTAACACTGTTGGCATTTCTTCGTATCTCAATACAATGTCACCTAAAATTCTTTTTAGATGGTACTTAGCTGATTTTACGGTTGCTCTTCTCAACCCACTAAAGTAATGTGGACTAACCGAGAAATTAAATGCCAATTTAGACCTTCGTTTGATATAATATTATAGATTTCTGAGATTTTGGTCTGCGCCTTTAAATGTTGTTGTTTTGTTTTTTAACTGTTTATTAAAAGAAAGGATTTCCTAAAGGTCGACTGAATAATTAAAAATAAATAAATAGATTTTTTATCAGATCGATCGAAAACAATTAGATGAAAATTGAAAACACCATTAGAATTTGATGTTATACTAAAAAAGTTAAGTAAAATGGGTCAATGTGATGTGTCACCAATGGACTATTTCTTTTTGGTATTGGATTTAAAATCCTTCCGGTTTTCTCATTTTCTGTACTGCAACAATAAATCAAACATATTTTTTTATGGAAATCAATAAGATTAATTCTGGGAGTTTTGAGATGTGGAGTTGTCGCTTAATAAATTCCTTGTTTTAATGAACAGCTAAATGCCCTTGGCCATGGTATATTTTTATAATCACTCGTTTCATTTTTCTCGGCACAATCGACAATCTTGAATAAAACTTTATCGCCTTTTATTGGTAGGAATAACGTACCTCTATGAAGGAGGTAATATAGTAATTAATACAGAGCTAAACCAAACTAGAATATAGTTTAATACTATTAAATTTAAATATGCCCATCTAAAGTAATTTTAACTATACAGAAATGTGTTTGGTTCTTTTACGAAGTGTTAACCTACAAAAAAATTGTATACGAAAACAAATGTATTTCGCTAACTGCAATGTCACCTGATCCAATAAAATGCATATGTACTACACTCTCTTATCTAAACAACCTGTTCATGTAGTACGTAATACCAGGTATGTACCTACACAATGCAGGTACGTTGCTCTGTGTTACAAAGTAATTAATGATAAGAGTCAAACATAAATCAAAAAGTATGTACGTCCCATGTCAATGGTAACAAGTACGTGTTTATGTACATCCAAACAAATACAACAATTTTATGTAACGCATAAATAAAACAAAATTCGTTTATCAAATGACCGATTCGGTCGTAACACGAGTTACTCGCAAATCGTATTTATTGCCGACATTTTAGAAGATATCGAATAACTTGGAAGCTAAGCCGTAACAAAATAATTCCGTCAGTCACGGACAACCTGTATATATCGTACACGTACCGTTAATAATTATGTAATTACATACACTTCATTAATTTTGTAACACAAGTTTATTTTAAAATGCCACATTCGCTTTCTTATTAGTAATAACAGTTCGTCAATAACGTCAAGATGTCACTAAGAAATCAGAAAATTTTAATAGCCACAATTTTAATAGTTGCAAGTTGTGTTATTTCGTTTGGTGAATGCGCCGGGGAGAATTCTAAAAATCCAACTGTTCGTGAATGTGTGAGACAGTGTCGATTGTGTGTGTATGCAGACGAGAATAACCAGAGAACAAAGTGTGACAAGGACTGTATAGATACAGATGGAACGAATGCACCCAAATGTTAAATATTGGGGACACAATGAAATATCCTTTAGTTAATTTGGCCTAATTGCTTATTAAATATTTTTGAAGAAAACTAAATGGAACTATTTCTAATCATGATTAAATAAAATATTAAATTTAAATTAATAAAATATTTGATTTATTTTATATTTATTTATTTATTAAAGAAATCGATTTAGTACATTACGATTATGATTTCATCAAAAAAAATTATCCAAAATTTAAGGATTTAAAAATAATAATAAATTAGAATCAAAATGAAATGTTAGGTTTTTCAAATTTGAAACCTATATACCGTCCGATTAATAATCAAATAGTATTTCATTCAAATGACTGCCTGGGCTGCACCCCATTCTGTCGATCCAATTTTTCACTACTTTTTTAATCATTCAAGCCTCTATTTCACCAATAGTCACTTTTGCCGCGTCTTTCAAAGCCTCAATCGTGTCTGGATGATTAGCATAATATTTGTACTTGACGGCTCTCCACAAATAATTGTCCAACGAAGTAAAATCGCAGCTCCTAGAAGGCAAGTTGAAATCGCTATTTCGGCAGATAAAGCGATTTAAAGCCGTAAGTACTGGCACCGTTAAAATCAAATATCATCAAGTCTTTCGGGGATTTTCCGTGGTTCCTTGAGGATTTCTAAGGATTCCCAGGATTTGCCCTAAATTTCCCGTGATTTCCGAGAAATCCCGATAATCTCGGGGAATCCCGTGGGAATCCGGGCAATCTCGTGATTTTCCGGGATTCCCGTGATTTTGATCCCCGGGATTTCCTGGGATTCCTTTGTATCCCCCGGGGTTTCACGGGATTTCCCCTGAATTCCCCGTAGGAATCTCCGGAATCCTGAACCGATTATGATGGGATTGGGTATGCTGGATCAAAATAAGTTTCTTAAATGATTTTTGGAAGAATTTCTAGAGTTAGATCTGGAAATCTCGGGAGGAATCTCTGAAACACCGAACCGATTATGATGGTATTGGGTATGTTGGATGGAAATGAGATTCTTAAATAATTTTTGAAAGAAGTTCTGGAATATGGCTACCTGGAACGGAATTCGACGGGATTGGGTGTGTTGGATGGAAATGGAGTTTTTGAAACATTATTGAAACAGTTTCTAGAATATGGACTTCGGGGACGGAACTCGATCAATTCTTGGGATTCCCCCGCGATTTCTTGGATTTCTGGGATTTCTGGGGTGAATCCCGGGAATCCCAAACCGATTATAATGGGATTGAGTATGCTGGATCAAAATGGGATTCTTAAATGATTTTTGGAAGAAGTTCTGGAATTAAGCTTGAAAATCCCGGAAGAAATCCCGGGAATCCCTAACCGATTATGATGGAACTGGGTATGTTTGATGGAAATATGGAAATGAGATTTTTAAATAATAACAACAAACCGATGAAAGAAGTTCTGGAGTTATGTTTCTAGTGAATGACAAATCTATGTAAGTATTACATAATGCACTTGGATAATTGGTCAGAACTATATCTAGATTGAAATGTTGCTTCATAAAATCAAACGCTCCTTCATTCCGTTTAACATCTACATTAAAATCACCCATTCAAATTGTTGGAACCTCTTTATCCACTGTAAACCGTTTATCAATTAATTTTGAATTTTCTGTGTATTCCATTTTTGCCCAAAAGGAAGAACATATTAAATCGAACCTCTTTAACATGTAGATGAATGTAAATGGTACCAAGTATAAATTTTGACTACCCATTCGAAATAACATCCACTAAACAAATATCAAATATAATCAACAATATGTAATCTCCTACACTATTGATATTTCTATAAATTGCTACTCCACTTGCTTTTCGTTATTTATTTATCAATTTCGAACGAAGAGTGTTGTTCATGTATGATTTCAATTCAAATCCTTTAATTTTAATCGGTTGATCTTCGTACAAGTTATGTAATTACACTTTGAAATATTTTATTTTTTTAAAACTTAGAGCTATATGCTCTAAGTGTTTTATTTATTAATTGAAAACTTTTTAAATAAAATGTAAATACAATTTTATGATAAGTGTGTTGTTTGTTTCACTGTTACAAATATATTAATTTTAAATTTAGTTGATACAATATTTAATGGAAAGCAAAAAGGCAATAATATGATATTGTGATATCGTTGGAAGAACGATATCAAAACAATAATTTTCTCATAACAATAATATTAAGCTATAGATAACTATTTGAGAATGTAATATTAGGTTTCTTTGGTTATATGCAATGTTTGGTTATATGCAATGTTCTTGATGATTGTGAGGGATACGTAACTCCTCCCCTCTAAGATGAACGACAGCCTTCTTCTGGAGTGCTGGAGTGACTATGTTTACATATATTTTGAATAAACAAAAGCATATTATTAATATGATTATTAAAGTTAAGGCTATGTGTCCCGTTGAACTATTGAATTGATGTCTTTGATGTATTAATTTAATTTCTTGTAGATTATTTATTGATTTATTGTTTAGGATTTCCAGGTTTAATTCAGGCTTCAGTTGCTCAATAGTTATGTCATTATATGGTATGAGCACTTCTCGTTGTTCTTCAAATTTACGTTCTTCCACCGAATATTGTTCACCTTGTATTGTTATGGTACAATTATCGAATTCTAAAAGGGTTGGTTCGACTATTTCCCGTGTGATTTGCTTACAATTTGATGAATAAGGAATTGGATTATTTAGTGGTTGAACATAAAGTTTTTCCGATGATATATAGTCTATATCTTCGTATGGTGATATTTCTTGCATCTGGCATTTTGCTTCCTGTTGTGTTATAATTGCTGGTATACATGTATCCTTGGTATTTTTGATTGATTCTTTGTGGCAATATATTGTATCGTATAACTGCTGACATGGTTTTGTGACGTACTGATATTGAGTTTTAGTAAGGATGATTTGGTTGTATTGGTTGTTTAGGATTATTTGATTAGAGTTAGGAATGATTTTGAATTGATATCGAATAAATGTTTCTTTCAGAAATTTAGGGATTTCAATTATGAATATTAATTGGGTATTGTTATAAAATCCTTTTATATTTAATAAATTATAGATAGAGTAATCATTTTGAAATTCTACGTTATCTTTATCTAGAAGATGGTGGATATATTGAATCTCTTGATGAGTTAATAAATGTTTGGAAATGACTCTAATCTTGGAAGATGCGATGATGTCTACTATTTCCTTTAAGTGGTCATGTATATAACTTATGACATAGTTGATTTTGAAGAAATGTTGATCATACATTACTGTTTGTACTAAAACATTCGTTAGTTCACTAGTTTTATTAATTTCAAATGCTAACCTATTGGTACTAACAGTTACAAAACGCTCCACTTCTGAGAGTCTGTCTATCATTAGTTTATTTATGTGTATCTGTTCCGTGATTTGGGAGTTTAATCTGTCCTCGTTATTGAAAATATTGTTTATCGTTTTTTGTACATCAACTAAGTCTTGGTTGTCTAAGTTTCCAGTTATATCCTTAATTAATGATCCAAGTCCGTTAATTAATCCTCTTTTAATCCGTTTGGGTAGTAATGATTTGTATGTTTCTTGTAAAAGGTCTAGGTTGTGTGAGGTTATAGTTTTTCTGTCAAAAAACAGAGGTCTAGTAAAGGGATCCTTCTCTAAGTTGTCTATTAATTTCGTCAATTGAGCGTCTATCTGATTAATGGATTGTTGGTAGGAGTCTAGGGATATAATGTGGATAAGTTTATAATAACTGTTTATAATTCTAGCTTTGCCAATTGGTACTGGAATAATTCCTTTGTTTAGTTTGTATGATGTCATTTTAATTTCTTGGGTTGTCACGCTTAGTAAGCTGAAAAAGGTTTTTGATTTTACTCTTATGTATTTTTCCTTCTACTGTGTCTACTGTTATTTTATTATCTTTAAGTACTTTAAGTTTTCGATAATTTTTCATAGTTTTACCTCGTCTTTTCTGTTTTGTAAATAAAATTTTGTTAATTGGTAACGTTACAACAGGTTTCCTAGATTTGTTTAATTTCGTGATAAGTCGGGTTTTCTTTTCAGTTTGAGATTGATATATGTCATTACATAGTTGTTCAAAAGAGTCTGTTCGTCTTTCTAAATAGTCATGGTAGTTTTCATTTATAAAGTCTAATTTATTGTTTGTATGTCCATTAAGAAGTTCAAAGGGTTTGTATTTTGTGGATGAATGAATTGAATTGTTGTATGACAGTATTGCTTGATTCATAATACTTGAAATATTTTTAGTCTCGTCTTGAGTCTTTATTACGTTACATAATTCTATTATGCTAGAGTGGAGTCTTTCGACTGGAGAATTTCCTGTTGAGTTATATGGGGTAGTGTGGTGTAATATTATGTTATATTTGTCTGTCATTCGTTTGATCTTCCTACTAGTAAAACACACTTCATTGTCGGTTATAATTTTTGTAGGTAGGCCATGTATACTGAAGAAATGTACAAGTTTGTCGTGAATAGTTTGGTCAGTTTTGTCTTCAAGATGATATGCAGCAGCATATCTACTAAATTTATCAATTATAGTTAGGAATAATGTGTTTTGGATTGTAAAGATATCTGTATGAATAATTTCTAATGGTTTCTTGGGGGTTTCTGTTAATTCGAACTGTAGTTTTGGAGGTTGTCGGTCGTATTTAATTTGTTGACATATGTCACATGAATTTATATAGTCTCTAATTATTTCTTTCAGATATGGGAAATAATATTTACTTTTAATTTGATCATAGTTCTCTAAAATTCCACGATGGTCGTTTTCCAAATGTGTCTTTTTGATAAGTTGATCTTGTTCGTCGTTGTCTTGTACGTCGGTTAGAAAAGACATTGATCTAACTAAATTTACCTTAGGGTTAGTACTTCTTCCTTTATGTGATATCATTTGAAGGTATGTTTCTTTTACGTATGTAAAACATTCTTCATTTGCGTATACACAGGTTAGATTCCGAGATCTACCGAATAGTTTTCGCAAGTTTTCCTTAATAGCTGTTTTTATACCCAGTTTTCTTGCAAGGTTTAGGGTAATCCGTTTGCGGTTGTCGAATAATGTTTCTTCCGTAGAAGTATTTTGTTTGAGGGTATCAGACAAATAGATTATTATTTGTTTATCAAAGGTATTTATATAGTTTTTGGTAATAGGGATGAGGTTTTCTGAAGTAGACAACATACTAGCTGTGTCTTCTTCAGAAGAAGTGCTAATGTTATTTAATTCTACTCTAGATAATGCGTCCGCATTTGAATTTTGCACACCTTTTTTGTAAACTATTTTATAATCGAACTCTTCTAACTTTAGTCGCCATCGAACCAATTTTGAATTTGGTTCTTTTAATGAAAATAGCCACGTGAGTGGTTTATGATCGGTAACGATAGTTCCGAATTGGTTTCCGAATAAGTAGGGACGGAAATATTTGGTAGCCCAAACAATAGCGAGAAGTTCTTTTTCCACGGTGGAATTATTTTGTTCACTTTTATTGAGGGTTCTAGACGCATAACTTATAGGCAGATCTTTACCTATAATACCTTGAGATAATACAGCACCTATAGCTGTATTACTAGCGTCGGTAGTAAGGATGAAAGGTTCATCAAAATTGGGATATTGCAATATGGGTTCATTGCACAGAAGTTCTTTGCATTGTTCAAAACATTTGATATATGGCTCATTAAGGATGATTTTTTGACCTTTGCGTAGACATTCGGTCATTGGTTTGGTAATTTGAGCGAAATTATTAATGAATTTCCTATAATATTCCAGTAACCCGAGGAAACTTTTAATTTGCTTCTCAGTTTTTGGAATCGGAAAGTCTTTGACCGCTTTAATTTTATCTGGAT
The DNA here is from genome assembly GCA_947310385.1 of Nephrotoma appendiculata. Classification (NCBI taxonomy): domain Eukaryota; kingdom Metazoa; phylum Arthropoda; class Insecta; order Diptera; family Tipulidae; genus Nephrotoma; species Nephrotoma appendiculata. Next base: position 240,874,043 of record OX371223.1, on the reverse strand, counting down.
TTGGCTTGACACCGTTAGATGTAACTACGTGTCCTAAGAACGCAATTTCCTTGTGGAGGAATTCGCTTTTATCTAATTGCACTTTTAAATTTGCGTTTTTTAATTTCGTGAAAACTTTGGTTAAGTTTTCAATATGTTCTTGTAGGGAAGTGGAAAAGATTATAATATCGTCCATGTAGCATAGACATATCTTTCCTTGAAGTTCACCTAAGACGTTGTCCATCACTCTCTGGAACGTGCTTGGTGCGTTTTTTAGGCCAAATGGCATACGAATATATTCGTAGTGGCCATGTTCTACTGAAAATGCAGTTTTTGAGATATCTCTAGGATTTACCTCAATCTGGTGAAATCCAGAAGCTAAGTCTAACGTCGAAAAATATATGCATCTCCCTAATCTGTCCAATATATCGGTAATATTGGGAAGGAGGTATTTATCGGCGATAGTTTGTTCGTTTAGTTTTCTGTAGTCGATTACTAAACGCCATTTTGTAAGACCTGAAGCGTCTTTCTTTTCGGGGACGATCCAGATAGGAGAAGACCAAGGAGAATATGAAGGTCTGATTATTCCTTGATTAAGCATGTCATTTATTTGTTTTTCAACTTCAACTTTATGAATAAAAGGATATCTATAGCTTCTAGTAAATATCGGTTTATCATTTACCAAGTTTATGTCATGTTTGATATTATTTGTGAAGGAGAGTTTCTCATGTTCTTTTTTGAAAATATCTTCGAATTTTGTGCAAAGTTTTTCTATGCTTTTACGCTCTTCATGATTTAAATGTGAAGTACGGATTAATTTTGTGATATTCACATTTTTTGCACCGTCATCAAAGGTTTTAATATTGAAATTATTTAATTCATCGTGAGTTACTGACATTAGTTCACATTCTATAGGGTGTTCTATACAAATTGTTTTATTGTGTGGTGAATAATTTACTACTTCCATTAGAGCATAATTTTTTACAGCTTTGTATATTCCTTCTGGAATAATACAATTTCCGTTAAGGACTACAGGTTTAACATATATTTCTCCGTCTGATACAGTGACGGGAATGTTGGCGATTATTTTGCTTCTTGGGGCTATTTGGTATGTCTTTGACATGAAATTTAGTTTAAATTTTAGTGGAATAACTGTGTCGGGTGTCAACAATATGGATTTTCCAAGGTTTAAAGAAATGTTGAGTTGTTGCATCATTTCGAGCCCAATAAGACCATTGAAATAGGTATGAAATTTGAAAACTAAAAATTGCAAATCTTGGGTGGTTCTGAGTTCTTGGAGTCCTTGAATTATAATGACCTTGTCAATAATATGTTTGTTGAAGAGTGTTGTTATGATTGTTGGTTCTATAGTTCTGTGATATTTAATGTCTAATATTCCAGGTTCTATGAAAGATTTGTTTGATCCCGTATCGATCAAAAATTTAAAGAATTTTCCGTTTAGGTTAATGTCAATGTAAGGAAGTTTATAACCTGTTTGGTGGTTATTTAAGTTCATGTATCCGACTGATTCTCTGAGGCAGGTATGTGAAAATCCTCATCTTCAATTTCTACTTCTTGAATATAAGGTTCTTGTTGAATTGATTTTTCATGAAGTTGTGCATTCAAACATTGTTGTTCATGTTCGTATTCATAATAATGTTCAGGGTGTGTATTGTTTCCAATATCATCGCTGTCAGGGTAATGATTAAAATATTCCTGTTCTTGATAAATTGGTTTTCCGTCAATGTTAAACAATTCTTTATGTTGGAATTTTGGAGGTCCAGTGTGTATAAAATTTTGTCTAGTTATTTGATTTGGATAATTTTGGGGTTTCTGGTAATTGGGATTTCGAAAAACTGTAGGTTGTTTAAATGGATCGGGATTACTAGATATATCCATAGATTCTGGTCTAGCTGGGGGTTTTGGAGGTAATCCTCTTGTATTAGCGAAATAATTATTAGGATTTTGATTTGTAAAAGGGCGATGGTTATAATAATGAGGTGGTGTTCTACGCAAGAATGGTTGGTTATAATTATAATTAGGGTTAATATAATTTTTTGAAGGAATATTGTATAACGGTTTTGGTACAGTTCCACTATAATTAAATTTTGATGTTGGAAGAGGTATGGGTTTTTTATATGAATTATCGGATAGTTGAATCTTTTTGTGAATATGGAAATTTTGTTCTATTAGACAGAGACTTCTAGCTTGTTGTAAAGTTTTGGGGTCTTTCGTTCTAATTATGGTTGCTAATGGTTCTCTAAGTCCAGTAAGGAAAGAAGTTAAAGCTAACTGTAAATACCATTCCTTTTTTGCCAGTGTTACTTGTGGAATTTGTTCTACAGGAGTATTATTTGCTAACCAAGAATTTAAGCGGTTCACGATGCTTGAAACATTTGCAAAATAATGGTCTATATCGTCTGATCTTTGCGATAAGGAATTTAATTCTTTAATTAATGTTGCTTCACTTTCTTTGTCTGCATAATGATCTATTAGACATGAACGCATTAACGCCCATGTGCTACTTGCACTATACATTTCGAGCACATTACTAGCATCGTCAGTAATTTTACTGCGAATATTTCGTGTTAATAACTTTTTCTGGTTAATATTGGGGTAAAGTGGATCACAAATGTTAACTACTTCGTCCACATGATCTATAAAATTACGCAACTCATGTTTGTTGCCTGAAAATCTTGGTATTTCTTTAATCGCATCGGGGATTTTCAAAATATCTAAATTATCTTCTGCCATTTTATCTTTATTATTAATGTTAAGTTTCTCAAAAATTTCTGTTATTGTGTCTAATTCTAACATATAATTATTGTTAAAAAGGGTTTTATAGTATTTATTTCGAGTAATATTTTTTTCAATATGCTATTTATTTAATATCAATTTCAAGATGGAAAGGTTTAGAGGAATTTTTGGACAATCAAAAGAATATATCAATAACAGTCACTTACCATAAATTAATTATAACGATGATCTGATATGCCTTCATCTCACGTATTATAATTCGATTGATGATTGTCGGTTTCTTCCTTAGCCTCTTTTTCTTATTTATTTATTTTATTGTTCACTGTTCTGGTATATACGCCAGTACGTCTTATTATTTTTATAATTTTTTATTTTTATTATTTGGTTTCTTTTTGGTTATGTATGTACCATTAATTACATTAATTTTATGAAAAATTCTTATTAATTTAAATTATTAATTTTCACTTTTTTTCAATTTTAATTTATTTTATTCTATTTCACTTAACTATTCACTTAACTATATGGATACTATTCAATGTTCGTTTGATAGTTTCCGCGAACGTTATTCCGCAAACGTAACGGTATCTAGCACTAATTGACTATATACTTTAGTCATTACAAAAATATGTAATCACTAGAAACACGATTACATTCACTATGCAGTTTCGTCGTAGGCCAGATATTTAAAAATATCCGCTGCCAACTGCGCCAGTTATGTAATTACACTTTGAAATATTTTATTTTTTTAAAACTATATGCTCTAAGTGTTTTATTTATTAATTGAAAACTTTTTAAATAAAATGTAAATACAATTTTATGATAAATGTGTTGTTTGTTTCACTGTTACAAATATATTAATTTTAAATTTAGTTGATACAATATTTAATGGAAAGCAAAAAGGCAATAATATGATATTGTGATATCGTTGGAAGAACGATATCAAAACAATAATAAAAATCTTATAGTCAAAACAATAATTTAACGGAAAGCAAAAAGGCAATAATATGATATTGTGATATCGTTGGAAGAACGATATCAAAACAATAATTTTCTCATAACAATAATATTAAGCTATAGATAACAATTTGAGAATGTAATATTAGGTTACTTTGGTTATATGCAATGTTCTTGATGATTGTGTGGTTATATGCAATGTTTGGTTATATGCAATGTTCTTGATGATTGTGAGGGATACGTAACTTACATCCAAGTCCCACTCAGAGCAAGAAAATCAGATTTTGATAATATCTCGTCAGTTTCAATATCTAAGTAATGAGCGTCACGTGATGACGTTGAGCGTCAAAAATCGTCATTTTAACTTATCATAACTTTTGACATAGTCAGCCACACATAGATCTTTTCTTCACATAGATCTTCCAATGAGATATTAACCACGTTTCTACCATCAATAGTTTTGAAAATATGTATAAAAGTGTGTATATAGACATCAAAATCGCGCTCGCTTTTTCTTAGATTGCACACTTCATGGACGTATTTCTACGTAAAAAAAACGTGTTTATTATCGTATGGCAACTGGGTTACCGAATTTAAATCAGAAATGATCTTATCGAGTCAGTCGCATCAACCAAATGTACTCGGCAATCCTTGTGAGCAACGATATATGAGTATTAATGGGAGCCTTTCATATACAACAATAATTGGCAAAATCTTGGCCCAGAAATATTCCTAATCCTCATCGTATGACAACTAGGTTACCGATTGTAAGTCAGAAATGATCTAATCGAGTCATTTCATAAACCAATGTACTCGGCAATCCAGGTGAGCGGAAATATTTGTGAGTTCGAGTGTGCTTAATTTTGTATACGGTTTTTTATACTCTAATATCTATAAATTCAGGCACATATTTAATTATATAGATCATATGCGTGTTTTTAAATTTAGGCTTTGATTTTTATGCTATATTTAAAATTCCCTGTACAAGAGAACACTTTTAATGAAATTTATTTAACGTTCCAATTTTTTTACGTTCACTTTTTTTGCGTTCTATCCATTTCAATTATCATGTGTGAGAACCTACAATGTTAGCAAAAGAAACTAATTTAATAACAGCAGAAGGAGCAATCCTGATGGTATTTTGACCACTCTCTCCAGAATGGACCATATGAAAAAAATCCATTAGAGTGCGGGGTGAATGTGGTGGCCATTGTTGTGAAGAAATGAATCTGGGAATTTTTTATTATAAAAAACGTTGGGTTCCACGGTGTTTATGGGATGGTGCTGAGTCTTGTTGAAACGCCCAGTGGTTTCAATACCGAAATGTTATAGAAACGTCACTGACACAGGCGCTTGCTTTTGCAGAGCAATTCGCTAGTTTAATTTGCTTTTTGATTTGCACTCTAATCAAACACGATCGTTTTGTTTGTTTACATACTGCTGAACCGTAAACATTTTTTCATCAAAAAAGATCAAATGCTCAAGCTCGACACCAATTTGCAAGTGTTTTGACACCTTTGTTAGCTCTTGCTAGGTGAACTGTCTTTGTTGCAGGTGTTAAATCTTGCACTTTTGGTATTTTGCAGGGTTTCAATCGTAGTTCATTTTTAAATATGCACACCATGCTACGAGATGACACATTGAGGTTTTTTGCCAATTGAACTACGCTTTGTCGTGGATTATGTTAAATTCTGGCCTTCACCTTTCGAACCATTTATGGCGATGTTGCTGTGTTTGAATTTCCATCTCCATGGCGGTTTTTTAATGTTACCAGTATCATTGTAGCGTGTAATGGCCCGATAGACAAACATTTTGTTCACATGTAAAAGTCGTAGCTCATTATCAAATGTCTGGTTGCGATTTTCCATCCAAATACAAAGCAACTGTTGCGTTTGAATTCGATTTTGATAATTCTTTTTACTGCAGACTGACACTTTTTAAAAATGAGCGCGAATTATATTTAATGAAGTGGCAGTTGTGGGAAAATCATACACTTCACTTTTTTTCTTTTTAAAATAATGAATTTATTTTCTTGTAATACATGTTCTACGTTTTCTGAATCAAAATACAATCTGCTTGCTTAATTTTTATTTTGGTAATTTTATATTGTGCAAAATGCACATTTTGCATTTTGCACAAAAATAAACTTATTATATTTTTATAAGAATTAATTTTTATATAACTGCAAAATTCGCATTTTGTTTTTTTATTTTTTGTTAACGTTAAATTTCGAAATGTGTTAAATCAACTAATTAATTATTGTTGACCGGAAATTGTCATCTTATTGCCGGCATTTGGGTTGTGACGTCGTAGGATGTAACTCGCGCTGTCATTAGCTGATTGGTTGCTACAGCAGCATGAAGTTGATAACACTTCGAACGCTGACATCTATTGAGGATTGTTACAGTTTGGAATGTGACATCTAGCGCATTAAAAATAAGCTGATTGAGTCTTTTTTTACATGAAATTTTAGCAAACCATACTTTATGAAAATAAAAATTAACATACAAAAATTGACCCAATACGTTTAATTTTTTGCCGTCAGATCTACAAACAGTTCTCTAGTGACATCTATCTGAAAAAAAATAAAATGCATACCGGACATAAACATCTGTCATTTTTCACTTTATATGGACAATTCAATTACTCACAACAGGAAAACAGGTAATATTATTTATTATTTTTAAATAAAAATCTAAAATTAGCTTATAGATAGTAAGTAAGTGAAATATATTAAGTGATAATGGTGGACAAACTTAATATTTTATAAAACACAATCCAAAAGAATAGGTTTTAGTGAAATTGTTGGTTATGTTTATTGTGATTACGTTTAGTAAATGTATAATTACATTTAAATGTAATACATTTGAATATTTACATTTAATTTTAGACCTTTGGTTAAATGGCATTGCTAAAGCGGGACATTGCACTAAAAGTGGAATTGCAACTATTGGAAATAATGAAATACTTCGGCAATTCAAAGCGACTAATTAAAGAGGTGAACAAATACTAAACGCTGGATGGGTTCAAAATTTGGGAATTGACCAAAACTCTAAAAATTTAATTATTGTTGGTTTGGTAGTACAAACCACAAATTTATCGGCCAAACCTAATGAAATCAAGCTACAAAATTTGTGCAAGACGGCAAAATTGTGGAAATATTGGTGTTATTGTAAAGCTGGGGAGGGTGCAAAATGCAAACATATCGCTGCTTGCCTGCTATACATTAATCGTTATAGTATATAAATAAAACTATTAAATAAATTTAGCTAAAATCTAACTTATATATTGTACCCGATCTAAAGGGAATCAGCTGTACTGAAGTGAAGCAGAAGTGGGGAAGAATTGGGTCATCGATTTCGAAAAGATACTGTGGAATAGAAACGACCAAATGTGTCACATTCGGAAAAAACTTAAAATAACTGATTCCGTTGATGAGGAACAATATAAGACAATTTTAGACAGTTTACAACATTTACAATAGTTCATTCAAAGGCAATGATTATACAAAGTATGGACTCTACGCTGAAAAAAAAGCAAAAAGAATGTATGGCAATCGTTACCTGTTAATGGAATGCGGTCTAATAATTTCACTAGACCTTCCATTTCTGGCAGTAAGTCCAGATGGAAAATCTTTCAATGGCCTGGAATGGAGTCTGGTAAAAACAAAATCACCGGTGACAGGAAAGGATATGACTGCAAGAAGTCTTATTACAACCCTCCCATACATAAAATTAGAAGACGGGATATTCAAACTGCGGGAACACCACTCTTACTATGGGCAGATTCAGTTAGGTTTAGGATTAACAAATTTAAACTCTCTCTCTCTCTCTGGCACTATATCCCATCAAGGGATTTGGCCGCCTCACATGAGGTTTCATAATCATATTTTCATTTCGGATAATGAGTGATTAATTCATTGATCCTAAACCAACCGTGAAATTTTTTCCTTGTCACCACCGGGAATCGAACCCAGGACCTCCGGTCGCTGGAGCAAGTATGCTAACCACTTTGCCACCGGGGCGGCAAATTTAAACTACTGTGATTTAATAATATTTAGTACTTTAGATAATAGTTACGAAATTATTAAGGTTCCAAAAAATATCGAATTTATTAAATCTTATATTGAAATATTAACGAATATTTATTTTAAATTCGTATGGCCTTTTATTTTAAAAAAATGAGAATTCTGTGATAAATATTTTCTAATTAAATCTACGCTAACCACAGTGAGTATTTCGTCCATATAAGGGATCATACTAGAACATATTCTGTCTGATAATATTCTCATTCGCTTTAATCGAGCAAATATCCGTTCTACATGCATTCTTGCAGATGCTATTTCTGTCGACCTCTCTACTTGATCTTTTATAAATCTCTCGTACAAAAAATCTGGTTGAACCATTTCGGTTCCAGCATTGGCAAGCTCATCTGCGATCAAAAAACCTTTGTCAACCATTACTGCATCACCAACTTCCAGTTTTGATAGTAAATTACTAATATTAAACATTACTTTATCTGACGACTTCCCGGTTGCAACTTTGCTTAAGTAGTTGATGGCCCCAGAAGGAGACACACCTGTGCAATCTAAACTCGTTCTTATGTTTGGATATCTCTGAAAACACTTCGGCAAATTTTTAATGTTCTGTTCCCGTGATTGCCAGTAAATTAAATTCTTCATTCCTAGAGCTAATAGTTGGATCATATCAGAAAAATAACGTTTGGATGTGCCATCAGAGATTTGATACGAAATCTCAATTTCCGCAAATGAACAGTTAATTTCCAATTTCTGCATGGTTAGTGTTGAACCAATCAAAAATTAAAACACCACTGGTTGTGAAATTCACACAAATTTAACATTTATTGCTGTCGTTGCGGATCATACATAACTGCGGATTAAATTACGGATCAGCAGACATTCCATTAGCGGTTTCATATATAGCTAAAAGTAAACAAAATTAATTTTATATACAAGAAAATCCTCACTGTTACTTACGAAACATTGTAAATTAATCCAATTAGTACTTAGCTACCTAAAATTTAGAAGTTCATTAATAATTTATATTGTTAAAATTAATTTATATACTTATCTTTTCTATTACTGTTCGATGTACTTTGTAAGCACAAAACAAGTTGTCATTATTGTCAATATTCTATGTTGTACTAGAGTAGTAGCACGATGAGTGTATTTAACCGTGTAATTAACTACTAGTACTTCACTTAATATTAGTAATAGGTAGTACATTTATAGAGTCAAATTTCACACAATCTACATTTATTATAAAATTTAAATATGACAATAGCTTAACGTATAATTGTAATTTATATGGTAACATGAATTCTAACTAATATTAATTCTCTGTAATCTGGCGAAGAGTGAAGACACGCAAATAAAATCTAAAACAATTAAATAAATTCAAGAATTGTGATAGTTCAAGTTATAAAGTTCATTAAAATAAATAAATTATACAATTTAATCCGTGATCGCGTTGATCTTTTCTATCCTACAACTCATCAATCGGCCATCTACGCAAGATTTAAGTTCGTCATCTATAATCACCAGGTGCATCTCAAAGTTTCATCCACTGGTTTGTTCTACAAGTTCATCACTATATACAGTTAGCAGTATTCTAATTCTGAATTCCATAATAAAATTGTCATAATGATGGTATCCCTCTCATTGTAATTAATTTAATTTAATATCGATAAAAATTGAAACATTCGCTTGAACTGCTTTTTTACCCGTATTGGAAATGCATTGACTGCCGATGTCTATCAACTCTTTCGCATCGTTCCTTTCATCATTTAATGGAAACATTTCTATGTTCATTATCCTAAAAATGAAAATGTAAGAATTGAACGCATACTCTAAATATAACAATTACTCTTCTGTGCCTATAACATTTGATTTTACTAAACGAGACTGTAATCTAATTTCTCGTGTACGGTCCACTTGTTTATATGTGACGATCGACGAATACCCCCTTTGTCAATCTTGCTTTGTTACTTACATTTGATTTTAGAATAAATCGAGTTTCAAAATGCTCACTACAAGTCAAAAAATATTTCGGGAATTTTTTCCCCATTCTCAAAATAGCTGACCATTTTGCTAAATTAGATCGTGAATCTAATATTTCTTTTGGAATTTCATGCATTGATATTGTGTCACTTTTATAATTATTGCACAATGCTTCTTCGAATTCGCCATAGTATAAAAAATCTAAAATTCGCAATATTAATTTTGTAAACACTTTTGTAATAAGAAATTTAATAATAAACACATAACCTCTTTATTACACTGGCAAAACCAAAAATTTTGGTTTGTGTTTTATAAAATACTAGCTGAGCCCGGTCCGCCTTACTGGCCCTAAGTAAACCTTTTATTTTGTATTGGCTATCGATTTAAATAGATATCACAGCATTTAGTTATTGAAAATTCATTCTCACGTATAGCTGTCTATGTGAAAAGCACGGCTCCTCCAAATTTAATTTGGCAAATGATAGACGCACTGGAAATTGCAAACGCTTAAATTCGAATGGCATGTTTTTAATGCCATCTTGTGCCATTGCACAGTTTTGGTGCCTTTAAATCCCGTAGTGAAATAATTGATGAGCCAACATTTAAATTCAAACAATGCGGTGGCATACCAGGTGGTTCCGATGAATTCAAAAATTCAATTAGATAATTCACTGCATCATCTACATTCATTGCGCTATCAACAGATTTATATGATGTCAATGCACCTGGTAATTTTTCTGATAATTGATTGCATTGGCGTGTACATTTTTTGGTGCCAGTATTGAGTGTTCTCTCAACCAATTGTGATTCCTGTAATTTTGCACAATATTTGGGAACACACTTTCAATCAACTCTTCTGTTGATTGGAGAATGGTACAAAAATTGTTCTGCAATGTAATCAATCCATTTGTATTATCGACTCGAACTTTGCCATTTCCAATATCTAACAATTGCTTTGAGAACCGATCTGCAGATTGGTCGTTGTGCAATTGAACACGCATATTTATGTTCAATGACAATTTTTGCACATGTCGCCACAGAAGAGAAGACTTTAAGCATTCATTAATCTCATCCGCCGGTGTTGATCGTGGAAGCACACACAATATTTGACGAAAATCGCCTGACAATAATATCAATGCACCACCAAAAATTTCTTGATTCTGACGTAGATCTTGCATTGTTCGGTGTAATGCCTCCAACGATTTTTTATGCGTCATTGTACATTCATCCAAAAGAATAATTGCTGATTGTTGCAAAACCTGTTAATTTGAGAATAATTATATTTTACAATATTATCGATTAAATTTTAAAGTGATCAATCAATAAATATAAGCACACCTGCACATTCAACGGCAATTTTAATGCAGAGTGCGCTGTTCGTCCACCATCCAATAGAGTAGCAGCGATTCCCGACGAAACAAGTGCCAATGCAATTTTTCGTTGCGATCGAATGGCTGCCAAAATCAATGATATCACAAATGTTTTTCCCGTACCACCAGGCGGATCCAAAAAAATATAATCCACCGACTTCAATTTGTACAGCTTACATGATGGTATCATAGACATGTTTTTGATTGTCATATAATTTGGGAACATTCAAATTCACAAATGTTTGCAATTCATTGGGATCATACTGTTGTTGACGTTGCAATTCTCGATCAAATAAATCATGCATTGGACGATTGGGTGGTGACAAACCTAATTGCCGTAATGCTTTATTTGCAATTGTTAGGCACATATCTTCAATCGCTATCAATGCCTCAGTATACATTTCCAATGAAATCAGCAAATCAGCGTTTTTTGTGTGATGACGAATTCCAATCAAATAGTTTTCTGCCATAAAATCTTTGTATTTATTGCTGACATGCTTCACGATACGTCACACATAAATGTCCATTTACTCTTCGCAAGTGTTGAAATGAACGTGGTCCAACAACATTTACTAACACAACCGCAAACAATAACATTCTGCATTGTTTGGATGAACTGTGTATAATTTTCCCATGGTATCTGCAAAAAAACACCCGGATGGCCATCAACAGGTGTTCCATGCTTACGTCGTTGCCATTTCTTTACAGTCCAAGTGAAATACTGCGTTACATCTGAATACAGCAACGTTCTGGCAAATTCATCGCTTTCACACAATTGAAGAATGCAGTTAATGTTGTTGCTGGTGGTGCTGCTCTCTGCTGTACACTTGCATACAAATACACACGCTGGCCATTTTCAAGATGAACAGCCAAATGAACAACAGCAAGATATTGCTCATGAATTGGAAATGAATAAATTCTCCAAAGAGCTTCATTAATGCTAATGTAGCACCCCATTTAATATTGGGCGATTTCATCATTGCTATTGTCACCAGCTACTCAAAAAACAGCCATATCACTGCTGCCTTTATTCACATATTTACAAATGTATTTAATCGACTTCACAGAATTACAGTACTCAACATTTATGTGAGCTTGAAATACTTTTGATAATAGTAGAGGATAAGTCACAATCCAACGATTATCAACTTCAATGTCTTGATTGCGTATATTTTAATTGTTGTTGTATGACCATTATCCTCCGGTGACCGACGTCGGTACAACGGGTATCCGTTGTCACCTGTATTTATATCCGAAGTTAATGCTCTTGGATACCGTTTTGTACATTTTCCATCGATCACGCATGGTGAACTCATATTTATTTGACCGCAAGGGCCATGGATCATATTTTTCGTGACAACTTCAAATAATTCTGGATCGCCGATTTCAACTGGAATTTCAGCTGATATAATGATATTAATTTGATCGGGTGTTATTTTACGAAACAGCCATATCAAGATGTGCGCGTGAGGCAGCCCTTTCTTTTGCCATTCAATCGAATACATCCAGCAACGCACCTCTCCAAAAATTCGCAATTTGATAATCAAATCCATCAGTGCTTTTACTTTCTGTCGAAATACACGTGCTGTTATATCGTGTCGATCTGTTGAATTCTGACCATCAAATAAATTGTTTTTTATGTCAGCCCACTGTGAATTGCATGTGAATATTATGAATAGGTCGGGGCGACCATATTTGCGAACGTATGACATTGTATCTTGCGTATATTCGTGCATGTGGCACGGACTGCCAACATTTATCGATGGTAAATTTGTTAAACGTCCGATATCAATAACATTACCATCATTCACTATTGCAACTCGCAAGTGTATGTATTCTTGCGGTCGCAATTTGGTTTATATGAAACGAAGGTAATTAGGCGTTCTGCTTCAATTTTTTCATACATGTCAACAGCGTATATTGGTGGAACGTGGAAAAGTTTGCCACCGCACTATAAAGTTGTCTTCTTGTGGGTGAATCACGAATCTATACGAATAATAATTCATCCCACTAACTTTTTTTTCTCACGACCTATGATGAATACATTATCACAAAATTAAAATCATGTCTTCTTGTTTTGAAATAAATAAATTGAATTCATATTATATATTTTACCGGTTCGTGGATCTATCATTCGTATACATATACGGCACTGGTTTGTGTATTAGTTTGGGTCGATTTTTTTCGTTAGGTCGGACCGTAATTTAAACTTTTTGTTTCTCAAATGTTGAATTTTTTTTTTCAATTAGGGGGGGGACCATTCCCAAGCGATCACAAAGTATGTGCATGGGGTGTGGGGGAGAAAGTGACCTTATTTATTCGCTCAGACGCACCGTTTTCGAGATATTTGCAATTTCTCGATTTTACGTGTATTTGTTGTTGCTTTACAAAGAGCGAGTTCCTTTCAGGAAAAAAATCATATCTCGAGAATGGCTGGACCGATTTTGAATTTCAAAATGCACTAACCATCATCATTCCTCTTTGCACCTTCCACCTCCCTAAAATTGTTATGGCAATCGGTTGAGCCGTTCTCGAGTTATGAAGTGACAATCAAAATGTACACTTCTTTTTATATATATAGATAATGGTCCCACAACTTGTGTATTTTAGTGTTTTGGACGAGGTTACTAGTTTATTCATTAAATACACTTAAATATTAGTTCATTATTATATATTTTAATTAATATAACTTTTATCGAAAACTATACCGCGCTGTCTTAACAAATCGCAAATGTCAAATTTTATGTCTAGTACAAGCTTAATTTTTTTGCCGTCAGATCCACTTATAGTTGTCTGTTTGTAGATCTGACGGCAAAAATATTAAACATATTGGTTCAATTTTTGTATGTTAATTTTTATTTTCATAAAGTATGCCTTGCTAAAATTTCATGTAAAAAAAGACTCAATCAGCTTATTTTTAATGCGCTAGATGTTACATTCCAAACTTTAACAGTCCTCAATACATTGAATACGTGGGTATTTTTGAAGTATTATGTCCACCAACATAACAATCTATTTTTGCTAAATAAAAAACAAACTATTTTTGTTATTTACTAAATAATAGTAAAAGAATTATTTAGCTGTTTTTTGTAAAAAAATTATTTTTTCGAGTACTCGAGTAACCGGTTAATTAGAAAACAGAAACTCGACTACTCGAGTAATCAAATTTCGAGTAAAATGGAAACCCTATGTACAACGTACAACACATTACATTTGTTTGCAACGTAAATATTTTAAGCTCATAAAAATAATAAACAGGCTTTTAAATCAATTTTTTTTATGTTCGGGATAGTGTAGTTTTGAGATGTTTCATGTTGTTTTTCGCGCAAAACCCAGTATGCAATTTTTCCACTGTGTGGGAAAAACTGTTTTAATTCCATACTAAATTCCGTACTACAAAATATCAAAGATAAATATATCGATTTTGGAGAAAAATAATTGTCTTTCTCTTTCTGTTTCGCGGTAATATTTTCTTTTGCTTTATACGTTTCGATTATATCTTTTATTTTCAGTTTCTTCTGACAAATTGTAGCGAAGCTCCAAATCTCGATTGTGTTCCTTTTGTTGTAGGTACTGTTTATTAAACAAAGTTAAAAAATTATACTTACCGCTCGGTTTACTTATCATTTTATTTCGACCAATTTGTACGGCGTACCCTACGTTTCATAATTCCAATTTGATAACACCATAAAAAAATAAAAAAAAAAAGAAATCGATCCAATGTGATAACACCAAAATCGATCAGTTGGTGTTATATACTTATCGTAAAAAAAGAAGAGGATAGAGAGTAAACAAAACAAAAATGATTTGCAACCGAGCTGATGAGAAGGGCAAGGGGAACATGACGTGAAAGGGGGATTGAAGTTTTTGGATTCGTAACGAGCGGATCAATCTTAAGAAAATATTTGGTAATTGCCAACTAACTAAATAAAACAAATAAATACATAGATATTAAAAATAGTCTTGTTGTTATAAATATAAGGTATAAATATACTCTTAATAAATAATTTAAACATTGAATGTGTATATAAATATATATGTGCAATAATTATAAATCGAGGAGGCGAACCAATTTTTATTCCATTACGCCATTCTTCGAAGGAGACAAAATTGTCTACAAAATAAAAATAAAAAAAACCCAATTGTTGGTGTCAAACAACTCGAGAAGTGTTTCTATTTTACGCCATTGTTTTGTTTTAATTATTTTCGTATTTGGTTCTCGAAATCGAAACCAATCGCCAACAACAATTTTTTTGGATTACGCGTATCGAGTAGCGACATATTTTATTCCGGCATTCTTCTGGAAGAAAAAAAAAGGAAACTGTGCGATAAAGTGAATTCAGAAAATAATAAGAATACCTATCCACTTATTTATAAACGGTGTGCATCGGCAAGCCGGGTTGTAATTTACGAGAAGCAACGAGACGCCAACACCTGCATCCCAGCAAAAGTGGACATATTTGCAAACGGTGTGCATCGGCAAGCCGGTTGTAAATTACGTGTAGCCGCGAGGACCATAGGAACGGGAGTCGACTCATCATTTAGATCATCAAGGTCATGTAAAGTATAGCATGTTACTATAGTTTTTTTTTATATTTAGTTTAAATTTTTTTTTGCTATTGCACCCTTTAATTTGGGGGATTCTTACCGTAACATTAACGTGAAATTAATAGGCAGTTCCCAGTAAACAATTTTCGATATTGGTAGTCCATATCTTTCCCTAAGATCGCTTCCCCTACCAAATTTAATTTGGATTTTTTTTTTAAATGGCTCACGTGCCATCGATCGGTCTGTTATTCGCTTCTTCCGGCACGGTTGCAAGTGGCGTAGTAATGTGATAATTAGGTGCTGTGCATAATGTAAATGGTTGGAGGAAGGTGGAAAATGATGTTAACATAACTGCGCATTTTTACCTGGTATTACGTTTTTAGTGCATTCATTTTGATTGTGTTTGGGTTTAAGGTTTTCTGTGCACACTTAAGTTTAACTTACTTGTAACATGGCAGCTGTGAAGGTGGTAAACCGAACCTCCCATTTCCGACTAAAGAGCCATACCGCGTCAACGTGTGTGACCACTGACATAGCAGGACTAAGCCATGAGGTTACAAAGTCTACGTGCACGGTTGCACTACATCATACATAATTAGTTTTTTCTTTAAAATGTTGTGTTTCATAATAATGTTTTTCTATTTGATAAAAAGTAAATAATTTTAAATTTAAGTATATAATACTAATTATTAACTTATTTAATGATCGCGATGTACAAATTTGGACTAAAAAGGTAATAAAGATCTGTCTCACAATGGTGTCGTCGCGAAATACATTTACGTTGTAAATTTTCACTGAATTTTTTTTTCAAGATATCAATATGCTGAAGATTAATAATTGGGTAGCACGTGGAGGATGCAATACAAAACATATTTTATGAAATTTAAATATATATAAATAAATTTTCAATGTATGTTTAATTAAATAAAAAATAATAATTACCTTCACAAAAACAAATGTCAATAGAATCTTTTATTTCAAAATCAAATTTCATGTGAAAAATACTAACGAAATCTGCTCTTTCTCACGCAAAAACGTACTGGGAATTAGTATAGAAAAGTGTATGGAAAAATCCCGAGTTTCCGTCGAAATTCCACCTTCTTTCCAATTTTTTTCTCCTTTTAGTCGGGATTCACACCCACACTGGAATTTTTTGACATTTTTATTTGACGAATACCCAATATGCAATGCCGACGGAATTCCATTTACATTCGCGTTCTAAAACCACATTGCTTCTATGGAAAGAACCATGTGTATCACGCGGAAATTCGTACTCCCCGCCAAAGAAAAGCGTCACAAAAATTCCGGTGTCGGTGTGAATCCCAACTAAAAAGAGAAAAAGAGCACAGAAACAAAAAGTGTTTTGTATATATTTTCCAATTGGAATAAATAATAATTCTTATTTGAAATAAAACAAAATTTTCCATTTATAATAAAATAAATATTAATTTTTTATTCACATTATTTTTTATTTGTGTACAAAAAAACATAAAATTTATTTACATATTTAAATTTCATAAATTGAGTTTTGTATTGCATCCGCCACGTTGTATTGCATCCGCCACGTTGTATTGCATCCTCCAGCATATTGAGATCTTGAAAAAAAAAAATCATTGAAAATTTATACGTAAATGTATTTCGCGACGACGCCATTGTGAGACAGATCTCTATTACCTTTATAGTCCAAATTTGCACATCGCGATCACAAAATAAGTTAATAATTATTATTATATATTTAAATTTAAAATTATTTACTTTATCAAATCGAAAAACATTATAATGAAACACAACACTTTAAAGTAAAAAAACTAATTATGTAGTGCAACCGTGCACGTCGACTTGTCAGAAGAAACTGAAAATAAAAGATACAATCGAAACTTATAAAACGAAAATAATATTACCGCGAAACAGAAAGAGAAAGACAATTATTTTTCTCCAAAATCGATATTTTTGTGTCTTTGATACTTTGTAGTACGGAATTTAGAATGGAATTAAAGCAGTTTTTTCCACACAGTGGAAAAATTGCATACTGGGCCTTCATTCTAATAAATTCTACTAACAATTTAAATATATCGTGTGATCGCCTTAATGTTTACATTTTACAAATGTATACACTTAATTAATTTTTTTGGTTTAGGAGAAACTCAGTATATTCTTGATTCCGATATGCCTTGTTAATCCAGCCGCGACGTGCACTTGGGCATGAATATTTCAAAAATGGATTTAATTTATAGATTATAAAATAGGTTTTATTAGGTTTTTGAATAAATAGAAATAATAAAGTTACAGAAACCTATACACGTTTGTTAGCATAACAAATAGTACTATTTAATATTGCCATTTTGATTGTGAAAGTTCTAATTGGCGGAAGAAAAGTTAAATCTGGTAATATTACAAAGAGATTTCCGTTCAGCTTCCTGCTCTACCTCGTCGAGCAATACTAATTCATAAGTTACAACTGTACCAGCCATCTAAAAATAACAAACATTTGATTATTAATTATCTACTTTAAGCTCGCTTTATATCCTACCGCTAAAATTACATTTTTCGTGAGATAGAAAAATTTCTTTCCAGATAATGCATTATATTCGGCTGTGACCAAATCTAAGAAGCGTTGCGCCTCGCTTGTCCACAACCTCGTTGGAATGTCCCGCAATAGTCCAATAGGTTTTCGGGATGCTTCATGCACTGCGGCTGCATATAATAAAACACACAGTGTTCGACATATCAAAAAAATTAAGGAGTACCAAAAGTACAAAGTGCTTAAGAAAAATGGGATTGGTCTGGAAATTAGAAATCAAAATTGTATATGTTATAATTAGGTATTAAATTTAGGTACTTACGTAAAACTGTTAAATAACTGAAGACAAATGTAATATAAGTTACTGGCACATGCCAGTAAAACAATTAATGAAATCTGTTCATCGACATTTTCCAATATATCAACAATATCTACGTAATGTTTTCGAATCTCAAGCCAAAATGTAGCATTAACGTTCGACTTTAAGGAAGATTGTAGTCGCACGTTTATTTGGTCGAAACGTGTTGATAGACCGATACTAACCACAATTATTATCAAATCCACATAATTCCAACAAAACGTCATTAGCAAATTAAGCCACTGATTTAAAATAGATAATTCAAAAAGTTATAAATGTCAATCAATTATTAAATTATATATCGATCACTTACTATTGAGGGTACTATTAAAAAGTAATTGAATGGTATTACCAAAAATATGTGGGGCCTCTCTTTTACAAAAAAGAAATCTATGAAGTTTATATTTTTTATCTTACAGATCTTGTATTGATTATAGTCATACACTGCAGATGAAACAATGTATAGCAAATGTTCGACTGGAATTATAAAACGTTTGTTAGTCTGCTATCAATCATTGCGTGTGCGTACCATTTACTTAGTGCAAAAATTAAAAACGTTATTGATACTACATTAATTTTGGTTTTCAATCGCGTACCCTTGATCTTGTAAGGAGGCCGAAGAAAGCATTCTTCTCGTTCTTCCCAAAATCGTATCATTTCACGCCATTTACGGGCTAGCCCAAACAATAAAACGGAACCGCACAGACATATTACTATAAATAGCAAGCTTTGTATCGCTCCCATACTATAATTGAGTCCATGGGCGCGTTTAACCGATAAAATGCATTCGATTGTTCCCATCGTTAGAAATATAATTGAAAAAATCGTTCGAAAATTGGATAATTCAAATCTAGCATTTCGATAATCTTTGTCTAGTACACCGACAACTGGTATTTGAGCAAAACATTGTCCGATTGTCAATACTAATCCAACGGATTCATGAAAACTGTCGTTTTCGTTTTGAATTGAAACTGAAATATAATTTGGAAGATTAAACATCTATCACTTGAGATGAAACGAAAATTTTACTTACACTTTTGTAACTTTTGCCTTGGTAAAACGACCAATGGTTTTTTTTGTAGGAGCCGCGATGAATACGACCGTATATCATTCATACCGAATTATTATTTTAATACTTCAATATGTATACCCGTGCTGACAAGATAGGTGTGTGCTCGCATAATAAAATTAACAACGATATAGAAAAGGCAATTGGCTGATTAGGGTGTGCAATATGACCAGAAGTAGGAGAAAATCAAAATCGCATGTTTATCGAAAAATACCAACAATATGCCAATATGTATATAGACACGATTTTTGCTACTTTATGCATAAACTATTAGTTTGTAATTTGATGTGACAAATTTAATCGTAATTACAGAGATCTGAATCATCAAATAGGGTATTGTTAAATGAATGATAATTATATAGGTATGGCATGTGCTGTTTTGTATATTTTTTTAAACAAAATTATAGTAAAACGCACTTGAAAATAATTAAAAAAGTTATTTAAGATGTAAATCCTTCGAGGGCAGTTATTTCAATATATTAAAAATTGGAACGCTTCGGCTATTTAAATTCATTAATCAATTTCATCCTCTTCGGCACTCATGAATTGGAAGAATTTTTTTCAAGTTATAAACGTTTAAGGAGTAGCATGCTAAGACAAAGAATCATCAAAATATCGCTAATCTTGATAAATAATTATGTGCTTTTGGCCGTACATCGGCTACCCGATACATACAGCCTCCACTACCAAATTCACAATCAACAATTGTACTGGGGTCGTTCATCACTCCTAAGTATCTTCTCTCCTCGGTAAGACAATTCAACTGTCGTGACAATTAAACTCTAACCAGTCACACCCTTCTGGCACCTTTCTCTCACACTCTTCTTCATATAATGGGGCATTTACCTCGGGTGATACTTGATTATGATACTTGATTACAGAACCATTTGTTGTTCTCCATTTTCTTGATGTCTGATTTTCCCGCCTGTTGTCACGTTCTCGTACTCTAATAAGGCTGTCTCGTAAAGCGATAATTTCATCGCTGCCTACAATCCCGAGTTACTAATACTAAATAATTGATATTGTCTTTCGCGTTTGTTCTCTTGTTCTCATATTCAGTTTCAGATGGTTGTAAAGGGTGTTTCATTTAGTTTTATAGAACTTTGATTTTAAATAAGACACCGCAAGATAATTTTAATGACCACGAATGCGTGACTTTATTTGAAAGATAATTTTATTTCGACACCAACGCGTCGAATGTTGGCTACCAAATGTTCAATAGCTCCTGGCTTAACAGCGTGTGACACCATCTTGTTGGATCCACATATTTCTGATGTCAATACCATCCAATGAAAACACAATTTTGTTTTGTAATCATGTTTTTATACAGGTCTCCATTGACTGTAACGTTTTCACCAGCATCAATTTTAAACACATATGGGTCCGATGATTTCTTCGGCCCATAAAACACACTTGTGTGCACTTGTGGATTACCTTCACTCCAAATGCGACAATTTTGCTTGTTGACTTAGCCAAATTCAACCAAATATGATCAGTTTTGGTATGGTTGTAATTCCTGTACAAAATGAATCTTGTAAAATCGATAATCAAGTCCCAATTTTTGTGCACGATAACGAATCGATTCATTTGGATTCTCTTCAACACTTCGCACTACAGCTGCCACCGACTCCTCGTTGCGCAAGGGGTCTTACGGATTATTTAAAGTAAACGTGTTGCGAAAGCGATTAATAGTTAATCGAATTAACTGCTTTGATGGATAATTATGTTTACCATAAAATGGACGTCGCGCGAGGTGAGTTTCATGAACTGAACCAATATTTTCAGACAAACCAAATTAGCCGAAAATCAACTGTCAGCTGTTCTATACCTGAAGATGAAACACCTTTTAATGACAGCACTGATGAGTGGGACGACTCTTAGTCCATTCAATGTTGTTATGTTTTGGAGTTGTATCTTACATAATTATCTAATGTGTAACTGCCTATTTCTTAGTTCCAACTAGTTTCCTTTTCAGATACAGTTTGCAAGACATTTGAGCTGTTCATCGAAGAGCCAAATTTAGCGCGGTGACAGCTCCACTGCACTCTACAATTGTGAACTACTGTTGTGATGCAATATCGTTGTTTGCTGGAGTTCCATCCCCTTCGATTGAGATAACATTGTGGGTATATTGTGGAACAACACACAATATATAGCGGCTAAACCGGACTAACTCAAAACAAATTTCCAAAAATCATGGTCCATTGCAATCATTTCAAAAAATCATTTCAATCACATCAAAATCGTTCGAGCAGCGGTTTTTTTTTTTAAATAATAATTCGGATCCCATTCGAGAACCTTCTAAACAACTATTTCTGCATTTAGAACTAATCACAATCGATTCTTAACACTCGAACACCCATCCCACACATTTACGAGGGTATATCAAAACGTCTTGCAATATCATATAAAAAAAAAGAGTGAGTGAGACATAATATATTTTTCAAAACCATTTTTTGTCGCGATGAAACTTCTAGAAGAACATTTCGATGTAAATTTTACAGTTCGTTTGTTTTTGTCAATTTAGTAACACGTGTTTTGATTTTTTCTTAAAATGAATGAAATTGAATATCGCGCCGTTATTAAATTTTTCTGTAAAGATGGACGAAATGCAATTTATGTATTCAACTATATATCAAAGTTTACGGCGAATCTGCACCATCATATGCCACAGTAACAAGGTGGGTAAAATTATTCAAAAGTGGTCGGGAGTCATTAGAAGACGACAACCGCTCGGGTCGGCCAGCAGATGCTATTAGCCATGAAAACGTAATTTTGGCCGAATCTATTGTATTAGAAGACCGGCGTATTTCTGTTCCGCGGTTAGCGTGGAGACTTTCTCTTTCATACGGTACCACAAATACTATATTACATGACCACCTTCACATGTCGAAAGTAAGTGCGCGATGGGTTCCCCGTTTGTTGAATGCAGAACAAAAAAAAATGCGTGTTCAAACTTTAAATGCGATTTTAGATATGTACAAAGAAGATCCAGAAAATTTCTTGGATAACATAATAACAGGCGATGAAACATGGCTTCATCACTGAGATCCGGAATCCAAACAAGAATCGATGCAATGGATTAAACGTAGTGAACCACCACCAAATAAATTCAAAACTCAACCGTCTGCTGGTAAGGTTTTGGCAACAATTTTTTGGGATGCTGAAGGAATTTTGATAATCGATTATATGCCACCGAAAACCACAATCACAGGCATAACGCAGAGGTCTTGCGAAAATTGAAAAAAGTGATCGGGGAAAAACGGCCAAGGAAAGCTAGGAAAAAATCTTGCTTCTTCACGACAATGCACCAGTGCACAAGGCTAATATTGCTGAAGCTGCATTAAAGGACTGCGGATTCGTGGAAATTCCGCATCCACCGTACAGTCCAGACTTGGTACCCAGTGACTACTTTCTGTTTCCCAATTTGAAAAAAACACTAAGGGGCCGGAAATTTTCCAGTGACTATGAAGTACAGTCTGTTGTAAATGAATATTTTATGGAGCAAAACAAATCTTTTTTTTTTAGAGGGTTTAGGCAAGTAAATTGATCGATGTGACAAATGTATAAACCTTAAAGGAGATTATGTCGAAAAATAAAAATATTGCTGTCTCACTCACTCTTTTTTTTCATATGATATTGCAAGACTTTTTGATTTGCCCTCGTACATTAACATGTTGCCGCACACTTTCAAATGTGTGTTTTGATAACTTTTGTAATTGCAATGATATTTCGTTGCGGAAAGGAATGTGTTGTTGAGAATTGAAAAATATGTCGGTATTCCTTAAAAAACGAAAAAATTGTATGGCTGCTATAGCCGTTATTTGCGCTAATGAGTTAAAAAACGAAAAAGTTGTATGACGGCTATTGCGCGAATGCGTTAAAAGTCAGATAAAAGTTAATGAATTTTTCCAAAATTAGAACTCATTGCAATCCCTTCCAAGTATTAGAAAACATTTGTGGCCGCAATTTTATCTAAATTAATCGGCGTGACCGACACCCTGAACAAATTTTCACAAAATTAGGCCCCATCGAAATCGATTCCTGCCATTTGATACTTATATAATAATCTTAATTTAATTAAGTTTGCGTACTCTTGTTACGACTGTGTTGTCTTAACAAGACATTTTTGTAAATTTGTTTTTATTCTCCACGGTTTCTTGCGTCCGGGTTTTTGTTGTCTAAACGTGGTTTCTTGCGTCCGGGTTTTCGCTGTGTGAATGTGACTTCTTGGTGGATGGATTCCTGTGTGTTTTCTTCTGTTATGTTGGCAACGGAACGAGAATGGGAGAGAGAGAGAGAACAGTGCGCATCGAGTGTGTGCAAAGTAAAACGTTTTGAAAAAAATGTTTTTTCTTGTGTCTCTCTTTTGTACCAACGAAAATTTGGTATAAAGGAGAGACAGAGAAGAGAGATGCATTTTCTTCTAAAACGTTTTACGAGCTGTGCGACGCTCGAATATTTTTTTTGGTTTGTCATTCGAGTTTTGGTCTTAACAAGTAAAATAACGTCGAGTGTTGAATTTTGTTAGTTAACAATAAAGTCTTTTTTTTTGGTGAAACTTATATAAGATGGACGAGTTTTTTTTTCTTTTTAAATATTAAAAACACGTCGACTTTAAGAAATATAAATTAAAAAAAATTGTTGTGAAGGTTGTATAGTTAGCGAGTAATATATTGAGTGAAGCTAAAACGCTAAGCCGATTTTTGTAAACTAGTTTATTGATAATGTAAATTTCTAAAGTTTGTTTTCTGAAATAAATTAAAAATCGGAAAACTAAAAGTGTGTATTTCGAATTGGTGTATCGTCGGGAGAAGTGCGATAAACCATTAATAAGGGGGTTTTTCCATAAAGAACAACACGGGATGCAGATCGAAAAACTGGTGGGTTTTAACACTAGAGTTGAATTTGATAAAGGGATTATCGTACGCTGGTTAACTTGTGTGCAATAAATAAAAAAACTAAATACAACAATAATATCGACTACTACGGCGGTATTACTGTATCGAACAATACCGCAATTGTAACGGGTGGTCAACAACGAGGCCCTTTGCAACTCAACGTTTTATCGATCTACGGTGATATCAGCGAGCCAACGCCCATCCTCATTTTTCGGTGTTGAACAGTGGATTTAGCGGTCGATCAAGGCCTGATTATTGGTATCGGGGAAAGGCCCCGCAACGCTCATTTTATTTTGGCGGCCAGTCGAGGCCGAAGTAGTTAACGGCACATCAAGCCGCAACGGTCCGGGGGACAGGAGTCCCTTGTGGCATGACGGCCGCGCAAGGCCGCAACCCATTTTTCTATAGGGGAGAGGCCCCAACGGCCGCGCAAGGCCGCAACAATTAGTTTTTTAAATTAATTAATTAAGGTACGATTTTTTTTTTGTTTATTTTATTTTATATTTCTTTATTTCTTTTACATTATTTTTTTTTCTTAAATTTTTTTAATTTAATTTTGGATTTTGTAATCGAGCGCCGCACAGCGGGT
Source organism: Nephrotoma appendiculata (assembly GCA_947310385.1). NCBI lineage: Eukaryota > Metazoa > Arthropoda > Insecta > Diptera > Tipulidae > Nephrotoma > Nephrotoma appendiculata. Next base: position 240,848,978 of record OX371223.1, on the reverse strand, counting down.
GCACGCGCTCGGTACGTATTGCTCTCTCTCTCTATCTCTCGTTCTCGCTTATCTTGGTGCGGGGTGGAGGGGGAAGTTGTTACCTTTTCTTTTTTCGTTTTTCCTTTTTAAAAAAAAAATATAAAATGAATTATTAAATTCTTCGGCTAGGTGTGATGGGAGCGGAGACTCCCTTTGTGTCGGTTTAGTGTTTGCGGTCCCTTGGTGCCCGCATCCAATTCCGTAACCAGGGCTTGGCCCCGTTTGAATTCGAATGGATGCGCGCACCAAGGCACCTCTCTCTCTCTTATGATTATTTCGTTGTTCGTTCCTCAGGTTCCGGCCGACGAATTTCGGCGGAACTCCGGGTATATTTTATTATTATTTGCGCTTTATTTTTATTTAATTATCTGTAATCATCACGGTGTAAGCCAGGAGTCATGCATGCCTCAAACCCCACGACCCTTCGCACTTCTCCCTGAGAACGTAGCCGGCAAAACATCACCGTGGAGGCCTCTGCATGCGCTTAGTGAATATCTGCAGATTGGCAGTAGCCAGCCTGTAACACTCTGAACAGTATTTTTTCAAAATCTATTCGTTTTTAAAGGTACATTACAAATTTTTGGTGCCGATATTTTTAATTCTGATGTTGCCGTCTCGCCAGTAACCATGCGAATGTGATTATCCTTTCATCAGTGAACTTCGATTACTCTCCGCATATTATAGAGGCGTATTATCCTCGTACAGTAAAACAAGCGATCCAAGTCTAATTTCTTTTGTTGAATTTAGCCATTATCTACGATTTTGAAGTTTAAACTAATATTCGCTGGACTAGCGCAACCAAAATTTTTTCAATAAATATTGCATTCTCTGATAACGAGACAATTTGTTAAAATTTAAATGACAATTTGTTAAAATTTAAATATTAAAGAGATGGACCTATTATAAAAATCTGAAAGGATATTGGAGAAAGCTGACGTGAATTGAGACAACCTTCGATTTGTATAACAAGTGTATGAAATTTTTCCATAGTGTAAGTTGATTGACCCGTTGCTCGTTTGATATAAAATTTAGCACTTTTCGTCAACCCGCTTCCCATAAGCCGACAAAATGTGGCGATCGAAGTAGTATGGTTTTCCATTCCATTCGTTCGTTCGAGCAATAACTATGTATTTCCTGTTGATCTATTTCTGACATGAACCAGTCATACAACTCTCACAGTTCTGACCGAGCACTTATAAAATTGGTTGATTTTCAGAGTATATTTCAGAGTGTATTGGCTGAGCCAATCATGATTCATAAACAATTTCAGTGGATGTGCGGAAACAGATTCGTGATAAGCTCTTCCTTCGACATAGTGAAAATGCAAAAATTCGATGGAAACGAAATCAATCCTTTCAAAACATCAACAGGAATTTGACCATTGTTAAGCACCAACAGTTGTTTGGAAAAATCAGCAGTTGATGAGTCGTTCTATAACGCGACTCTCATGTTCATAGTCAAATGCAAATTATTCACATAGCGCCACAAACTTGACGATTTCATGCGTTGAGTTCATCTGCAGCTGTTGATCTCGGAATGACAGGTAACGTTTGACGAAAATCGCCGGCCAGCAGAATCATCGCTCCACCAAAACGTCTTGAGTCATTTTGTAAATCCTTCATCGTTCGATTGAACGCTTCCAATGATCGTTTATGCACCATCGTGCATTCGTCCCAGATGATGATTTTGAATTCTCGGAATACCGTGGCCATCGCCGAGTTCTTGGCAATTGAGGGAATAGGTACAAAGGGCCGAATGTCGAAGGGCCCAATGTCGAAGGGCCGAATGTCGAAGGGCCGAATGTCGAAGGGCCGAATGTGTCGAAGGGCCGAATGTGTCAAAAGGCCGAATGTCGAAGGGCCGAATGTCGAAGGGCCAAATGTGTCGAAGGGCCGAATGTCGAAGGGCCAAATGTCGAAGGGCCGAATGTGTCAAAGGGCCGAGTGTGTCGAAGGGCCGAATTTTTTCCTGTTTTTAGAAATATAATTTTTTAAATTTGTTGTTTTATAACAAAATAAAATATTTTAAGAATATCAGAATATTTTTATATTTTTTATTTTTTATATTTGTTTTATAGAATATTTTGTAATTTTTTTTGTTTAAACATAAATGAATTTCTTATGAATTAATGTATTTATATTTTTGATCTTTGAATATTTATGAAATTCCACGTATCCGGTCAGCGATACATTTTGGTGAAGAAAAATTTTGTCATGCGAGACATTCGGGCCTATTTGTCAGCCTTCTGATAATAGGTATATGGTACAAAAAATAATTAAATTAAATAAAAAATAAAAAAAATATATTTCTAAAAATAAAAAAAAATTCGGCCCTTCGACCCATTCGGCCCTTCGACACATTCGACCCTTCGACACATTCCGCCCTTCGACACATTCGGCCCTTCGACATTCGGTCCTTCGACATTCGGCCCTTCGACACATTCGGCCCTTCGACACATTCGGCCTTTCGACATTCAGCCCTTCGAAATTCGGCTCTTCGACATTCGGTTATTTGATATCATCCAATTGAGCACACTGAGTTGTCATTCGTGTTGATATTCATCGGCAACTTGAACACAGAATGTGCCGAATGTGCCATCTCGAGCGTGAACTACCTTCGTTAATGCTTGGTACACGTTCATTTGCTGTGCATTCAAAAGCGAACATTCGTTTGTAATATTTGGCTCATTGAATTTCGATCTTACACTTGATCTCGTTGCAATTCACGATTAAATGCATCGTACATTAAACGCATTGGTGCTGACGTGTCCAATTTCGACCAATCATGTGCTGCCGCACATAAGTGCGTATATGTCTTCGATCCTGAACAAAACTTTGTTGCGTATCTCGTCGTTCATTTTAAGCTCATATTTCGTTGTTGCAGTGCGAACTCGATGCAAAATGTCATCAGCCATCTCGTCCTTGTATTTGTTCCACAATTCCAATCCGTTCGATGGAAGACATGTCGCTATAATGATCACGAACAATGTACGAATTTGATTTGCCGGCGCAGAAACAGTGGCATCGGAGAGTGTTGGGTCCCAATGTGAGTCGTTTTCCATCAAATTCAAAGGTTCTCAAGCTTCTCGATAAGTGGCGCGCAACACACATTCTATAGTACGAAGCGATTCGAACGAAGTAGGACCACGAACATGGGACAAAAGCAAACGGAAGATAGAAGCCTTCGTCTTGTCGTGGATGAACAGTGTACACACGGCAAAGCGCATCAGTCGAATACACATCGACGTATCCTGTGACAGGTTCACCTTTCTTTCGTCGTTGAAACTTCTTCGTCGACTGGTTCCAAGTATAATAGTGTATGGCATTTCTCAGTAAAACAATGCTGGTGCGAACGGATCGCTTTTGCAAATTTCGATGAAATTCGTGAGTGTTGTAGCTGATGGTCGCTCTGCTCGTTGTGCTGCCTTAGCTTTCGTAAAATAGACACGTTGTCCATTCTCCAAGTGCACCCACAAATTTTGAACAATGGGATGACGTTCATGTAATGCAAATGAGAAAATACACCAAAACGTCTCATTGCAACTAACATAACGGCCCAATTGGAATCCTAACACTTCGTCATTTACATCCGGAGCAGAAATTCCGAACACTGCCAGGTTTCTGCCTTTGTTCACGTATTTCTAGACAAATTAAATGGAATTACAGTACTCAACATTGCTGTGTGTTGCAAATATTTTCGATAGATGCAACACAGAACCATCTAGTGATTATCGCTCACGATATCTTTTCCTATCACCTCATTGTGACTGTTGTGCCACCATCTTCAGGTGAACGATGCCGATATATTGGATAACTGACGTTTCCACTAACTGTGTATGTCACCAACGGACGCGCATATTGGTTTGTGCATGTGTGCATTTCCCATCGGTGCATGTGTGCATTTCCCATACACCATGAATCTGGATTATGATCTCCGCACGGATCGTGAATCATGTTTGTTGCGACTACCACGAACCACTCTGGGTCTGCTTCTGGATCTGGTATTTCGGCGCTGATGATTGAATCGAGTTGATCTGGTCTGATTTTCTCAATTAACAATAGCAGAATGTGTGCATGTGGTAATCCGCGATTCTACCACTCTACTGAGTACATCCAACAACGTGGCTCTTCGAAAACCACCTGTTTAACGATGAAGTCCATTAGCGTCCTGAGTTTTTGTGATGTCGTGGCGATCGCTGGAAGTTTGTGCTGGCAGTAGATTACCGGTAATTTCAGGTGATTTTGGACTGCATGTGAACGTGATTAACAAATCTGGCTTCTCCGTAATGCCGCACATACTTCATAGCATTCTGCGCATATTCATGCATATGCCGTGGGCTACCAACATATGTTGCTGGGAGAATGGTCAATTGAGCGACGTTGGTTGCATCCCCGTCCAAAGCGATGGCATTGCGCAGATGATTGTACTGCTCAGAACATAGTTATAATTGATCGAAGCGGATGTAATTATAACGTTTCGTTTCGATCTTAACATACATATCAATGCGATCTGTCATATCAATCATCTCCTGGCAATTGCGAACACAACAAAAAAGATTGAGCCAAATCGGTTCAGCCGTTCTCAACTGATGCGCGCACATACATTTTTTACACCATTTTTATAGATATATGTAGAATTACTTGAAATTACAGAAAATAATAAAATAATTAAACAACTATTTACGAAATAAACCATTATTAAGTTAAACGCGAAATCTTCAATAGATTAAAATTTAACATAATTAATAAAACTCAAAACAATTCTAATTTTTATTTATAATAGAGTTGGCGTAAATAAAACTTTTCGTCGTAAAGTATTCACCATCGTAGTTGCTGAAAAATGTCACAAATTTTCCAAATTTTTTCTTTTTTTATTTCAATCCAATTCGCTAGTGTTGGATTATTTTCAGTTCCAGGAGATCTCCATAATCTATTGAACCAGGCAGTACATATATATAATAAATTGTTAAATTTTCTAAACAAACATTTGGGTTTTAATATTTAGCTTTAATTTATACTTCGCGACATCTTTTGATTGGTTCAGTAATTGGAAAAGCTTTATCAAATTACAATGTTTTATTTTGTGAAGCTCTGTTTTGTTTATACTACCCAACAAACAAAGCGCACGGAAGAGGAACCGTTTTCTACTCCGAAATCGCACAGCGTACTCGGAAATGTGCACTTTATATGCACGAAATTCAGTACCCCTCGCTGAAGTACCCTGTCACTTTTTTCCAAGCTTCCCCTCTTTTTTATAGATTACACTTTCATGACTTTGTTGGTACGTACGGATTTTCCTCTCTTAATCCGTACTCTTTCACTAACTATTTTACACAATATTCTAAATGAATTCGGTACCCAAAATAAATATCATTCCTAATGAAATCGAATATCAAAGCTGTAGTAAATCCGCACGAATTTCGCATAAAACTTGCATTACATTTCCGTGCGATCATAGTACCCCGTTTCTTTTTCTAAATAAAATTTTGTTTTATTTTATAAACATAAAATAGTAGCTATATTTCAGTCAGCGTTTATTTGTATAAAATTATAAATTATGACAATATAATTTCATTTATTCATTTAATAAAATTAAACTAAAAATAACTTCAACGTTTATTAAAATTTATAGTATGTATAGTAATTTATAGATAGCTACTATAAATTATCTTTAATTTGTTTTGATATTTTTTGCTTTCTGACTCAGTCTTTCGCTCGCTGGAACCATTTTTTTTTTATATAATTATTAATATCCAGCTCTGAAGCGCTCGGAAACTTTTTATTAGCAGATTCTGGTGAGAAAGAATATAAGATAATTAACTTTGTCATAAAACGGAAATGTTATTAAAATTAGTTATATAAAATAAAAGAAATATTTTTACCTTTCAGAATTTTCACAATTAAAAATTTTTTTATTGGTATATTTTCCTGCAGGCCATCCCAAGACAATTTTGTTGCTGCTTCATCCGTAATGATTTTTTGAAGGCACATGCGGATGTACTTGGTCAAATCGTTTAGCACCATATCACTGAAAATTTTCTCCTACAATATTTTTTTAATTATTGTGTGAAGTGCTATTAAATTGCTTACAACGATCATCCAACAAATCATGTCTAGAAATGCTCACAAAGAACAAGTTGCTGTCTTTAATCATTAATTGACTTTTTATATTGGTTATCATGGTAAAATATTTGGTCCAGTATGTATTTTAAACCTTACCTATCTTGCTGTAGGTATCTCCACATGATCTGTTGGTGAATACGACTATAAAAACTCAATTGTGAAACATACTAAATATTTTTCAGTTCTAGAGTCCTCTTTACAATTTTGTTCCTGGTTGAGAAATTCTGTAATAGAACTTGCTGGTAAGATAACTCTTGGCGGTTGATCCTCATCATTGTGACACACTGCAATTGACTGGTTTGAGCGAAGAACTATTAGTTGCCTCATTATGGTCCTCTGGTTTTTAAGAATTTGCGTGTTTAGTTTCTCTGTTCCTGGTTTATGTATCCCATATTTTACTTTTTGATGTGGATAATTCAATTCTTCTATCCCATGTTGCGTTTGTTAATAAAAATATTCACATATATTTTAAAATGTTTTTTATTTAGGCCAGCAAATAATTAGTTTGTAACTTTATAAATTTCCGGCAATTGCAATGTTAAATTTGCACATATAAAATTTCTTCGTTGTTTTAGAATTTTTCTTCACTTTATAAAAAGCACACAAAATTATGTAACAAGATTGAACTCAACATAACGCATGCGAATATTTTATTTAAACTAGATTTTTGTAATAAAAAAATCTTTATAATATGAATCACAATCAAAATTCTTATAAATTTTATTCAAAATTCTTTTTTTAACTGAACTCAAAAACTAAACAAAATTCCCTTTATATAATGCAAAATTTTGTTAAACTAAGGTTTCTAAATTATTTTATAAAAAAATTAATTATTCTAAAGTTGGTATTTTCAACTTTCAAATTTGCCAAAGTACGCAACCATTTTGCTCAAATTTCTGTCAATAATTTTTGACAACTTAAAAACGAACTGTCATAACAACAACAAAGAAAATCAACAAAGTGAATATAAAACTAAATTATTTATACAATTAGACTAATTAAAATTATTTATTTGTTAATCCTTCTTTAAAAAATAGGGTAATCAGAGACAACACCACTACACGTGTTTTGTTCTTCCAGTTTTTCTAATCTATCGATGATTTTTGATGAAACCGAATCTAAAATTAGAAGGTATTATTAGTCTAATTAATACGGTAAAATTCAAAATTTTATTTACCGGGATTTTCTGTATTTAGTTTTAATTCTGAGATTTCATCAACTTCGATTTGTAACGGTATTTCCGTGGAGGTGGTAGGTATTGTTCTATTAATTTTCAGGAATTCTTGGTAGCCTATCTCAGATTCTGAATCAAATGAATGGTTCTGTGCATCATGTGTTTCCAAGTCAAAATCATCTGGAACTTGAAATAAAAGATATTATAAACTTTATAATTATTATTAATATTATTCTAATTTACCTTTAATTCGTTTAATTTTGAATAAAGTAGGGCTTGCTGGCTGCATGGTCAAATACAAATAGCAAAAGGAACTCTATAATAAAGGCATGTACAATATTAGTGAATCTGTTTTTAATGCCATAATTTTAAATTTAATTAAAGATATATTAAAAGCTTTTAACTCTTGTTCTAACGATTCATTATTTGAACTAAAAATATTTAAATTCTTAGACGAAAACGGTTTATCAAAATATTGTTGTAAGTTTAAAATAAAATGTCCTTTTACTACAATGTCCAAATTTTGTTCTAATATTTCTCTTATTAGAAATACTTTCATTTCGATAAAACAATAATTATTTGGTGGTTTCACTGAATATTTACAACCCTCGTACTCTAAATCTTGATATGAAAATCCACCCAAGTTGCGCTTTACTGTTGCATAAGCAACTGGCTCATTATTCTGGTTTGCTGTTAAATAAAAATCTTTTTCCTGCAATCTATTAATTAACTGTTGAAGCGGCTGGTTGTGTTTTCTTAAACTTTTCTTTAAATGCTGTAGATAATTTTCAAATTTAAAAGCACTGTACTGATCAAGATTACCAATATTTAAAACGTCGGCAGCTAGATGTATTAAATTGTACGAATGTGAAGATTTTAACAAAATGGAAAAATTAACAAAACATGTATGTACACAAAATTTGTTAATTAACAAAAAATATGTAAATGTATTTGTAAAACAGTAGGTAAAAGAAATTTCTAACATTCCCAAAAACAGAAAATATTTTTCACAAAAATTATCTATATTAGCTTACAAAATAAATAGAAGGCATTTTGTCCGTCGATATGTACAATATAAAATAATAAAAAAATTTGTTGAAAACTATACTATCGAAATTTCGCTCATTAGCATTGGCTCACAGAGATGTTCTGGGCGTCTCACCTACACGGTTAGTTAGCTTATGACCTGTGCCTTTATTAAAAAATAGTGGCATGTCAATACGAAGACAAGAAAGCTTTTGTTATTGGCTACAAATGAAAATCATTTTCATGACTTGATACGCAATTTATAGGGTTACTGTACTGCAGATTGACCAAATCACAGAGATGTTCTGGGCATCTTACTTATACGGTTAGTTAGCTAATGGCCTGTGCCTTTATTAAAAAATAGTGGCATGTCAATACGGAGACAAGAAAGCTCTTGTTATTGGCTACAAATGAAAATCATTTTCTTGACTTGATACGTAATTTATAGGCTTACTGTACTGCAGATTGGCCAAATCACAGAGATGTTCTGGGGGTCTCACTTATACGGTTAGTTAGCTTATGACCTGTGCCTTTATTAAAAAATAGTGGCATGTCAATACGGAGACAAAAGAAAGCTTTTGTTATTGGCAATAAATGAAAATCATTTTCATGACTTGATACGTAATTTATAGGGTTACTGTACTGCAGATTGACCAAATCACAGAGATGTTCTGGGCATCTCACCTATACGGTTAGTTAGCTAATGGCCTGTGCCTTTATTAAAAAATAGTGGCATGTCAATACGGAGATAAGAAAGCTCTTGTTATTGGCTTTAAATGAAAATCATTTTCTTGACTTGATACGTAATTTATAGGCTTACTGTACTGCAGATTGGCCAAATCACAAAGATGTTCTGGGGGTCTCACTTATACGGTTAGTTAGCTTATGACCTGTGCCTTTATTAAAAAATAGTGGCACAAAACAGTTACCTTGGTAGATATTGAAAACCAGTTAAAGCGGTTCTGGGAAGTGGAAGAAATATCATCCAAAAACTTTATGACAGAAGAAGAAAGGATGTGTGAAGAACATTATCAACAGAATTACTGTCGAACCACCGACGGCCGCTACATGGTACGTATCCGTTTCAACAAAACATAACATCAATCGGTTCATCCAAAAAACGAGCACTGGCTAGGTTCATTCAACTAGAACGACGTTTGTCAGTAGTTAATGAATTTTCTACTAGATATCGAGAGAGTGTATAGAAGGGTATTTCAACCAGGGACACCTCATAGAAAGTAATGGACATACGCAGAACGAATATTACATTCCTCACCACGCAGTAGTCAAAACCACCAGCACTACAACAAAATTAAGGGTAGTATTTGACGCATCAGCTAAGACCGATAAAAACGTTAGCCTAAATGAAACTCAACTCGTGGGTCCAAAATTACAAGAAGATCTGATGTCAATTTTAATTCGATGGAGAAAATACAAGGTGGCGTACACAGCAGATATAGAACAAATGTATAGACAGGTAAAAGTACATCCCGATGATCAACAATATCAGAAAATATTATGGAGGAAGACGCCAGATGAAGTTATAAAATCATACCAGCTAACAACCGTAACTTTCGGTATGTCATCTGCGCCATATCTGGCTATCAAGACATTGCAGCAGTTAGCAACAGATGAAAAAGTGAAATTCCCGATTGCGGCCAACATAATAATGAGCGACTTCTACGTGGATGACGTATTATCAGGAGGTAACACCCTCGATGAAGCTCAAAAAGCACAAAACCAACTTATCAGTGCACTTAAAACCGGAGGATTTAATCTAAGAAAATGGGCGTCTAATTATCCTCAACTATTAGAAGCTGTCGGTTCAGAATCGAGAGCTCTCGAGCCGATCATAATTAACGACGATGCTGTAAAAACATTAGGATTGCTGTGGAACCCTACAACCGATACCTTCGAATTTAAGGTGAACCTTAACGAAAAAAATGGTATCATGACAAAAAGAAAGATGTTATCCGGATCATCAAAGGTTTTCGATCCATTAGGATGGTTGTCTCCAACCTTAATACAAGCCAAAATTTTAATTCAAACTCTATGGATCTCAGGCGTTACGTGGGATGAGAAGCTGCCTGAAGACGTCGAAAATAAATGCTGCCAATACTATGTCTCTCTCCCGAAGCTAGAGGCGATCAAAATCCCAAGGTGGATCAACTTCAACTCTACGTTACCAGGAGAGTTGCATGGATTTTGTGATGCTTCAGAAGCGGCTTATGCAGCAGTAATATATTTTTACGATAGATCGTTAAATAAGGCAACTTTGTTAACATCAAAAACCCGGGTGGCACCAATAGCAACCAAGTTAACGCTACCAAGGCTAGAGTTATGTGGAGCCAGTCTGCTTGCTAATCTAATGAGCAAGGTACAACAGGACATGAAATTCGATAAAACACCAACCTATTTTTGGACGGATTCTATGATTGTTTTGGGATGGGTGAAAAACAAGCCTCACAAATTTAAAACATTCGTAGCAAATGGAATCTCGGAAATCCATAAGTTAACTGCCTCATCTCAATGGTTTTATGTAAAATCATCCGACAATCCCGCAGATTGTGCATCCCGGGGTATTGAAGCCAATCAATTAATCATATACAATTTATGGTGGAACGGTCCTCAACACGGCTTCAAAACGGCAATCCAACTAACACCAATGAAACTAGAAGGAACGCCAGATCAATTGGAGCTGAAACAACCGATTGTTGGGGCCACGGCAGTGACATCAAATAACCCGATTGAGAATTTATATCGAAGGCATTCCAATTTCAATACAATAAAAAGGATTCTAGTATATGTATTGAGATTTATTGACAAAAGCCGAAGGAATACTGTAAACAACCATTAAGTTCCCACGACAGAAGAACTAAAAAAAGCTACCCAAGTATTGATTAAACTGGCACAGAGGCAACGCTTCAGGAACGAAATTTACGATCTTACAAACCAGAAAGGAGTGGCAAATAAAAGTAAGATTAAATCTTTGTCTCCTTTCATGCAGGATGATATCTTACGCGTTGGTGGCCGAGTCCAAAACACAACCTCTTGGAGCTACGACGAGAAACATCCGATTATTGTCCCAAGAGATCATCCCATTACTAAACTATTGATTGAACAAGCACATAAACAAACAATGCATGGAGGAACACAATTAACCCTGGCTCATCTTCGCACCAGGTACTGGATCATCCACGGTCGGAATCTAACAAGACATTTCATATCGAAATGTACAAGATGTCATCGTTTCAATACAAAAACAGGAACACAGCTAATGGGTAATTTACCAGCCGCCCGGATTACTCCCGGAAGACCATTTTTGAAAACTGGAGTCGACTATGCGGGACCTCTTCTGATTCGAACAACAAAGGGAAGAGGTCACAAGGCACACAAGGGTTATTTAGCGATTTTTGTTTGTATGACAACCATGGCCATACACATTGAGCCAGTCAGTGATCTAACTAGTGAGGCATTCATCGCGGCATACAAAAGATTCACTGCACGTAGAGGATTATGCAGTGATTTGTATAGCGACAATGGTACCAACTTTGTCGGTGCTAAAAATCCACTTGAACGCGAATTAGCTGCACTAATTCGTAATTCAAATAAGGAAATAGCGCAATTATTAGCAAATGATGAAACAACATGGCGTTTTATACCCCGGCTGCACCACATTTTGGAGGACTATGGGAAGCGGCAGTTAAGTCAGTAAAAAGATGCTTAATAAAAGTCATTGGAGAAGCAACATTGACTTTTGAAGAATTATCAACGGTTACTTCACTAATAGAAGCTTGCTTGAATTCAAGACCACTGGCACGGCACCACTATCAACCGATCCTACAGATGTTACCTTCTTAACGCCTGGACAATTTTTAATCGGTGCACCTCTAAAAGCAATTCCACAAGATGCAATAGCAGAAACAACCGTTCACGGCATAATACGTTGGAAACTTGTAGAAAAATATTAAACAAGATTTCTGGAGAAGATGGCATAGTGAGTACTTAAATCAATTTCAACATAGAAGAAAATGGTCAGATGAACAACCAAACATGAAGATAGGGGACCTGGTTCTCATCAAAGAGGACAAAATTCCTCCATTAAAGTGGCTAACTGGTCGGGTGATGGAAATACATCCAGGCATAGACCAAAAGGTTCGATTAGTCTCACTTCGTGGCCCGGGAGGGACTCTTATAAAAAGACCGATTCACAAACTTTCACGACTACCTATAGAACATGAGAACGAAACCAACCAAACGAATACACATTCACCGGTCGAGCAACCTCAACAACCAACGATAACTTTACGTGTTCAACCTCCCCGAGAAGTTAAAAAGAAAAGACATGTATATCACAATAAGGTAATATTCAAAAAAGGACCTACGATGAGACTAATAATCTTGATGCTCGGCATGATGCAAGGGCTTTTCTCCCTTGGAACATCTGAAAGCACTGTAGAACCGCTACCAACGGACGCCGGCATATATTTCCACAACACCGGAACTGTTAACCTGATGGCATTGCGGTGGAAAATAATTGTAAACTGCAACCTATCAGGATATTGGGACGACATCAGCGCTATAGAATACTACATCAGTCATCTAAATAACACTTGTCAAACGGGGTGGACGGGGGGGAAGAGACCAAAACTCTGTGATGTAGTGGTACACCAGCTAACTGAACAAATGCAGGAAATTACATCGCAAAATGCCCTACTCAGGTCAACGAACAAGGACCACGCGCTGAGAAAACGTGACATAGGTGATACAATAGGATACATTCTCGGTGATGCATTCGGCATCATGAATCAAAGAGATGCTTCACATATAGAGAATCAACTGGAAAAGGCAGAAGATAATGAAGAATATTTATTGGCATTAATCCAAAATCAAACGTCTCTAACTAACGATGAACTACAACAATGCGTTCAAATTAAAAATAATGGATATTTATGTACTATTTCTCCAATTTACAACATACAATCAAAACAGTCACAATGTGAAATGAACCTATTAAGACATGTAGCGCAGAATTTGAACGGTTGTATAACAACTATATTGCACCAACTGAACTATTGGATGCCAGTAGACACAAACAAATGGCTATTTTCAGTAACAGCACCAAAAATCGTTGATCTAATATGTGATCGTCAGATAACCACAATGAAGCTGCAAAATTCTGGGATACTCAGTCTGGATCGGAAATGTACTTTAAAAAACGGGCATTTCTATCTCACAACTATCGACGAAAAATCCTATATGATTAATTCTTCTTTTGCTGCATCAATAAAGATTCAGAATGAACTGAAAAATTCATCATATTTATCGGAGCTACCGACGATTCCATCAGAGAGAGGCACCAACAATTCAGCGGACCTCAGTTTAAATAAAGACATAATTAATCTTGAAACGGCCATTGCACAACAAAAATTAAAGGAAACGGCCTTACCTAAATCAATGGACTCTTCTAATAGAGGGCATCACATTCATCATTACGTGATGACTTACACCATGGTGATCATAGGAGTGGTCATAATTTTGTTATATCTCTGCAGACGCAAGACAAATCACCGGGTTTCCTCCGAAGACATGTCACCACCACAACGACCAACGCCACGGCCAAGGTCTCTCAATTGTACATCCCCGCAGTATGTTCAATCACGGGTTTGAACATGGCACAATTTATTATATATGTTCAAGCACATAACATTAGCGACACAAATATGTCATCAGCATAAATAAGTATATGAAGAGGTTAATGCACTTAAATCGCATATACGCCAAATATATTACAAATCATTCTTGACGGTGTGTCAATAATTCTTATGTGTCGAATCAGCAACTATCAAGTTCAATATACGAACTATAAATTTATATTAAAATTAAGTAAACTATAATGTAAGCAATTATATTTTGTAGCTGTTATCAATATTATAAAATTTGTATATAAACCAAAGCAAAATTAATAAAAGTTAAGTAGTTAAATACACTTCAGACTGTTATTATCCCTCACCAGTGGTAAGATAATAACAACTCACTACGAAGCTAAGTTAGGAATTACAACCCGACTTAACAACATCTTTTAAAATTATTGGGCCAGTGTAGCATAGGAATAATCGAAGTTCGGTCGCCTTCCATCTGTCTATTTCTAAAAAACTCCTCGGTCGGCGCGAAAATTTCTTTATTATTCCACTTTTAATCATGTCAATACGATTATCAATAGTTATTAAGTTTTCTTTAGTTAGAGAATACGGCGCTTTCTTCATTTTTACCCAAAGCTTGATTGTTTGTCGCACCACACCAAGAAGAACGCAATGCATATAGTCCACAGGTATTTGAGACACACAACCAATGTTGATGCGTTGTAGTGCAATTGAATCTAGTTTCTTGTGAAAGAACTTCTGGCTTCAATCGGAAAATGTTTTATCACTTCTCAACGGCTCGTTTGTGCCTAAATATGCCATTCTTCTGTCTAAATATTCGCCTTTCACAGTGCATTTAGTACATCCGTAATAACCTGTATGCCCTTTTACGCCGAGAATCATTGACTTTACAGGTGCGTCACAAATAATTGCTCTAATATCGACAGAAATGGTTCTATTTTTATATACAACTCCCTCAGTTTTTAGTAATTCCATTTCACTAATAAATTGTTCCAGATATATATCTGAACATACAGGTTTTCCATATCCATGGTACACCCCAATTACAAAAACTTCTTTTTTGCCAATTACGTTACCCAATATAGGCCACAACTGGCTTGCTGAACTTTTAGAAATTGGTATTCCATCTATACCAACATCATTTGCCACTGCTTTCAATTGTTTATTTTCGGATTTCTGAATAAATTTGGTTATATATTTTGCTATGCCGAAATGTGCATATGATCCAGATCCCATAGCAATAATGGCACTTCCGTTTGGCGTGCTTTTGAGTGTGCGGCAATCTTTAGGCAAGTTCGGATGAATTTTTCGTAGAACTGCAAGTAAAGCATTCACCGATTCATTTGTGGGCTTATACTTTACTACCCATTCTGTCATGTCATTTTCCAAAATAAATACCGTTTATTTCGGAACCTCATTGTTGCTGCTGCTACCTAATATAGAACCAGACAATTCACATAAATTTAAATCAATATCCGAGTCACTGTCTACACAACCGTCAGCTGTTGTTATGTTTGCTCTACTGGCACTTGCGTTTATATTTATATCGTCTTTGTCAACAGGTAAAATAACTTTCTCACTTTTTGATTGGGATTCCCCCTTAATAATTTTTTTTGGGAAACCGAAAGATTCTAAAATTTCTAATTCTTCACTGATTTGTCTATAGAAATTTCGTTTAGACATTCTATTATTTACACTCGTAATAAAATCCAAATAAAATATACAAAACCTTAACCTAAAACACTTGAAATTGAATGTATTAAATAAATTATATTTTTTTATCGATTACAAGATAGCAGCTATATGTATTTCTAATCTTCGAACAAAATAATTAAATGATTAAATGAGACGGAATATCTTATGCACGTACAGAAACACAATTGTCAAATTAAGTGGATACACACATTCGCATGAGCATGTATACAAAATGTATATATATTTTTATTTTTGCTTTACCAAAATTTTTTTTTGTGTATGGAATTCCATGCTAAAAATACACTCTTTTGGGTACGTACCCAAAATTGTTTAATGGGTACAGGATGAAACAATAGCCGTGATTCTTGAGGCTCATTGATCCGGATTAGTTCAAATTTTATATGGAAAACACGATCCAAATTTTGTTTTAGATCACAAATTTTGATATTATATCCAGCAAGCCCCTTTGTGTTGTTTCATGAAATATGAACTGAATTGGATCAGATCAAGCGTCAAGAAACACAGCTAATATAGCTTGCGAATTTGTTGCGATGAAAAATCAATTTTTTAACGAGTAACGAAAAACAGTTTTCGAAATTTGTTCAACAACAATGTTGAAATAGAATCCAAAACGCATCCTCATATTACATTGTTACTCCAAAAGCATTTTTTTATGAACGGTTATTTTGGAAAAATAATGCTGGAATTTTTGATCGAACACACTCTTTACTAATTTCTTATTTTCTGTACATACACATACTATCTATTAATAAATTCTTGTTTCTACAAAAAAACAAAAAAAAACACAAGTTAGACCAATTTAAATGTTTTTGCGTTAACTCGATATAATATGTTTTTTTAATATACAAAAAAGCTTCTACAAAATATTAAAATACACTGGTTGGTATGAAAAAAAAATACAAAAAGCTTCTCCTCTATGGAAAGCTCATGGAACAAATGGCGGAATCTTATGGCTCTTATCAGAGCCTCCTTAATATAAGAGCCGTAACATTCCGCCATTTTTTTCTATGAGCTTTCCATAGAGGAGAAGCTATTTGTTCTTTTTCATACCAATCAGTGTATTTTAATATTTTTTAGAAGCTTTTTTGTATATAAAAACATTAATGTTTCGTTTCAATTTTTAATTTGAATGGTTAGTTCAATATTTAGGAAAAGCATATTTTAAAATTGAGTCATATTATGTCGAATTAACGCAAAAATATTTAAATTAGTCTACCACAAAATTTTTTTTTTATTGTAGAAATAAGAATTTGTTTATATGTGTATGTAAGAAATTAATATAGAGTGTTCCATCAAAAATTTCAGCATTTCTTCCCCAAAACAAACGTTGGTTAAAAAACTTTTGAGTAGCTATGTAATATGGGGTTTATTGTGCTCTGGATTCTATTACAACATTGTTGATGAACAAATTTCGAACACGTTCGCTTCGTTTTTTTCGTTATTTGTTAAAAATTTGATTTTTCATCGCAACAAATTTGCAGCCTACATTGTTTCATCCTGTAGTATAAACAAACTGGAGCTTCATAAAATAAAAACATTATATTATAGAGCTTTTCGCAATCAAAAACCAATCAAAAGATGTCGCTAAGTATAAATTAAAGGTAAATATTAGAACCTAAACGTTTGTTAACTAAAATTTAACAATTTATTATGTATACTGCCTGGTTCAATAGATTATTGAAATCTCCTGGAACTGAAAATAACCGAAAACGAGGGAATTGAAATAAGAAAAGAAAAAATTTGGAAAAATGTGACATTTTTCTATTATTGTTTTTCAACTACGATGATAAACATTTTGCGATGAAAAGCTTTATTTATGCCAACCGTTTTATAAATAAAAATTATAATTGTTTTGGGTTTTATTAATTATGTTAAATTATTATATTAAAGATTTCGCGCTTAACTTACAATAATAATGGTTTATTTTCGCAAATAGTTATTTAATTATTTTACAATTTTCTGTAATTTCAAGTAAATTTATTACAGAGACATCTGTAAACGGATTTTCAAATTACAGAAAGCTCGGTTTTGCAATCGAATAAAATTGAAGTTTGTTTGTTTCTACATGGTGATTCATAAAATTTCGTTTCAGCTCACGTTTTCTCTTTAATTTTGTTATAAATGGAGAATGTTTAGATTGCTATTAAGTGCACCGTTCATCTCAAAAATTCTGAGGTGCATGTGACCAGAATTTACCAAATAAGTTACATTTTTATAAAACTAAATTTTAAATTGGATGTAAGAGGAATCCGCGGCACCACCCTTTATTATCTTACTTTATAAACCTACACAACTAAACGGAAAGCTCATTTTATAGAAAATTAATAAATTTATGCTCCGCTTTAGTTTAAATTTACCAAATAAATACTACATTATGATGGCTGATTTTTAAATATGTGTTCTTTGAATAGTTTCTTAAAAATATAAAATTAAAATTTAGATGATTTGTTTAGTTTTTTATTCATAAATTCATGTTCCAAAATTTTCCAATTACTACAGTAATTCAATAAAAGCTTCCCCTCTACTGAAAGCTCTCCTTTTAATATTACGGCTCTTCAAAATCATAGATGGCTCTGCTTTTATACGTTGGAGGCTTTGCTAATACGCAATACGGTTGACATGCGATCGCACCATTTTGAACAGCACTGATTTAATACACTCGCCTGAAGTATAATTCGGCGAATGGGTGTAAGAAGTATTTCTTTTACCGGAATGCAATAATAAGTTGTGCTTAAAACACATATAAAGCACACGGATTGCTTTTGCACTCAAACACACGATGTTTCTAAGATAAACAGTTAGTACAAAATTGATGTTTTTAACAAAATCTATCATCTAATATGATTACCTCCATAAAATGTACACATTATTTCATTGGACACAAAACTACGAGCTGGTTTCGAATTAACGAAATGCTTCTTTGGCATATCGGCTACATTAGCGGCCAGATTGACTGCATTATTAACTTGTTTCACACATTCGATTATTCGGCTCTCGGCAAAATGGATTTGACATAATTAAAACATCAACGAAACGGTTATAAGAGTCGAGTGGCTTATTTTAAAAATCAGTTCGGTAACAATACTGATTTGTCTATCGGTGAATTACAATCTATGATTCATCGACTTCGAATTACGTACTCCAAGTTAGCAATCCTCACTTTTTTTGTTATTAATAACATTATAATTTAACACACCTGATTTTAGTCAAAAACATTTAATTTAATAAAAAAAACGTATTTTAATTTTAGTTTTACAATTTCATTTTATTTAAAGTTTCCACTTTAGAAATATTTTTGACGTTTATCATTTCTCAATGATAGTTATATAATTTCTAGGTTACAATAATTACAAAAGGCAATATTTAACGTTTCGTTAGAAATACTTTGACTGTAACGAAATTACAAGGGACGTATGGTATTTCCCATAAACTAAATAATGGTGGGCACGGCACGTAAATGGATGTGCTAGTTTTTGGATACTGTAGTAAAATTCAATAAAACTTTCATCGATTTTTGTTTTCGATTATCTATACTTTGACAAATGTCAATATCCGATCGTCCAATTCTAATTCGGTTCAATAATGTTTTCGAGCTAGACCCTTCAGGAACAAGTGTAATCCAGTCATCCATCCACAGTCACGTCAGTCTTGTCGTATGACAACTTCCACCTATCCATTTTTGTCGGATATATATATCGGAAATTCTTGTCGTTGCAACATGTGTACGATTTGTCATAAGTGGCATATTTTGAAAAATATTATTTGGAATCGTATATAGCGTTTGATTTTCATTGTGTTCTATCATTATTTACATTGGGTGCAGCTCGGCGACCAAAATTACTTGTAACAGAACCATAACCTTGCAGAGAAAGTAATTGGGCATCACGGGGTTAGACAGTGGAAAAATTTATATTCCAAGTTGAGTATCTGTCGTACAACAATTATACGTGTATGAGCAGCAATTAGTTAAAGGATTGCGCTTGTTCTTGGAGGGTCTAGCTCGAAATCGTTATGAGCCATGTGGCAACAAAACCCCCAGTGCACTTGAAAGGAACTTAAAGAATTATTACTGCATTGATTTAGAATTATATGATCGGATATTGAATTTTGTCGAAAACAAAAATTCGATGAAAGTTTTATTGAATTTTACTACAGTATCCAAGAACTAGCACGGCCACTTATGTGACCATCATTATTTAGTTGATGGGAAATACCATGAAGCAAAAGCCCCTTTTTTCTTCAAGAAATTGCGCCTACCTTAAAATTAAAAATTTTGAATTTTATAAATTCAGAAATTTAGAATTTCGAGCTCTTAAATTATAGCAAATTCACAAGACTAATGAAATAAACCCATCTTTTATACATCCAATAATCTCAAGACCTGCCTTACATATTAATTACAAGGAAGAAAGGTTAAATCGCGTCATATTACAAATTGAATTGCTTTCAACCTCTTCGACTAATTCACTAAACAGTACCAACTCGTAGGTCACCACCGAACCAGCCATCTGTAAATAGAACTCAAAAGTTAACCTTCTCATTATCTTAATTTTTGCTTACCGTTAAAATCACATTTTTGGTGATATAAAAAAATCTTTTTCCTGAGAGTGCGTTACAGTCGGCCGTAACCAAATCCAAAAAACGTTGTGCGTCGCTTGTCCAATATTTTGTTGGAATTTTTCTTAATAACCTAATCGATTTTCTTGACGTTTCATGAACTGATGCCCCAAATAATAAAACACACAATGTTCGAAAAATCAAAAAGATTACTGAGTACCACAGATACAACATGCTCAAGTAAAACTGAATTGGTCTGAAAAGGTAATCGGTTAATATCGTTTAAATTTTAAATGAAACTGAATCAATTACTGATTACTTACTTAAAACTATGGAACAGTTGAAGGCACACATAATACAAATTACTTGCACATACCAGCATAATAAGTAGCGACAAGGCCGAATCCACTTTTCTCAATATATCGACCACATTTAGATAGTGATTTCGAGTATCTAGCCAAAATGTATCACTAATGCTCGATTCAACAGCAGATTGAATTCGATAGTTGATTTGCTCGAAACGAGTTGATATCCCGATGCTAATCACTATAATTATTAAATTTACGAAGTTCCAAGAAAACGTTATCGATAAATTAAGGAACTGAAAAATGTAAATGTTTAAATCTCTACAATTAAATATTTATCTGGTAGCTCACTAAAGTCGGTACAACCAAAAAATTGTTGAATGGTACTACCAGAAATATGTGTGGAAGTTCTTTCACAAAAATGAAGTTTAAATACTCTATATTTTCTATCTCACATACCGTGAACTGCTCGTAGCCATAGGCAGCTGCTGAAATTAGATACAGCACATGTTCTACTAGAAATACATAATGTACACAATTTTTATTCACAGTTTAATAATATTTAATTATTAATTACGTAAGGCAAATATTAAGAATACAGCTGTCACTAGATTAATCTTAGTTTTCAATCTCATGCCTTTGGTTTTATAAGGAGAATCAAGAAAGCAATGTTCATGTTCCTCCCAAAAACATATCAATGAGTGCCACTTTCGCGCTAAGCCATATAATTGACATGTACCTAAAAGACATACAGTTAAAAATAAACAATGTTCAAGCGACCCCATACTGTAATGAAGATTATGGCTTCGTTTAAGTGACAACATTAACAGAATGATTTCCAATGCTATAAACACAGTAGCGTAGATTGTACGAATATTGAACATTTCAAATCGAACATTTCGATAATTTTTATCGAGCACACCGACAATTGGCATCTGGGCAAAACACTGACCGATAGTTAACACACAACCGACAGATTCGTGAAAACTATCATTCTTGATTCGTGTCAAAACTGAAAATACAATTTTTATAATTTTACTAGGATTTCGATTACGATGCACTTAACAATAAGTACTTACATTTTCTAGCCTTTTGTTTTCGTGCCGGAAACAAAACATTTTTTTGAAGGAGCCTCAAAGATTTAGTTCGAATCGTATGCATACCGTATTTGATATTGTGATGTTATTTGTCCAAGGGCTGCCGGCTGCTACTGCTTTTGCTAATCAAAACAGCATAAAATGGCATATATCGCTGAATATGGAAACACAATAAATCAATAGGAGACAATCAACACGCTACTAAATACATAAATGCTAGTTTTCGTCACGATTTTATGGTTTATTATTATGTGTAATTTAATCTAACAAACCCATCAAGAACTTATAAAACATTTTTATTTGAATTAGAAACAATCAAACTGCATTTAACGTATTTTGTTTAGAGCCACCCAGGGGTCTAGGGGCCCCAGTACAAATTTATGTAAAACACTTCCAAACATCACAAAATTTTGACCGTCTATACCGTTATATGAAATTAGTGGCATGCTTGAATCCGATGCGTCAAGGAGGCCCTCCTTATACGTTACCACACCATTCATCCAACCGGTTTCAAACATTGGGTAGGGATTGAAGGGATCGAGTTTCTGGGTGTGGTGTTTCATACAAATATTTTCCAAAATGGAAGCACCTCAGTGAACAGAAGAGCCGACTGTTGACCCTCAAATATTGTACAAAGCCTAATTGAATAGATCCGTTGAAACAAATTGAATGGACTCAAAAGAATATTTATTAATTTAAAATTAATTAATTTGGATTTAATAATAATATTTTTGCAATTTTTAAGCTGTTTTTTGACATTTAAAATGGTGAAGCTTAATCAAATAAATGAAATAAAAAAAAATACTTTAGGCTAAATATTTGACTAACTCGATTTTTTAATTATTTTAATAAATAAAAAGTCATAAAATAATATAAACATAAATTCAATTTGGCAAGTTTTGGCTTTTCTAATACATGGAGTGTGTATTTCACTGCGGAGAATGCACGACATCGAGCAGATTCACCACCAGCCACAACATTGACAGCATTCTTCACATTAAACCAAAATTATGAATTCGTTAGGACATTGCTATACTCAGAGGTGCCATCATAACTTCAATGGAACGCAATAAAAATTTCAAAGACGGAAACATGCATTGAACAACCGATGCATTGAGTAGATTGTTTTCCGTTCATCTCAACTATGCAGAATGCTCTTACTTGCGATTGGGGATTGCAACAATTGAGGGTAGTTGGTGCCCATTTATGCCAAACTTATATGCGCTTCACCATGCCAAAAATTAAACTGGAAAATGATACACATTCAGATACATCACTAGCAGACACATAAATCACTTGCAAATCGCACCAAATTTGCACTGTATTTTCCATCATTTTGACAACTTGCTTCACGTCTAATCCGAAGGATTTGTGGGAACAATGCAAAGATCAAATGAGTGAAGATATTTTACATCGAGTGCGCAAAGCCAGCAACAACACAAGCATGTAGTCTCAACGGGAATGTATAATGAAGCGCTAATCAGGATTGAGGACAAATGTTTATCAATCGTCAACAGAACGTTCCTTCAATTAGGAATGGTTTCATCGAATCGATTAGCAGACGCTGTATACGATCGAGATTTGCACAGAGAGTAGCAGTTTAATGTCAATGAGCTGCAAACACTAATTCAAACACATCTGCCAAAACTGACGACACAACAGCACAATGTATATAATAGCCTGTGCTGACATGTTCTACCACCACATTTTCGATACTTTATCGAAGATAATGTCTCGCTTTTTTAGAGATTTTGCTGACACTATTTCACATTTTATATCATTTACCAGGTTGCTAGATTGAAAAATTGTGATATTCTACTCCATTTCTATCACGAAATAATTTGTTTTCGATACTTGAACGAAATTAGAGAAAGGCAATTTGTTCGCATTTGTACATAGTAGGTTGTGATAGCAATAGAAAATAAATATTTCATAAACGAAACAGTTGTCCATTTTAGTTAAAGAAAGCGAGATATAATCTTCGATAAAGTATCGAAAATGTGATGGTAGAACATGTCAGCACTGGACAGACTGCGGATTAGGTAAACTGGTTTAGCAAAATTCAATCAAACACCCTATTAAAAAATTTGAATTTGCTAGTAGATTTTTGATTTTTCGTAGTGTGTCAAACTGAATTGAATTTTATTTCCTAGATTACTTGACCGAATTTTGCTAATCCATCCTCAGTCTGTCCAGGCTATAACCGCATTATGCATGCGATTTCACAACAAATTGCCCGTTTGTTTTTCCTCGATACACCCGGTGGAACAGGCAAAACATTTCTGTTTTCATTGGTTTAGACGACCATTCGCTCACAAAATAGCATTGCATTGCCCGTCGCATCTTGTTACGAGTTCACGTTTGACGTATTTTGTTTCACTACAGTGTGATCTGTTCTCGAGCATTTGGTACTTTTAATACTAATATTTTTTTTTTTGCTGTCGCATTGTAAATACCTCTTTGTTTATTGGTTCCCGTTTTTCTCGATGTGGTGGTGTCGCGTGAGTGTCGTATAAATGTAGGAGCGAGACCGATGTGGACCGGGTGTATGTGTGCAATAGCAACAGGTATAGAGTCTAGGTATAGAGTGTTTTTCGGGTTGTTTTTTCTTTGTATGCGAGATTTTTTTTTTTTTTTTTTTTTGTAGAGGCAGTCTGGTTTGGAATTTGACGTAAATAAGTTGAGCATATTTTGAAACTTTAAAAAAGTTTAGTTAAAATTTAATAATGGAGGGTCGATAAAAGAATCGTCCAAAAATAAAGTTTTTTTGTGACCTAATGCTGCCCATACACGGTGCAACTTGGTTGTACTACTGGTCTGCAGACTAGTCAAGTTATATCGTTTGTAGGGCAGTTGTACAACCATTTTGAAGGTTCGAAGCTAGGTTGCAAGAAAATCAAAAAAATTTGATTTTTATAGGCGGAGTCAGTGGTTGTACGACCAAGTTGCAATATGTGTGGACAAGTTGTACAACTTAAATGACATTTTATGTTTATTGGGAATTTTAATACCGTTATTGACAAAGATTATAACTAAACCACATAAAACGAGCTAAATATTTTATTAAAAAAGAATAAGTTTTTTAATTGAAATGGCTGTAGTTAATAATCGGTTGTGGAGAGACTTTTTCGAAGAATTCGAACAATGTCCAGAATTATGGAAAGTTAAAAGATCTGTGTACAAAAATAAAGATAAAAAGCATGGGAGAAATTGTTAACCAAATATAAAAACTTAGATAGTGAGGCTACAATTTCAAGTTTAACGAATAAAATAAACAACATAAGAAGCTGCTATCGCCGCGAACTTAATAAGGTTATAAAAAGTGAGAAATCTGGAGCTGGTGAGGATGATGTATACGTCCCATCATTGTGGTATTTTGAAATTTTATAT
Source organism: Nephrotoma appendiculata (assembly GCA_947310385.1). NCBI lineage: Eukaryota > Metazoa > Arthropoda > Insecta > Diptera > Tipulidae > Nephrotoma > Nephrotoma appendiculata. Next base: position 240,823,907 of record OX371223.1, on the reverse strand, counting down.
TTCCTAAGGGACAATGAAATCCCAACTGCTGGAATTTCAAGTGTGGATACCGATGATGATGTAGAGGAAATTGAAGTAAGTTATACATTTTAAAGATATTTCACATTACTGTTAAATTTCTATTTAAGCTTGAAACAACCCTCCCAGTTTCCAAAAAAATATGTCGAAATAAAAATATTCGGGACGAATTTTTGCAACCAGCTGTCGATCATTTAGTTCGACTTAAAACTAAAAAAGATGTGTCAGAAATATTTGCTGAAGGATGGGCAACATCTTTCAAAAAACTGAATAATAGACAGAAACTTTATGCCAAAAAAGTCATAGATGAAATTTTAATAATGGGACAATTAAACGAGCTGACACTTAACACAGTTTCTCCATTGCCCAGTTCCAGTAGTTCATCACGCGCTGATTGTAGATGCTCAACACCTTACACATCAAATCAATTGCCTAGTACCAGTAGTTTTTCCCGTCCTGATTCTGGATGTTCAACACCGTATACATCAAATCAATTGCCTAGTACCAGTAGTTTTTCGCATGCTGATCCTAGATGCTCAACAATTTATGCATCAAACCCACTACCAAGTACCAGTAATTCTTCACGAGCTGATGACTCTAGATGTGTAAAACCTTATACATCAAATCACATCGTTGTTGAGGAAATTGTTCCTGTTAATTTTAATATTTCTAGTTCATCACAAAATCCAAATCATATAACTTTTAATGATCTTTTTAATGACAACCAATACTCATAAAAAATTTTAATAAAAATATTATTGTTTTTTCTATGTTTAAAACTGTTTATTTTTATGAATATAAAAAAAGTACAAATAATTACAAACATTTATTCGGTGCTATGCAAACGATTGACAACTTCGCAGAAATCGTTTCTCACGAGCTTAGCTTGTGATGATGAGTTTCTTGATGCCGCTGGTTGCATTTGCAATAATGTTTCTGAAAGCCGAAACGTTCCTCCCGATTCATTTCTAGAGTATAGAACGCCTCTACTCTATTTTAAAAAATTATGTAAATAGCAACAAGCTATCACAATCTTCGTTACTTTTTCAGGAGAAAGAGTAATATTTGTTAAAAGAACTCTAAATCTAGTAGCCAAAATGCCAAATGCATTCTCTACTTTTACTCTCGCAGAACTCAAATTTTTGTTAAACAGTTCCTGTTCTTTTATCAGATGATTACCACTGAATGGTTTCAGTAAGTTCTCTTCCAGAGCAAAGGCATCATCGCCTACTAGAACATAAGGTAACTTCCGGCCCGATTCGATTTCGATAATACACAGTTTCAGGTTCAGGAATATTTAATTCTTGGTTTAGTAATTTTTGGTAAAATTTTGTATTATTAAATACACCACCGTCTGATATCCTACCATTTGCTCCTACATCAATCATTATAAATTCGCTATCGGTATTGACAATAGCCATAAGAACAATACTATACTGTTTTTTTAATTTAAATAGTAGGAAATAGATTTCGCTGGTTTTCTAATATTTATATGCTTGCCATCAATGGCACCTATACAATGAGGAAAATCAGGGTATCGATTTCACAAAATCGATATACAGATTTTTTTTCAAATTCGTTGGATATTTTTTCCAATCATCAGAGGTAGCTGGAATCTGTACTTTAAGAAAATTATGTTAGTAAAATATTATGCAACTAATTATTTTGGTAAAACTCACCTTAATATAATCACTTTCACTCATATTTATAATTTCGTTTTTTAATTTTACTTAAATAATTTTGACTTGGAATAATTTTACTTGATAGGTATTTACTTATAACGGGTGATTTTTTAAGAGCTTGAGAACTTTTTTTTAAAAAAAAACGCATAAAATTTGCAAAATCTCATCGGTTCTTTATTTGAAACGTTAGATTGGTCCATGACATTTACTTTTTGAAGATAATTTCATTTAAATGTTGACCGCGGCTGCGTCTTAGGTGGTCCATTCGGAAAGTCCAATTTTGGGCAACTTTTTCGAGCATTTCGGCCGGAATAGCCCGAATTTCTTCGGAAATGTTGTCTTCCAAAACTGGAATAGTTGCTGGCTTATTTCTGTAGACTTTAGACTTGACGTAGCCCCACAAAAAATAGTCTAAAGGCGTCAAATCGCATGATCTTGGTGGCCAACTTACCGGGCCATTTCTTGAGATGAATTGTTCTCCGAAGTTTTCCCTCAAAATGGCCATAGAATCGCGAGCTGTGTGGCATGTAGCGCCATCTTGTTGAAACCACACGTCAACTAAGTTCAGTTCTTCCATTTTTGGCAACAAAAAGTTTGTTAGCATCGAACGATAGCGATCGCCATTCACCGTAACGTTGCGTCCAACAGCATCTTTGAAAAAATACGGTCCAATGATTCCACCAGCGTACAAACCACACCAAACAGTGCATTTTTCGGGATGCATGGGCAGTTCTTGAACGGCTTCTGGTTGCTCTTCACTCCAAATGCGGCAATTTTGCTTATTTACGTAGCCATTCAACCAGAAATGAGCCTCATCGCTGAACAAAATTTGTCGATAAAAAAGCGGATTTTCTGCCAACTTTTCTAGGGCCCATTCACTGAAAATTCGACGTTTTGGCAGATCGTTCGGCTTCAATTCTTGCAGGAGCTGTATTTTATACGGTTTTACACCAAGATCTTTGCGTAAAATCTTCCATGTCGTCGAATAACACAAACCCAATTGCTGCGAACGGCGACGAATCGACATTTCACGGTCTTCAGCAACACTCTCAGAAACAGACGCAATATTCTCTTCTGTACGCACTGTACGCATTCGTGTGGTTGGTTTAATGTCCAATAAAGTAAACTGAGTGCGAAACTTGGTCACAATCGCATTAATTGTTTGCTCACTTGGTCGATTATGTAGACCATAAATCGGACGTAAATCGCGAAACACTTTTCGAACCGAACACTGATTTTTGTAATATAATTCAATTATTTGCAAGCGTTGCTCGTTAGTAAGTCTATTCATTATGAAATGTCAAAGCATACTGAGCATCTTTCTCTTTGACACCTTGTCTGAAATCCCGCGTGATCTGTCAAATACTAATGCATGAAAATCCTAACCACAAAAAAATCACCCTTTATTTGGATAAACAAAAATTGTATACGCTCACTATAAAAAATAAAATATTTTGACTGTTTATACTTTCTATGTTTTCAAACTTGTTGTACAACAAGTTGCAAAGTGTGTGGTGTAGTCTGCAGAGGCAGACTAGTCTACATACCAGTTGTACAACCAAGTTGCACCGTGTATGGGCAGCATAAGAGCGAAGTAAAGCTAAAGTATTAAATTGAAAAAAAAACGGGAAATTTATAAAAATAAAAAACAATATTTATGGAAAATTAAATTGAATGTGTTTAATTTTGAAAGTGAGTTTTGTTTTTATTGCATTCTCCAAGTTGTGGAATTTTCTGTACAATTTTAAGGATTTTCATGCAAGAGTGGAAATATTTTATTGCGTTTCCCTATTCTTTTGTTTTTGTGGAAAAACTGTAGCGATTGAGAGTAAATATGCAACGTCGAGAAATTCTAACCGGGTTTGATTCAACGGTAGTGGTTAAAATTAAACATTATACAACAAATAAAACAGCTGGTGACGCATACCGCAATCTACGCCCGTATAATGGACGAGAAGTAGCTAGCCGCATTTACGATTAATGGCGGAATACGCCCAGCGGTCCTGGCGTGGCACGTGTGGCACAACGGCTACAAGGCCGCAACATTTACGGTTTAAGGCGAACCAACGCCCAGGATCAACGGTCCGGGTGTTATAACCACCTGTGGCACGACGGCTAGAAGGCCGCAACATTTACGTTTTTTTTGTGAGGCAAACGCCCCACTTATTTTGTCGGCCGATCAAGCCCAAGTTTATGGTTTACGGGTGGCCGCTTGAGGTCCCTCCATTTTTTGGATATCGGAGAGATGCCCCACAACGCACGGGTAGTGTCTATTCGTCTATTCGTTACTTTTTTTGTAACGCACGGGTAGCCAACCGGCTAGTCGCTATTTTTAGTATCGAAGAGAGGCCCCGCCACGGATAGCCCACCAGTTATTCCTTTTTTTTGGTTACCGGTGACCATCCTACACCACCTTACAGAGCGACCTTATTGAAGGTCAAAGATACGATGTTTTTTTTATTTTATTTTCATTGTTGTAAATTATAATTTATTTTTGGTTCACTTGATTTTTTTTATTTAACAAAGTCATTGAAGTTGGCCCGAAAAATCATCCCGAAATTTTTTGGTAAGTTTCCTCGCTAAAGTGTAGTCAGCCCGAAAAGTGTAAACATTGAAAAAGTGTAGTCTCATCCCGAAAAAGTGTAATCTCATCCCGAAAGTGTAGATACATTTTTCATGGAAAAATTGATATTATTTTATTACCATATTATTAGTATGATTTTTTTTATTATACTCGTATGTACTTATTAAACCAATTGATAAATAATAGGTATATACATAAATGAAAGATAATTTAAAAAAAGCTCTAAACGACAGAGCTCAAGTAATAATTTCATAGAGTAAAGTTATACATAGACAAAATATGATCTTAATTGTCTACACCCGATACTAGAGATAAATATATGTAGTGGCATATACGGCTATATAAGTCCTGGCCATACCTAATAACCCTGGGCAACACAGGCCCATATCATGACGATAAGATATAAATTTATAAATATTTGTTGATCGTATTAAGATAAAATCTTAAATTTTCTAGAGCCGATACTAGAGATAAATATGTGTAGTGGCATATACGGCTATATAAGTCCTGGCCATACCTAATAACCCTGGGCAACACAGGCCCATATCATGACGATAAGATATAAATTTATAAATATTTGTTGATCGTATTAAGATAAAATCTTAAATTTTCTAGAGCCGATACTAGAGATAAATATGTGTAGTGGCGTATACGGCTATATAGGTCCTGGTCATACCTAATAACCCTGGGCAACACAGGCCCATATCATGACGATAAGATATAAATTTATAAATATTTGTTGATCGTATTAAGATAAAATCTTAAATTTTCTAGAGCCGATACTAGAGATAAATATGTGTAGTGGCATATACGGCTATATAGGTCCAGGTCATACCTTATAACCCTGGGCAACACAGGCCCATATCATGACGATAAGATATAAATTTATAAATATTTGTTGATCGTATTAAGATAAAATATTTATAAATTTATAAATATTTTAATATTATTTATAAATATTTATAATTCAACAAATATTTATAAATTTATATCTTATTGTCATGATATGGGCCTGTGTTGCTCAGGGCTATAAGGTATCACCAGGACCTATATAGCCGTATATGCCACTACACATATTTATCTCTAGTATCGGCTCTAGAAAATTTAAGATTTTATCTTAATACGATCAACAAATATTTATAAATTTATATCTTATCGTCATGATATGGGCCTGTGTTGCCCAGGGTTATAAGGTATGACCAGGACCTATATAGCCGTATACGCCACTACACATATTTATCTCTAGTATCGGCTCTAGAAAATTTACAATTTTATCTTAATACGATCAACAAATATTTATAAATTTATATCTTATTGTCATGATATGGGTATGTGTTGCCCAGGGTTATAAGGTATGGCCAGGACCTATATAGCCGTATACGCCACTACACATATTTATCTCTAGTATCGGCTCTAGAAAATTTAAGATTTTATCTTAATACGATCAACAAATATTTATAAATTTATATCTTATCGTCATGATATGGGCCTGTGTTGCCCAGGGTTATTAGGTATGGCCAGGACTTATATAACCGTATATGCCACTACACATATTTATCTCTAGTATCGGCTCTAGAAAATTTACAATTTTATCTTAATACGATCAACAAATATTTATAAATTTATATCTTATCGTCATGATATGGGCCTGTGTTGCCCAGGGTTATTAGGTATGGCCAGGACTTATATAGCCGTATATGCCACTACACATATTTATCTCTAGTATCGGCTGTAGAAAATTTAAGATTTTATCTTAATATGATCAACAAATATTTATAAATTTATATCTTATCGTCATGATATGGGCCTGTGTTGCCCAGGGTTATTAGGTAAGGCCAGGACTTATATAGCCGTATATGCAACTACATATATTTATCTCTAGTATCGGGTGTAGACAATTAAGATCATATTTTGTCTATGTATAACTTTACTCTATGAAATTATTACTTGAGCTCTGTCGTTTAGAGCTTTTTTAAATTATCTTTCATTTATGTATATACCTATTATTTATCAATTGGTTTAATAAGTACATACGAGTATAATAAAAAAAATCATACTAATAATATGGTAATAAAATAATATCAATTTTTCCATGAAAAATGTATCTACACTTTCGGGATGAGATTACACTTTTTTCGGGATGAGACTACACTTTTTCAATGTTTACACTTTTCGGGCTGACTACACTTTAGCGAGGAAACTTACCAAAAATTTCGGGATGATTTTTCGGGCCAACTTCAATGACTTATTTAACAGCGGTGTTCGTGCACACGACCAAGGTCTCTTCCCAAAAATTTTGGAGGCGGGTATTTTATTTAAATTTTTTTTTATGGATTTTGGTTTTCCGCTTCTCGTCAGTTATCTTTTCTTCTTTTGTTGTTATTTTTAATAAAATAAACTACTAAGTTTGTATCGGTTCGGTATGGTGGGAGGAGAGACTTCATTCTGTATCGGATACGCACGTCGAATTTTGGTGGAAATCCGATTTTTGTTATTTTTAATTTGGTTTTTTTTTAAACTATCTGTAAGCACGGTGTAAGCTAGAAACATCGCAAGCCTCAAAACCCCATCGACCCAATCATTTCTCCTTGAGATCTAGCCGGCAAAACCACCGTGTGAGGCCTCTTCCAGCTTAGTTGATATCTGCGGATCGGCTGCTGAGCCGCCCGTAACAATCTTCTAGCATTGCAGCAACTCTTTTAGATGGAGGTAGAACCCTGCATTCAAATTGCCATTGAACATGCAATTTACTGAGACACCCACATTTAACACAAAAAAGAATTCAGGAATGGAAAAAGTTTTGCAAACATGTAAATTAATAGTATGGGATGAATGCATAATGGCCCACAAAAAATCATTGAGGGCAATCAATTGGTCGCTCCAAGATTTAAGAGGTAATAGAGAGCCATTCTTAGAGCCATTCGGTGCACTCATAATCACAGAAAGAAATTACTTATCTAGTTAAATAATAGTTTTAATTTAAACTAAACTCAAAAAAAATAGTCGTGTTTTATTTATCACTATTATTAAATTTAACAAGTGCACCTCGCACCATCCGCAACAACTAGCGACTCTAGACGTCGGTTTTTACCACACAGGTGAGTGATTTTTTTAAACAAAAGTGTAATTTTTTTTTTATTGGAATTTAAAACAAGTGCATGAGTGTTTAGTATTTAATAAATTTAATAATATAATTCGACGTGTCTTGTGACATAGTGGACCCCACGCGTGGTAAGCGCACTATATTCACAAATCATCCCAATCCCCTGGTCGATTTTTAGAAGCCACGTTTGTTCTTTTATTTCAAAAAAAAAACGCCATTTAGTGTGTGGACATTTTATTTAATAAAAGTTTTTTTTTTAAACGAACCATGGAAAAAAACGGTGACAACAAAGACGTTGTACATGATGAACCAAATCGTCAGGAACAAGTGTCCTCAGCCTGAATTAGCCACGTCAAAATAATTGATGCGGCTACCAGCACTCTGTGAGAATAACCCGAAAACTTGGTTCATATCAGCAGAGGTTATGTTCGAAGCGAACAAGATCACCGAGGACAGACACAAGTTTCCGCACACAGTGTAGGCCCTATCAGAAGCACAAGCGGAGTAGCTCGACTACATTCTACAAGACCCTCCAGGTAACAACAAGTATGATATGCTCAAGAAAAGCTACTCAATGTCTGAGGAGCGTAGATTAGAAACAATCTTGAGCAAAGTCAGATATGGTTATCAGAAACCTTCGGATGTATGTACATCGAATAAGAACGTTGGCCGGCCAACGTCATTACAAGACTATGGATCAGGCAATTTCCTGATTTCATACAAACAGCATTGGTCCCTCAACAAGAAAAACCAGTATAGGATATTGCTGCGGACGCGGACTCAGAGCTTGAGTTCAATGATAAGCGAAACGCGAAAATCAAGCTCAAAGATACACGCACCAAACTCTAGCTTTTGCCATATAGTAAACGCGCTATTACAAATTAGCACCCAGCTGGTGAAGCTTGAGAATAATACATACACTTAGCCACGACCGTCGCGTTCTTAATCAACTTGGAGACGAACACTGTCTCCAGTTAGAAATCAAACATCGCAATCACGCCAAGGAAGTTTAATGAAAACAAACAACAAACACTCACTAAGATACCAATTTCCACGTAACTGGTATTGGTATCACGCAAGATTTCTGCAGTGAACACTATCTTCTTACAGAACATCAGAAGAGCGATATGCACAATGTTCACATCCGTGGACACGCAGACTCGCTGTATTGGTAAAATGTTAAACATTCAATACATGAGCCTTGTTCATCATTTCGAGATGGGGCTAACTGATTTAAACAAGGCTCATGTATTAAATGTTTAATGTCGAACTCTAAGCCAAATAACATCCAAATAACAATATTTGGCTTAGAGTAGTAGAACATCCGTGGACACGCAGACTCGCAGCATTGGTAAAACTTAAAACATTCAATACATGAACCTTGTTTATCATTTCGAGATGGGGCTAACTGGTTTAAATAGGTCAAAGTATCCCCTTTTGAACGTATATAGTCACTATGCGAGCCAATCTCTGAGATTTTTACTATTTTTGCCCTTTCGAACGTACACTCCCGAGCATTTGATTATAACCACTTTAAATTTTGCCCTAATTCTTCATGTGGTTGTTGTATTATTAAAATTTTTTTTTTTTGTCTTTTTCTCTTGTATACTAGCTGATGAGGGAGAAGTTAAAATAAAACAATGGAACATGGTCAATTCAAATTTTATATTTTGCGAATATTTAAACATGAGCACTTGATTATAACCATTAATTGTTTAAAAACTTTGAAAGACTGAAATGCTTGAAAATTATTTCAGTTGTTTTTTTTTTCTATTGCTGCGATTTATTTCCCGTCATTATTAATAAAAAATTTCCAATTTTATAACAATGGGTACCGATTAAAATTGGTCGAAATCATGTGACAATCAATAATTATCTAAATAATCAAGAAAATTATGGGAAAACCCGTAAAGGGCGCACATCAAGAGCAACAACAGAACGAGAGCGTAGGTTAATTTTACGCGCTGCGTCGAATTCTGCTGCTACCGCTCGCAAAATAAAAGATAAAGTTGGAACTTTAGCCAGTATCTGGACTGTACGCAGAGTAATTAAACAGTGTCTGCATCTTAAACGGAAAAAGTTATGAAAACATTTACTTCAGCGCCATAAAGATGCTAGATTAGAGTACTGACACATTTTAATTGGAAGAAAAAATGGCATCAGGTGATATTTTCTGATGAAAATAAATTTAATTTGGGTGGACCTGATGGGTTTCAGTATTACTTCCATGATTTGAGGAAATCTAAGCAGTTTCTGTCTGGTCATCATACCGCTGTTGGTACAGTTGAAACAGAAATTACGTTGAGCATAGGAGTAACCCTGTTTCATGTAAGGGTGCTATTTCCTAATCAACGTAATAATTATGGTTATGTAGTGTAGTAAAAATTCAGCAATCCGTTTTGTCGTTAACCAAAATCAATAATTTTCATCAGCTGGGATTCTTCTTGTACTTGTTTTGACATTACAAACACACACAAAAATTGTTTTGTACTTGCAAATTAATTGCTAAGGAATTACAAATTGACATTCTATTAAGTGCTTTCATTGTGGAATCGTAATTCAAATATAAGTGAAAGTAAATTTAATAGTGCTTAAAAATACTGTGTTTGTAAATACTGTGTTGGTTAAATTGAGTTACTAATTATAATCATCTATCATATTTTTTATTGGAATTTATGAGATACCGAACGACTATAAAGTACATTATATCCCAAATATATTGATACACCACGTACCAAAACCATTAAGGTAAACAAGTTAATTCTACAATTGATTTTCGTATAATTAAATAACGCCGTTTTCTGTATTTATGTCCGTCGGTTTCTATAGGAAGTAGTGACACATATCGCGGATAGTGGCACAACCGTTGATTATTAGATGCAGGGTGTCCAACCGAAAATCGCTTCTTGTAGTTTAGTTTTACTAACTGGCGGTACATATATACCAATTGGACCTAATTATTCCAGAACAGCGACGGTGGTGAGATGGCGTGATAGAGTATCCGCCACCGTCCAAACAAAATTTACGCGCGCTGAAAATTCCGCTAAAAGAAGAAAAAAACCGTGTGTAGCATAGATTTCGGTCTACTTGAGTCAAGGTCGTTCACCTACAAATACCATTTCCACTTAAGTGATAAATTTTATTTTGTGGTAAAGTGACGTAGAAAACCGTCTGATTACTTAAAATTCTTATTAATAATGTTATTAGTGTAATGTATGAAATTCAAATATTTAAAAGTACAAAAATTAATACTTTTATGTAATTCATATAAATTTATATTTTGTTTTCGGTATAATTATAATTTGTTTAGTATTTTTTTTTATTTATTAAAATAAGTTTCATTGTGAATTTCTTAAAGTTATTCCTAACATTTGATGTGTGTAATCAATTAAATTAAATTATTTTTTTTAGCAATTTAAATTTTGGTAGATAGCCATAGTCGTACAGCATCCATCTGTAAAGCGCTTTGCCAGTGTGTTGGGGTGAGTGATTTAAATGTTTTTATTTTTGTTTGGGAAGATTAACCTCCCATTTAATTTGATTATTTAATTCCACCACTCTTTAAAATTAATCTGTTTAGAATTTTGAAAATGATTTCCTTTTCTTGATATTTAATTGATTTAAATGAATAAATTATGTTTATAGTTATGAGCGAAAGTGTTTTAAGAGGGGGGAAAATGGAAAGGACAACAGAGAGCGTATGAGGTACCATGCGCCTGCTTAATTTTTGTGTTGGTTATCATTTTTGCTTCGGAATCCAAAAAGCAGCTTCTAAAGATTCGTCAAGGTTCTCCCACCCCCCCCCCCCCCTCCCCCCACTACTCACATGCAGACTTCAGTTGGCGGACCAATGGCTGCTCGGAGAACAAAAGATTGACGATTTTCTGTTAACGGAATTTACTGTAAAAGTTCCGTTACACCGTCATGGTATGGGCTGCAATTTCATTTCATGGCGCCATCGATTTGGTTGTTTTGGAAGGTCGGCAGACCTCAGCGAACTACATTGAACTATTAGAAAATAATACAGAAAATTAATTTCCAAGAAATGTTCAATGGCCAACAATGGATTTTTCAACAAGATAACGCGCCCATTCATACAGCAGGACGTGTTAAACAATAGTTTGCACACAATAACGTGAAAGTTCTGGACTGGCCAGCTGTATCTCCCGATCTCAACACAATCAAAAATTCGTGGGGATGGTTATCGCGCAAAATGTATGCAGAAGGAAGGCAATTTCAAAATAAGGATGGGCTGATTGCTGCAATTGCAGATGCTTTCGAGCAAATACCATTAAATTATGTACAGAACCTGTTTAATTCCTTATCAGTTAGAGTTTTTGAAGTTGTACTCAAGAATGGGGGACCTACACATTATTAACAATAAAAAAAAATTTAAATCAACCGAAATATTCGCAAAATATAAAATTTGAATTGACCGTGTTCCTTTGTTTTATTTTAACTTCTCCCTCATCAGCTAGTATACAACAAGAGAAAAAGACATTAAAATAAAATTATAATAATACAACAAACACATGAAGAATTAGGCCAAAATTTAAAGTGGTTAAAATCAAATGCTCGGGCGTGTATATAGTCACTATGCGAGCCAATATCTGAGATTTTTCCTATTTGGTGTATCATTTTATACAGTATTAGTTGACCCGGCGAACTTCGTACCGCCTCAAAATCAATTAATGTTGTTAAAAGTTATTATAGCTAATTAAATTAAGTCTTTTATTAAGATAAAATGAATTTCTCTCTCTCTCTCTCTCTCTCTCTATCTGGCACTATATCCCATCAAGGGATTTGGCGCCTCAAATGAGGTTTCATAATCATATTTTCATTTCGGATAATGAGTGATTAATTCATTGATCCTAAACCAGCCGTGCAATTTTTTCCTTGTCACTACCGGGAATCGAACCCGAGACCTCCGGGGCGGATAAAATGAATACTCCAAATTAATTAAATTCAATCAAAATGAAATATATTTTAATTACATGTAATTCACGTGGCAGCAAGGGTTTCGTTTTATTGAATTGATTCGAAATGATTCGTGTAGCATTGTTGCACTACTCTCTTTTAAACTATTTGCTGGGTGGGTTGCAATAGGGGCGATTCCCTTCAGTAAAACATCTTGTGATATCCGACATTTTTTGTTTTATTGTCAGGTGCGAGAACTAACAAAGCGGATGGTTTGCCGACACGTGAACATGCTACGTACAATTGGCCGTGAGAGAAACATTAATTTTCGAGATTTAGGCCACAAAAACTCAAGGATGGGTCTTGTGATTTGTTAATCATCATGGCGAATGCAAGATGAATGCGGTTAAACTCGAATGGCATATTGGTTGGGATCATCAGAATTCTCGGAATGAGAACTTCCTCACCTTTGAGCATAATGATTACCGGCACCGAACCAACTTTCAGTTGTAAAGTGCCAGCCAGATCCAATGAGTTTAAAAATTCAGTTGGATAGTTGATTGCTTCGTCTTTGTTGGTCACACGATAGATAATGTCGATAGATTTGAACAAATGAAGTGGACCGACGATTAGATTTTGAATTGTGAAATTTATGTGATCCGCATTTTTGTTGTTTGCCGCAAGAATTACTTGTTCACTCACCCAATTGTGATTTTTGTGGTTAGTAATGATGTTCAGGAACACTTTGTTGATGAGCTCGTCCTTCGTTGAGACAAAATTGCAAACGTTCTGAGGAAACGAAATCAATCCGTTCGATTCGTCGACCGGAACACGGCCATTACCAATAGTCAGCAATTGCTTGGAGAAATCTTCGGCAGATGGATCGTTTAACCACAGACAATCAAATTAAATTTTTCGTTCGAGCTAAAAAATTAAAACAAAATATATTTCTGATAATTCCAATGCCATCGTTGTATCTGTCATTTTTCGTTAAACTGTGTATACGTATACGCAAAAAACAAATTTTTTTTGGTTGTTTTCGGCTATTTACAGAAAATGAACCCGCAGTTAAATTACATCCAATTACATAGGATAAAATATCTCTTTTAGGTTGTCTCTGGTTTAACAATGCAACTCGCTTGTTTCTCGTCAGGTGAAGTTTCATCACATAGCGCCACGCAGAGTCGATGATTTGAGGCAAGCGTTTATTTCATCGACAGCGGTCGATCTTGGAATCACTGGTATTTTTTAACGGAAACCGCTGGACGGTTGCATAATTGCGCCTCCAAAACATCTTGAGTTATTACGTAGATCTTTCATAGTTCGATTGAGTGCTTCCAATGCACATTTGTGCGCTATTGAACATTCATAATCGATGATGGTTTTACTTGCTACCAAAACTTTCGCCATTGCTGAGTATTTCGCAGCCGATTGAAGGTTTAACGGCCAAAATCAATGACATGAGGAATGCCTTCCCAGTTCCACCGGGCGCATCGAAGAAAAATAATCCACCATTTCCATCATGAATTATATAGCTAAGAAGATAAAATAAAAAGATTGGATTTAAAAAAATACTAATTGGCATGCAGCCTCCAGTCGGATTAGAATCCAGTACCTTGCGGCCCAAGCGCCGAAGTTTTAACCACTGCACCACTCTTCACATACAAACTACACCTACAAAATGTATATAAAAAAAGGTTCTTTATTAGATTTTTGGGTTTTTCCTTTTGAGTTTTTTCCGACTTTTCTTTTTCCTAAACCACCACTGTATTGAGACGAACAAAATAAAAAAAAACAAAATGTACTAAATGTATGAGAAAATGAATTTTCTTGATAAATTTTTTTTTGTGAATTTTTCCAATGTTTTAATAGTTATTATGCTATTCGGAACAGAGTCAAATCCAACAAAACAAAGATCATAAAAATCGGTCCAGCCGTTCTTGAGTTATAAATGGTGTAAACCCGACTTTGTTTTATATATATATAGATGGTACGTGATTTATTGAAAATTTTATAATAATGAGCATTTTAGATTTTTTAATGTTAAACAATTTCTTTTGTTTTATCAAAATTTATTATAAATATTGTTTCGATTTTAATATAAAATAAATACACTGTTAAAATTGCACACTTCCAACGATTTTTATCCAAGAAATAAAATTGTGTCCAAAAACTTCACAAAGAACACTTGCGTAAATTTTTGTCCAAAAACTTTTGTCCAAGACTTCATTGTTGGTCACCAAAATTGTTTTTTCGTATCATTGCATTCGTGCTTAACACAATTTTGCCTGTACGTAAAAATATTGCTTCTTATCTACCGCTTCTTGTATGGAGTTTTGATTTTTACAACTATGTAATTCTAATTCTATTTCATTGTATGTTTGATAAAGGTAACTGAAATCGGTCAATCGGGGTTGTAATGCAGTTAATGTTGTTCCCTCCTTGATTGCTTTGGCAAAAGTTGATATTGATTTGATTTGCCCAATAAAGGCCCCCCCCCATTTGCCCAATAAATATCGCACCTTTCCATCGAGAATGATAACTTTCAAATAATCACATAACGTAGATCACCTTTTTTATTCACTAAATGTTCAACTTTTAGTTTTAATGAAGCACAAATAATGTCTCGCCTAAAATATGGTGGTGTTTTATATTTAGCAAATTTTCTTGCAACAAACGCACATCTGAAAAATAAGAGGTGTTCTAATTTCGATTCTATATTTCATTAAACATTCTGGGTTTTGGCACCAAAAAAACTTTAAAATTCATTTAAAATTTATATATTCTAAAATGGCAAATAGTCGATAGCAACACGTTATAGAAATATAAACATTAAGAGAGAAAAGTTGGTTAATGTCTCCAATCTTAGTGTACGTTTTGTAGCACAACATAAGTAGTATAGTTTATCTGCAGACATAAAAAAGTATAGGCATTGGCCTTAGCACATTTACAATATTGCGGGCATCTTACTCTGTAGATCGCAAACTAGTTATACCGGGCACGATAGAAATCAATTTAAATGATTGCGTATAAATGTATATAATCCTTCAATGGACGTAGCAAAGTTTAACGTGTCAAGCGGTTGTTGTTGCCAAATTCATCAAAATTGTTCGACCCCATAGGATAAATGACGCCAAAACCTAACAACTATCTCCACTTCTGACGAAACATTATAACATATTTATTAATTGTTAAAGCACGCGTTGGTCCTATTAAAAAATTATCCAATCCATCTAAAGAGAAAAACGCAATCTTACCATAACAAAACTCAAAGAGCATATTTTTGGTAGTATGAAAATTTTTGTTTAAAAAATCTTTCTTAATCCTTTTAGATCCAACAGCAAATTATATTGGAAGGGCAATTTTCATACTTCTTGTTCAAGTATATGATTTACTATCATTCAGAAACAATACTATTATTACGGAATCCATTGTCTCAAATCCAGAAAAATTTTATATAAAAGAAAGAGACTAATATCTTTGAAATTCAGATGTTTCGCCTACAATGCGGTAAGAATTATTGATAGATCTTAACATAATTAAGGAACACTGAATGGTAAGAACCGAGCAGTACGAACGTAATTAAAAAAAATCCTGCCACAATCCACAAATGACAGAACAACTAATGGAAAAATTGCTGGCTGCCAGAGTCCAACTAGTAAAATCATTTGCAAGAACTGGACTCAACCATATCGGCCCCATACAGTGGTGAGAGCAACCAGAGATAGGGTGCACAACGAGTATATAGCTTGATTATAATGTTGGTGGCTAAGATAATCCATATCTATTTCGTACGTTGTGTTGAACATTGAAATCTTTCATTTCGACTGTGGGACTTGATTTATCGGAGCAAACACTGTTTACAGAAAAACTGGATCTCAGCTGTATTAACACTTCGAGAACATACCTATGTTGACTATTGATTGTATTTGAGAGGAAGGGATAAAAGCACCAAAATTTAATTTCAAGAGAGTTATAGAGTTATAGAATGTATAATTCTGGTTACGTGGTTTAAACGAATGATTTTGTGCTCACATAATTACATAATTGTCTCCCCAAAGAGCCCATGCAGAACAGCTAAATAATCCCAAATCATCCACGTTTGATTTTCGCCAATATAATACATATGATAAAAATCAATACCACATGCATCATTCCACAAAATGGATATGGTTATATCGGTTTGTATTATATTTAAAGCTTAAACAGTGTTTTCACACTTACTCGTATATTTTATTTTCCATTTATTTTCATTTCCAGCAAATATGTCAATAATTTCGTGTCTGTTGAAATACATGAACATATTTAATTTGAATTAACAATCAGATAAACATATTTTCTAAACAAGCAATTCACTAATTTATATCGTGATAACAAAATAAAATAAACACATTCAAAATTATTTAAACATTACCAAGTGTAGAACTAAAATTGTTAGTTTAAACCACACCTAGTGCAAAAGCTCCACGTACAAAACAAAAATGGTTAATGTTTTAACTAAATTTTTTAAATCAGTACCATCTAAAAATATATCGGAAAATTTAACAACCGCTAGTACTCCAAAAGTGCGACCAGCGCAATTCCACTCTGACCTGTATTCAGGTGGAACACATAAAAATTTGTATTCCAAACACACCGTCATTCAAGTACAAGCAATAAACAGAGATTTGGAAAATGTTCATAATAAATTTGGGAAATATTATTCGCGTCATGCTGATGTTATTGAGAACGAAAGCTTTTTCCGTGCCATTGGACCAGGTATAATATTTACAATTAAAACTTGTGAGATAATTACATTCACTAAATGATTTTCTATTTGCAAACTAAGTAATTAGTTAAACGGACAGTTTAAATGATTTATAATTAGTAGTGAATACTAAATACTCAGCAAAATCATTGTACGACCCGTTGAGGCTGAGTTAAAGAATTTGAACTGTGTAAAGCTTTGTATTTCACTAATTTATGTGCTCTCTTAAATAATAAAACTCTCAGAAAATTTTGAAAATGTGGGTAGAAAGGTTGGTTTCCTACATCAAAAAATGGTTTAGAAATACTTTCATCATTTCTATGCAATACGTTCGGTTTTAACAAAAAACTTCAATCCATGTAATTTATTTAATTTAAACAAAAAACTAATAATTTTTGGAATAATAACAGAAAATGGTCAAGTACATTTATTTAGCCAAAATCATGCAGCACTTGTAAATGTATGTGTAAAACTATTTTTATTTCAAATTCAATTCTTGAGCCAGTGCACCTAGCACACTAATGGCCTCATTGCTTTGAAAATGTTGCTGTATGACGTCATTTAATGTCGGCGGTTCCAATCTTTGACTATAGATGGCAGTGGAATCAAATAAGTAAAAAAATTCTAAAACAATATCAATTAAAAATTATATTACGAGCTATTGGTAAGAACTAATTTATTATTTTGCTATTAAATAATGCATTCAACCTTTGATTAAACTTGTAAATCGCGAAAAAAATAATGAATCAAGCAGTACTGTCTGGTACTCCAGGTGCATTGCCTAACTGCTTTAAAACTTTTGCTAAAATGGCATCCATTTTATGTCGACGGTTCCATTATTATCCAATAGATGGCAGTATAGTCAAATAAATGATTTTTTTTTTGTATAATCTTTTTTTCGTGAAACGTCAATTGCGATGATAAAGTAGTAAATTATACGATAATATTAATTATAAATTATATATCGGGCAGAATTAAATTATTATATTATTATTAACACATTGAAGACGGTATGTGATAAAAAGCATATAGCCTGAATTTCCGCATATTTTGTTGAAATTATTTAAATAAAAAGTGATAATTTTTTTATTACACTGAATTAAATATAACGGTTCTTTATTATTCAACTATATAATACACACACCTTCAACACATGTTTGTTTATAAGAACAATTCTTCTTTTTTATACGCGATGTTGCTCCAAATTACGTGAGTTAACATCATCCGTCTCAAATGGTTGAAAAATAAAAAAACGTGAATTCACGTTATCCGTCTGTAATGTGTTAAAATGTGCAGTGCACTAAACATTTCGATAAACAATTGCTAGACAGATACTTTTTACGAGCATTGCTACCATCTACAGTTTAGAAAAGAAACTGTAAACATAAGATATAAATTTGATGACGTATCAACCATTACTGCCTGGTACACTAGCTACATTGCTTGAGCGTAACCAATGCCTTCTAAACTACAGGCCTCTTACTACTCTCATTTTTTGCACATGACGTCAATTTATGTCTAAACTGAGACTGCGCATTAATAATATTAATATATGTACACTAACAAAACAACTAGAGAAAGCAACAACAATGTAGACATAGCGTGTCGTCATCATTTGGTGTATGCGGCCTGTAGTTTAGGAGGCATTGGCGTAACAGACAGGAAAAAACAAAACAAAAATTTGAAAGATCGAGTAGGTTTAGAAAAAAATAAAGTATAGCTGCAAAAAATCTTCACTTTAAAATTTTGTTTGTCGGTGAAGAGGTAGGAGACGAAGAAGAATTTTTAAGAAATTATTTTTTAATTTGCATTCGACACTGAATTCATTAAAATAACATTGACGTAGTTTGGTCAATATAAATATCATGTAGCATGAAAATCATTTTCATTAACCCTCATACGACTCTCAAAGAAAATTACAAATGCATTGCTCGGGTGAAATTTCACCCATATATTATATAAAATCTATATACATATCCATCCATATATCACATATGTATTTCAATATTTTATTTGTAATACAAACGAATAATACAAACGAATTCAAAAATTTTAACCATGCGTGCTAACTTCATTTTGAAAATCTCGTTTCTCGGGAACAAAATTGTAAAATGTTAATTTAAACCAAATTAATTAAAATTAAATTTAAAGAGAACAAAATTATAATCAACAACGTAAAATGCACAAAAACATACTCACATGCGGTTATAAACTCAAGTTGATTACACTCATACGAGGTGTGTTCCAAAAGGTATGGTATTTTGGTAATTTCTATCGACTACGTTTCTTTGGGTTTTTTCGTTGTTGTGTTGGTAAACATATCTGAAAAATATATGTAGTGTTATCGATAATGGATGTTTTAGTCTGTTATCACCTCTCAAAAAAGTTATATGTATTTTCGTAAAATCGGCGGTAATTTGTTTCTAAAAAAATGTATCTGAAATACTATTTTCACTGCTCCCCAAAATAACCAGATAAATAATGTCACACAAATTTTCGATTTTTGTAAAATTTTTACGTAGATGTTGAATTATTATTTTTTTATAACTGAATGTCAAAAAAAAATTTGTGAGTTTGTTTAACAAATAAAAATAATTGATGAAATGTCATATTTTCTAGATGAAATGTCATATTTTACTTTTACCGTACCGTAAATTGTATTTTTCTGGCCTGCTGGTGGAATTAGTTTGGTGTAAATATTTTCTAAACAAAATGAAAAGGGGAATTAATTTCTCCTATAAAAACTCTTTGGAATAAAAGTTTCACAATCAACTTTGTTTTTTAAATATTTACACCAAACTTATTCCCTCAGTAGGCCAGATAGAAATGCAGTGAAATATGTGCATGGTTAGTAAATATTAAAACTAAATTTTAGCGGTGAAATTTTCGTTTTTGCATGTGGCATTTTTATATGTAAAATTTCATTTCACTTCAGCTGCGTACTATAGGCACAAGAATATAGTGCGGCAAAGTTTTAGAAATGTAAAATATTGCTTGTGGTGCGTCTAGTATGAGTAAAACAATGTTTTACGAGTGATATAAATTTCCAAGAAGGCCGTGAAGGCGTTGAAGATTACGAGCACACTGAACGCCTCAGTACATCAAAAACCGATGAAAAATAGGAAAAAGTGATAATGGGCAATTGTAAAATCACAATCAGAGAAGTCACTAATTATAAACACCCGAACTATAATGCACTTGCTCACACTTCATTGCTTGTTCGTGAATTTTTGGTGCAAAACGAAATTGTAATGATGCCCCAGCCTCGATATTCGCCAGTCATGACACTTTTTGTACTTTCTGAGGTCCTCCTTATAGGAGTCCCAATCCCGAACCTCCCTTGTGTTCTTAGCTTTATTAAAAGCTCTCCTACACACACTCCGATATGTTCCCAACTCCTTGGTCCACCATATCGGTTTCTGTCTGCCGCTAGGCTTTATTAGGGGGCACGCAGCATTCAATGAAAGATTGCATGCCTTTGTGACAATATCAACCATGCCATCTATTTCCTCTACTGTCGCCGGAAGTCCAGGAACCTCCAGCGGCAGTAGTTCCTTCAACACCTCTCCATATTTGTTCCAGTTTGTCCTTCTGGGATTCCTGAAGGATTTCCGGGTAACAGGTTTAATGTCGAGGTTATAAATTACATATCGATGATCAGAGAATGAGTGCTCTTTCGCCACTCTCCACCCTCTGATCATATGAAAGATCGTTTCTGACACAAAGGTGACATCTAAAACCTCCTGTCGATTTTTAACAATAAATGTCGGTTCTCGTCCAATATTGCAAACTAAAAGGTTGGTATTTAATAAATAATCAAAAAATAACTCACCCCTCTCGTTGATGTCTGGGCTTCCCCAGATTGTGTGATGCACATTTACATCACATCCGAGTACAACACCTACCCTTCTTTGATCTGCTTCCCGGATCAGTTCCCCCAGGTTGCCCGGTGGAACCTCCTTCTCGCGATCCATATAGGCTGAGGCTAGCCATAGCTTTTCACAGCCAACCTCAACGCTCACCGCTGTAACGTCCCCGCTACTAAATTGTGGAAGAAGAAAAATATTCAAATTATTTTTCGCTAAAATATACGATCTGATCTTCTCAGAGTTGCTTGAGTATAGTAATTTTACCCTTTCATTCTGAGGCCACAGATCCTGTTATTGTTAATCCAAGGTTCTTGGATTAACACTAAATCCTCATCTGACTTAGTCAGTCTGAGCACGAGAGCTGCCGAGGCAGCCTTCGTGTGATGTAGGTTTATTTGTACAATGCTAACCATTGTAGTCGACCTTACACCTCTTCCTGCACTCCCTGCATCAGGATAGTGCAATCTACCTCATTGTTCCGGACGCTGTCTTTCTCTCGTCGAGAGCCTGACAGGCAGTCCCTATCAGGCTCCAGAGAAAGGAGGCTACCTCCCCTAACTATGCTCCCCAGAGCCGAAGCATGACTCTCCTGGCCGTCCTCAGCCCGCTTGACCGTCTCCTGCTGGGTCCGTTCGCCGTTACCCCCAGGCTGGTTTTTCGCAGTTGCGTCGGTCTCGTCCTTTTTAAATACTTTGAGAGTGATCGACCCAAACCCGAAGTTGATCACTCCCATTAATTTTGCAAGGGAAGCCAGGGATTCTTTATTGATCAGCATGATTGCCAATCTAAAGCCTCCCTTAGCTTCCTCTCGCTTTATAATCCTCCAGTCTTCCGTTGGAAGATCGGGATTGCTGGCCTGAATGATCTCGAGGATCTCTTCTGGTTTATCCGGCTCGGTTGGCAGCCAAACACGTGCCCTCGGCCTGCTCGGGATTTCCTCCCTGCAGACTGCCTCAAGCCTTGCGCCCGGCCACACCTCGCCTACTTCGGCCACTGCCCTTTTGTAAAGGTCGACCGATTTCTGATCCGAGCACGCAGTCAACTTCAAGCGCCCCTGGTACCATCCTGCATCTCTGCAGGACGGGGGGGATCCCGGATTTTCTCTCAGGATCCGCAGAAAAATGGAGTTTAGTGCATCAAACACTACTCTCCATTTCTCTGACGTGATGCTCCCATCGTCCTGACTTCTGCCAATGACGGCTAGCACCAACACGTCCTCCTTTAGGATCTCACTGAATAGCTTCAGCTTTTGATCCCTAGCAGCACCCGACGTCTTTTCTACCTGAACCTTGGCTCGCTTACTCTCGCCCGTTTCCAGCTCTTCCTGGGACCTCTGTCTTTTAGACACAAGGGCCTTTTCCGAGCTGTCACAGCCGACACCCATGCCACAGATCCTCGTTGTTCTACTGTAAGCTGCCCCTGAGGGGTCGCTGCCAGTTTTTCTAAAATTCTATACACCGACCGTCTCTCCCTGTATCGACGCTTTGACTGAGGGATCTCCCTCAATCCCCCCTTATTTCCTTTAGCGGTTCCGCTTCCACCTGGCTTCGATGCCAAAGTGTCGCTTAACCCTGATGATGAAGCCCCACCATTACGGTTAGAGTTGCTAACTTCTTCTGGTTTTTGAAGGGTGCCGGCCCCTTTAATATTAATTTCTTTTGTTTCTTCCATGTTTCTCCCACGAGTATCGAAGAAATATAGGTTAACCTACGCAGAGATCCGTGTACGCAAGCAAGGCTAAATACAACTGGAGGTTGCCAGGTATCCAGAGGGCTCCGTTCACGACTGGGCTTTGTTAAATGGGCTCCCAGTCTAACCGATCATCAGTACGGGTCGCGTAACACCTTAATCCAGCCCATTGGCTTACCGAGTACCCCAACCCAAGCACCCTCGCCCTCCTCCCACATTCACTCACTCATTCACCCATTCATATGGATATCCCAAACAAATGGGAACCATTTCATTCATGGGATTACCGTTTATAGGGTTCCCTACTCACTACCTCGAGGCTCGGGAGCACAGGGAGACGTGATGGTTCACCGTGGTTATGGTCGACCAGTTCACCGTGGTTATGGTCGATGGTTTTATGGCGCCATCAGTTCACCTTTCCCTACTGGTTATCCTAGGCACTCAGAATTTGGTGAGCAGAGGTTAACCACTCCACCGTTCTCTGAGACTCTCCTCCCAGCAGAGCTGCGGTTGGAGACGGACCCTCAATCTCACAGACCGAATGGCATGGCTACTTGTTAAGAAATTGCAGAGTTTCATTGAATATTGAAAGTTTTCATTCTCACAAACCGAGTTTTTTACCCTGATGGCCATCCAAATTGGAAATTAAGCAATAGTTTTGGTATTCTACTGGACAGATTACAGAAATTTTGTTTTTCGATTTTTGTTGTTGTTGTATATTTGACGAGTCGTGTAAACTACTATTTTCCGCTGTTGTTATGTTTCCGCTACTAATTTACTCTTCATACAGCATAAATATTTTCTTTGTTTTTATTAAACAGTTATCCGATTCGGGCAAATATTTACTCTACTACCGATTGTAAACTGTTTGGACAAAGATGTTAATAAAATCAAATTCAAATGGAATTCATTCCAAACGTTCAAATCAATTTTTGGGATATGTTGCTCTATCTTCGAGTATATCCTGTTTCTACGCGTAATTGTATCAATACAAATCAATACTGACATAATCGCGGCGAACGCATTTTTCGCGACGAATTGCTTAGCCCAAATTCTTCTATTCCGTATTTCGATGAACTGGAAAGATTTTATTCAACATTGGACTGTATGTGAAAAAATTTTTTTACATCCACCGTATCAGACTTACCAAATATGTTTGAAAACCAAGGTACGGCTTGCGGCATTTTTGATGTTGGGAGGAGCCTGTGGTATTTATACCAAATGTAAATTATATGACCTAGACGCTAATTTATTTATATTTTGCAGCTGAACATATTCTATATTTATCTCAAGTATTCTACACGTATTCTGAAAAAATTAAATTATGCGGTTACAAGAAATCTTTGCTCGAATTAATCTTTAACTACGTTAAATACCATTTTTATCTTGTATTTGCGTACAATGAGTTCGTTCTGTTTTTAACCGAGGTATCTAAATTTATCATGATCCGATATCACATATTGACTACTAATATTCTGTTATTTCCGTACACAGTGGATAAATTTAACGATGGCAATTAGTTGGACTTTCATCGATGTTTTAATAGTTACGATTAGTATTGCGTTAATCACTCGGTTTGAACAAATTAATGATCGTATACGTTTATATCATCGCAAACCGGTTTCTGAAGCATTCTGGATCGATATACGCAGCCACTATAATAAGCTAACTGAATGCGTTAATCTCGTCGACAAATATTTTGGATCAATCATATTGCTCTCATGCTCTAATAATATGTATTTCATATGTCAACAAATGTACAACAGTGTCAAAACGTAGGTCAAATGGATTACAGGCTTTTCAGTAAAACTAAAATATTTTTTTTATTCCAGAGAGTTTACTTACGAAATTAATCGAATTTACTTCTGGCTGTCGTTCATGTTCGTTTTCTTAAGAGCACTGACCGTTTTATTTGCCGCTGCACGAATCAATGATGTTTCGGTGCGATCGTTGGGTGTGATGCGAAATGTTCCATCAAATTCGTGGTCGGTGGAAGCGGCGCGTTTTACGGAACAATTAATTTTTCAGTGTGTTGCATTGTCGGCACATAAATTTTTCACAATAACAAGAAGACTTATATTGGCGGTAAGTAGATAAAGGACGCAATCATGAAATTCGCATTGTAATTTTAATCGATTTTAATTTGTGTTTGTAAAAATTTTACATTTCTTGTCCACTGTTATTTTGTTCCGATTTTCTATCTTTTGCCTTATGAATTTCAGGATACCACCTAGTTTTCGGAAACTTAAAAGTTTTATTATATTTCCAGATGACTGGAGCAATAATTACCTATGAAATTGTACTATTGGATCAGTTGGAGATTGAAAGTGTGAATGGATTTAGTTTCTGTGGTAATGTTTAGAAAAAGGTTAGTTTCGATCACAAGGATTGTACCAAAAATATGAGAGTTATAAAATTTATATTTGTACGTGTACTGTTTATAGAAGTGAAATGAAAATAAAAGAAATGAACAAGCAAACAACATTTATTTGGGTTTACCATTTTGTTTCGATTTATTAAAAAATAAGAAAACACAAAGAATACAGTGAATAGAAAAGATAGAGTGCTTACAATACGGAGAAAAAAGTCGCAGTCTTAAATCGTCATTTTTATACTACAATTAATTACTTCTGAATTTTGCACATCCCACTTGATGAAGTAATGCAAATTTGGATAAAGTTAAGAATTTTAAAAAATCCAATGGAAATATGTAATGCAATTATAATATTAACATGTAAAAAGAGTTACGAATAAAATTCTCGTCTTGTAATCTGAGTTATACCTCCTTCAATTGGGAAATGATTTAGTTCTATTGTAAAATAATATGCGTTATAATAGATAAATTGGAGCATCCTTATACAAAATTTACGGTATCATGAACCATTGCAGTCAAATCCTGACACTCGAAAACCCATTCTCTACATTTTTTTATCATTCGAGTCAATTTCTAAATGGTTACCACCTGAACAAATGTTTCCGAATTTAAAACTCATGATAATAGATTCTTAGCACTCGAAAACCCCCCTCATTTATTTTTATAAATCGTTTCGAAAAACTTAAGGTAAATAAATTTTCCGAAAACCTGGACTCATCGCAATCCATTCCTGGCAATCTAAAATTTGAAAACCCTTATCATCGCAATTGTTATAAGAATCATTCGAGTCGAAAAACATTTAAAAAATGGTCTCGAGATGACGTCTAAATTAGATCAGAATCTCTATCGCATTCAGTATCTGGTACTCAAAAACATCCTGTCAGCAATTTAATAAAAACCGAGCGACCCTAAATAAAATTAAAAAACGAACCCGATGGCATTAAACTAATTTGAAGCGGAAGAATATATGAAAAGGGGGACCAAGCTCGTAAAATTAATTAAATAGTGAATGCTGAACATCAATATTGTTGCTCATAATAACATTCCTAAACAAAATTCCATTTTGTGAACAACATTCCTAAACAAGATTCAACATCAACGTAATGCAACATCACGCAACCGGACACGCAGAACTCCTTGTATAATCATTTCCTTGCAATCGAAAACCCTGTTTGTCGTCAAATTTTATCAAAATCGTTCAAGCCAAATAAGAAAAAAAGGCCCCAAACCTAACGAAAAACCTCCTTGTAAAAGGAATAATCCATCGTAATCGATTTCTGGTACTTGAAAACCCTCTCTCAACAAGCTGTAATGAAATTATTCGAGCTAAATTTATTTTCAAAACATGGGAACCGGAGCCCAACGGGCGGACCTCATAAACGGATTTTAACGAAATTAGGACATTCGTTAAAAACCCCTATCACCGCAATTTGTATCAAAATTGTTCAAGCCGAAAAATATTACAGCCGGGCCTCATCGAAAAGCGCCCTTTTAAAAATCTCTAAAAAAACGTGTGAGCCGAAAAAACTAATGAAAAAGATTCGGGGTCCATTGGATTGATTTTCTGCTGAAATCAGGTCAGATTGCCAGAATTCCTCGTATTTCAACTCTCCTCCCCTTCACTTATTTTTATCAAAATCGAGCGAGCAAAAAATTGAAAAAGAAACGCGGACCCCAACGGGATGATTTTCTAAACGAATTTTTCCGAAATCAGGACCCATCGTTATCGATTCCGAGTACTCAAAAATCTCCCACAGAAATTTTTATGAAAGTCGTTTGAGCTAAGTAAAAAATAAGGAAAATGGCAACCGGGTTTCACTGGAGAATTCCGTAAACGAATTTTCCTGAAGCCAAGACCCATCGCAAATGTATTAACATCACCGATTGTAATCGATGATGAAAATTCGATTTTGCATCTAGCCTCTGATGGGATTCGAACCCAGTACCTCCCGGTCCATGTGCCGAAATTTTAACCGCTGCAACACTTGTCCGGTTATACATACATAAAATCATAATAAAGTCTGCGAATGGTTGTTTCATATTTTACAATATTACATATGTATTTTTTTGTGCATATGTAATATAGTAAAGCGGGTTAGAAGCGGACAAAACTATGTTCCTACCACATTAGTAACGAATTTAAAATTTATTTCAAATCAAACAATTCATCAACAGGTCATATTTCGATCAAATTCAAGGAAAAATCAAAGTAAATCCAAAACAATTTTGGAAATACTTTAGGAATAAACGCAAAATTGAAGGATACCCTGCTAATATGACGTACAACCATACCTGCTCTTCAAACGCTAAAGATACAGCTAGCATGTTCGCGTCGTTCTTTCAATCAGTCTATAGACCAAGCGTTACTAGTGGATTGTATGAACAATCCAGCAATAACAACGTATCAATAACTCCTCCAGATATCTTTGAGGATTTTTATCGGCTTTGATCGGGATTTGGAGATTGATGTGGTCTTACCAACATACCCTCTTCTATTCTAAAGGAGTACGATGATATTTTAGCAATTCCATTATGTTACCACTCCTTAAGCACCGGTGTGTTCTCGAAAAATTCAAAATTTCAAAGATTACACCAATTCACAATTGCACGTTATATATCAATAAACCCGCCTGGGTTTATGCCTGGCCAATCCACATCAACTAATCGGGTTGAATTCACCAGCAAAATAGTTAAAGACATAGAAAAACACCATCAAGTAGATGTAGCGTTCACGGATTTCAGTAAAGCATTTGATTCCACCTGTCATCAAAAAGCATTCCAGAGTTTAGTCACATTCGGATTTTCACACGATTACATAAATTGGTTCAAATCTTATCTATCAAACCGGCGATAATTTATGATAATGGGAAATGAGAAATCGAACGTTATTAAAGTTACGTCTGGGGTTCCCCAAGGATCCCCAAGGAGAGGGCCTTGGATATTTATTGTTTTCGTAGATCGATTAACCGAGATAATCAAACCTCAAACGTGCTCATATTTGCTGATGACGTGAAAATTGTTCGTACTGTTAATGGAATGCAAGATACGAAGAAACTTCAAGATGACATCGATAGATTAAGTGAGGGGTGTGATACTTAAATATTAAGAAATACAAAATAATGTCTTTCCATCGTAAAAAATATCCGGTAATTACTTCATACAAAGTCAACAACGAAGTATTGCAAAGAGTCAATGTGATTATAGACTTAGGAGTTATATTTGTCGAAAATGCCAGTTTCAAAAATATTCAAACCTTATATTCACTCTATTTCGCTTACGTTTGATCTCAACTTGAAAACGATGTAACGGTCTGTAATCCATACTATGCTGTACACAATAAAAAAAATTGAAAGCATTCAAAAGAAGTTTCTGATTTTTTTGTTAAAGAAAAGTGACTGGGATTACGACCACAACTAAACATTCCATGAAAATGTGGTTCGGTTACCTCCGTACTCAACAAGATGTAAGGATTACAAAATATGCACGCATGAAAATAGACGACTTCTCTTAGGCGCAAATTTTATTGGTAAAGTTTTGCTTGGTCGCACTGATTCATCTTACATCTTGGAAAACATATCAATTCATGTGCCAAGCAAAACATTTTGAAAACATGAGTTCAGTGATTTTCATCAGCTACAAGCAATAACACTGAAGTTGTCAGTCTGGCGGGTGGTTCATCCAGTACGGCTGACGGAAGTAAAAGGACCTTTATGGAATTGAACAATCCTTTCTTAAAAAGAGGTATGGAGACAAGATCACCTATAAAACCATCTACCGCAAGTTCTGTTAAACGATCATTTTCAACTTCAATGTTGAATATGGAACCAGAAGTGGTAGACGACCCGATAAATAAACTCCCAGAAATACACAGTAGCGACAAAAGCCTTAAACAGAGCACTAAACGCAATGTTCAATTGACACAAACTGGCATCGATCGCTATATTACAGTAAAACGGAAAAGGAATAGTCCAAAAGCGGAAAAACTACTGATAAGTAAGAAATCGAACGTCGAAAAATTCAAACTACCGCTAAACAACCGATTAGAAACGTTCATCGGAAAGGATGCGGAAGAGAGGCAAATTGTAAATGCAAATACTCAAGAACAGGCAAATCGAAACTACAAGCCACCTCCTATCTACTTACGCGAAATCGATACGCACAAGGTAGTGCAAGAACTCAAATCAAGCGTGCTAACAAATGGAAAGAGATTTCACGTAACAAATTAACTTCGAGGCAATATACACGAAGTAAAAATTCAAACAAATGAGGTCAACGACTATAGAGAGGTCATTAATTTTTACGATGCTCACAACAGAAATTATTATACATACCGATTAAAGTCTTCAAAGGGTATCTCAG
Source organism: Nephrotoma appendiculata (assembly GCA_947310385.1). Classification (NCBI taxonomy): domain Eukaryota; kingdom Metazoa; phylum Arthropoda; class Insecta; order Diptera; family Tipulidae; genus Nephrotoma; species Nephrotoma appendiculata. The sequence goes on along the minus strand of OX371223.1, from coordinate 240,794,565 downwards.
TCGTTATAAAAGGCATCGATGTCCAAGTTGAAACAACCGAAATCCAGGCTGAGCTTGTTGAAAATGGATTTAAGCAACCACAACCAATGGTCAAAGTTGAACTGGATCCATCCGAAAGCATTTTGAAAAAGGGAGAAGTTCATTCAATATATAAACTAAAATACTCATACACAGACGTATAACTGTTGAAGAACCAAAGAAAAGGTCCGGAGCAATACAGTGTTTAAACTGTCAAGAATATAGTCACTCAAGGCCATATTGCAAAATGATATCAGTGTGGGTCGTATGCGGCGAACTACACAAAACAAAAGTTACCCAAAACCAAAGAACTCTTCAACTGAAAGGAAATGCAGTAATTGCGGTCGAACCCACATTGCAAACTACCGAGGATGCCCAGTCTACAAAAATATTAGTCAATTGTCACGTCCCAGGAGACAGTATAAAACTACAGCAGATGCGCAGAATAATATACCTCCGCATACGCCAAATGACTCTCGTTCGCACAGAACACCAACCAGCAAACCAACATACGCAAGCGTTCTTCAAGGTGAATCCTCAAATGTTGAACCTATCTTGAGTTATTCATGCATGCAAATGATGATGCAATTAATGACAACAATGCAAAATATGCTACAAGCAATGCTACAAAACCAAACCACTATGACCCAGAAACTAGAATGTCTCCGATAAACTATCTGAAGATATGCCACTGGAACGCAAACGGTATAAGCCAACACAAACTTAAATTAGAACATTTCCTAGCTAAACACGAAATTGATCTTATATTAGTTTCTGAAACAAACTTAACCGATAAACACAATTTCAGAATTAATAATAATAATAATAATTCCCAACGACCAATCTCCCCTCCCTGACCGCACGCGGGGAGTCACCATCAATATTATTATTATTTTTTGAATATAATTCCGGGGAAATTATAAACAAGGATATCATTCTACTAAATTAAAAAAAAGAAAGAAAACGGGAAAAATAAATTTATTAACAATTAATCGAAATAAAAATGTATTTAAAGAGCTATGGTTAGGCAATTGAAATGGATGAATCTAGTTATACTGAATTCAGGAGAACGATACCCCGCCGCAAAAAAGGAGAGACCAACCGCTGGTTTGCTTAGAGCAAGCAAATTTAAAACTGGGGAAAAAGCGGAAAATAGAGAAAATAAAAAAAAATAAAAATAAAAACAAAGTTAAGCAAAAATAAAATTAAAAGAGACCCAAAAAAAAAAACAAATGTTAGAAATTATAAATACTCGATAGAGTATTTAAGTCAAATAGATAAAAGAAATAAAATTAATCTAAAAATAAAATAAAATAAAATAAAAATTGCCTTATCGATCGGTGGAAAACAGTAATCTCTTAATAGCGACTTTGCTAATGTGGTAGTCGAAAAGTTCGAAATATTTTTTAGTCTCACGCAGCATTCTCGTCATAGGCTCATTCTGGCCGTAGGTCGTTCTGTGAGGGGCAATTCTAAAAGCTGGTGTCGTTCTCAAACCGCGAGCATTTACATTAAGATTTACCTTATCGAGCAGAGCTGAAGAATCTACACCGCCAGATAAGAGTTGATGTATGAAAACGATGTCGGCAACAGATCGTCGCTTACTTAGTGGCTTCAAGCGGTCGAGATAAGGAGGCAAATTATAAACGTCCACCCCAACTAACATTTTGCCTTATAAAATGTCGTTTAAGAATATTTTTCACTTAAAAGAGCCCTAGAATAACATTCTCCAAGAATGTTTAAAACTGAATACTTATTAGCTTCCTGTCAAAAAAATGTCGATTTATAAACTATATTATATTCTTAAATGGCATTTTTACACCTTGACAGATTCTGTTGTAAAGCTGTTTCTTATACCTCACTTAGTATACTCTTATTGTTTTTAGAGGAAAAGTTTTCTTAGCCAAGACATATTTAGTCTTACAGTGCTCTTAATTTCTTTCTTTATGAGTGTTCTGTAGGATTTCTATTGAAAAAGAGTTTTGTAAGATTAAAACATAAACAAATCTTTATAGAGAAAGCTATAAGATTCCATATTGTTTAAATTCTTTAACAAGAGCCTTAAAAGTCTGTTTCTTTTAGAAAATATGACATTTGTTTGAATACCGAAGAAAACAAAACATAGTGATCCACGTAACACTAAAACTAATTAATGTTAAAACTCGTGTGTTAGATATATTACAGTTTTATTCAGTTTTTTTATTTAAAATAATATAGTAAATATGTCTCTAAATATAAGCCAGTGGCAAAATATACCTCTTGCATAAGTTCTCTTTAAGAAAAACTCATACCTCTCCCTTATTACATACTTACTTTATTCTTACATATGATAAAGATAAAAATATTCTTTAAATACTCTTAGATGTTTTCTATAAGAAAAACTCATAATTTTCCCTTATTAGATACTTACTATATTCTTACATAAAGAAATAATTAAAAATATTATTTTAGGTGACATTTCTATCAGTGGCGGGCTCAGGGTAAACGCATTTAACTATTTGATGACAAAGTATACAAATACACAGTACAGCAACAGTATAATCGAGTTGTTGTATCAGGTAATACAGGCCAAGTTCAGGAAATGGTGTAGAATTCTTTGCATATTTTGCTGGTTAATTTATACTTATTTCTTCAGTTTTACCGTAGTAAATAAACTCAAGCCGCCGCTGGAAACTAATTTAAAGGTTTTCTTATAAGACACTTATAAGATATTTCACGTAAACGTCATTTCATCCATATTGGTTTAGGAATTTCCATTATGAAAAAAGCATCCATTTTATAATTTTTTAGAAAAGTTTATTTCAAAGTTTTTTTTTGGTATATTTTGGCAATTTTAGGAACTAGCAAGTGCTTTTATAGAGTTTCCTCGCATAACAAGTACTATGTACTATTTTAATTAGTCCTTTTTATGATATTTTTTTTTTTTTATAATTTTTATTTTTTAAATAATAATAATTCTTTATTTTATTATTGGAATTTTTAAGAGCGCAAAAAAATTAGATCAGGTAGCTATTATTTTTAATTGAAAAATTTCAATTCGCAGCTAAATTCTATGCTAATTTCAATGTAAATTTTAATTATATAAAAAGCAATTAGTTTTTCAAGCATTATCTGTTTTAATTTAATTTATCTGTTTTAATTGTCAATGATAATAACAAGTTTGTTATAAAACTGAATTAAGAATCATTAAAGTTGTATAATCCTATAACATAATTTTCAAAGATTATAACGATGAATTATATAGGAAGGAATACAACGTAAGTCTTAAAACGCTATTACATAAGAATGTATATTCTTATAATAACCTCACGAAAGACTACTGTACGACTATTCTTATAACTTATATCATTCTTTCTCAAGAAAGATGAGCCTTATATAATACTTATATACACCTTACATGTCACTTATTTTAACCTTATATGCTCAAAAAGTTCACCAGAAGACTCTTAAAAGTTTAATATAAGATGCATTTTAACTCTTATATGACGCTCATAAATTTCAAAATTGTTAGTTGGGACCCAAGGTAGTCCACGCAGAGCAAAGCGCAAAAATCTACGTTGAACCGCTTCAATTCTTCGTATGTGTACTCCATGGTAAGGGGACCAAACCTGACTGGCATACTCGAGCAGGGGTCGCACATATGTCATATATAGTAACCCTCCTCCTCGTAACATAAGGGTTCAAAAATTCTTTAGACCAACGTTTCACAAATCCAAGCGATGAGTTTGCTCTGTTGACAATAAAATCGATGTGATCCCTAAAGTTAAGTTCGTGGTCACAAACTACCCCTAAGTCCCGTATGGTTAAAACGTTTACAACAACAGCGCTGTTGATGGTATACTCTCGACTAATGGAATTTGCGCATTTTCTTGAATCTATTATATTAATACGCTTAATTTTTTCAAACTCAACCCTAAAATGATCCCTAAACATGATCCGATCCGTTTAAATTCGGTAGGTCGACATAAATATAGCGGTGTGCCTTTGCTAGAAAAATCGGAAAAATTTCACCGGGAAGTACCTGAAACGGGTACCTCAGGTGTTTTCAGCAAAATTTTGTCACGACGCCAGAATGCCATGACAAAATATGTTTATATTGAATCTATGATCATGCGCATTACACCGGGACAATGACAAAATTTATTAAAATTGCCGATGTTTTTGTGATGACACACTGTGATGACAAAATGAGTAGAAAATTTGTAATTGAATCTCAATTAAACAAAACAGAGAACATAAAATGATTTTACATACATTTTGGTGTTAATAGTTGTGAGTGTAAAAAATACAATTTTGTCATGACACTCTATCTATTTAAGATTTGAAAATTAACCGCGTATATGAAATTACTTTATTTTTGATAAAAGTGCATCAAATTTACATCTTAAAAAATCTTCTTAATTATTTCTTAACCAAAAATTCAATAAAATGTATTCACGTTACTGATTATTCAGTCGAAGGTCAGCTTCTATCATTCTTCTATTTATCTATTATATTAATATTCTTAATAATTTTTTCATACTCAACCCTAAAATGACCACTAACCACGATCCGATCTGTTAGATTTTTTTAGGATAGGTCAACATAAATATTGCGCTGTGCATAGGCTAGAAAAATCGGAAAAATTCCACCGGGAAGTACCTGAAACGAAAATAATTGTCAAATTCTTTGTTATGACAGGTTTAATCCCACTTGCTTCATAGCAAACTATGATTTATATTTTGTTCTCCAGATGTCAGCTATACTTTGTTGAAAATCGCGATATCAAATTATTTTTTATCGAGTCGAAAATGCATAGTTATGCCGTGATAAGTTTTTCTGTCCACCTTCAAAACCTCTTGATCTCTTTATAAAGTATGCAGATGACATGACCCTTGATTACAGCCGACAACATATTGAAAATGTAGCAAAAAATTTGGCTCTTCACGATATCAACATAATTCTTATACAGCACGGACTTTCTTGAGCTATGATCGGCTTACCATGCCCATCGAGAAGTCCCGTAGAAGTGCAAGTTTTCGATACAGTTCGAGAAGCCCAAGAAGCTGAATTAGTAATCCAACTTCTAAACGAAAAACAGTTTAATGCATTTCATACAACAACTGCTGCAGTGGATAATGAAAATGTCTCCAGCCGAAGTTGGGATTTGAGTTGGAGAATTGTTTTGGGCGCATAAGTGATCATGTGATCTCGAGCGCGCGCTTCCTGTTTGAGATTTGAATATTTGGTTTGGGCGCGTAAATGGTCATGTGATTCTGAGCGCGCGTTTCCCGTTTGAGATATGAATATTTGACTTGGCACGTACATCATACTGTGTGCATTTGAGAGCGTGCTTGCCGTTTAAAACAAAAATTATCCACATATATGAATTTACTTTATTTTTGATAAACGTGCATCAAATTTAAATCTTAAAAATCTCCTTAATCATTTCTTAACCAAAAATTGAATAAAATGTATTCACGTGGCTGATTATTCAGTCACAGGTCAACTAGTATGTTATGAATTGGCATTTACTCACATTCAGATCAAGATTATTTTTAGTACACCAAGTTGAGAAGTTATTGAGATCGTTCTGCAATAAGTTAACATCGATGGAACTTGAAATTTGTCTGTAAATTTTCATATCGTCCGCATAAATGGAAATTGACGAGTTTTTGATAATGAAATCGACATCGTTAATTGATTAAATGAACAAAATAGGCCCAAGATGACTGCCTTGCGGTACCTCGGAAGTAGCTTTAAAAGGAGCAGATATGGATGACGTAAAGATCACTTGATAACTACGACTCCTCAGATAAGAGTCCACCCATAGTAAGAATTGAGGTCTGAAACCGAGAGCCCTGAGTTTAAACAAAATTATCTTATGGGAAACCCTATCAAACGCCTTGCTGAAATCCGTGGTAATAACATCAACTTTCTTTCCAACTTTCATGACGTTCAAAGTGTCGGAAGCAAAAACGGTTAGATTGGTTGTGGTAGATCGTCCTCTAGGGAAGCCATGCTGATTCATTATGAAAACAAAGTTTTACAATGGAAGTAAAGAGAATCGTACACAATACTCTCGAATAACTTGGGGATGCAGGACAGTTTCGCAATTGGCCTATAGTTAGAGACGTCTGATTTACATCCCTTTTTGTGGGTTGGAACTATAAAGGAGTCTTTCCATATTGATGGGAATATTCCGTAGGAGATCGACTTTTGGAACAGCGTTGTAAGCGGCGTTGCCAAGCTACTAACACAGTTTTTTAAAACTATAGAAGGCAATCCATCAGGGCCCGCGGAGAAATCATCTTTTAGCTTGTTGATGCCCCTTACCACAGTTTGAAGATCGATTTGAATAGAGACCGGAGACGCTAGAGCGCAGTTATTTATGTAACTGAAGTAAGCCGCATCAGGCTCGATATCGTTATTGGAGTGGGCGCTATTAAAAAAATTTGCGAAAAAGCCAGCAATGGTTTTGGGGTCATCAGAGCTATGATCGCCGAACTTCATCATGGAAGGATATCCATCTGATTTTTTCTTATAGTTCACGAATTGCCAAAAGCGCTTTGGTCAACAATTATTTTTGACTGCATACTACTGATGTAACCATTATAAAGCTGAGACATGATCGAAAATGCATTGTAAACGTTCACGTAAAATAAGTAATCCGAGTCCAATCTCGTCTTTAAAATTTTTTTCCAGTTTTTGTTAATTTGATTACGCAGTGATCGCAATTCGCTGTTATACCAGGGTGGAATTATCCGTTTGTGTCTTCGTACTGTATAAGGAATGGACTGTTGAAAGCATTCAACTATCGCGGCATAAAAAGTGAGAGTTTGGGTTTTCAGGTTGTGATTATTATCGAGAATGATGTTAAAATCGACGCTAGCTAATAATTTATTGAGCTTCTTAAAATCGGCTTTACGGAAATTAAAACTGGGTGAAGTTTCGCAATTATCGTTAACTCTACATAGTTCACTGGAAAAAGAAATTAAAAGAGGCGGATGATACAAGTCAATTGTACAGAGAACCAGATTTGTTTCCAAGACTCTGCAATTATTTATTCCGAAAGAGAATACTAGGTCAAGTTGCCTGTTGAGATTATTCTTGATGGTACTGAACTGCATCAAACCGGAATTAGAAAAATTATCAGTAATCAAAATTTCAATTGCAGATCGTGCATTCTCAGCAACGTAATGGGTATTGTCCTCGGATTGTGTCCAAATAAGGTCCGGGAGGTTAAAATCACCGACGACGAAAAGGTCATCTAAAATAGCAGTATTATCAAAAGGGGAATCGACAGCATCTACGAGAATCTGGTAGGTGTCCTCATGACTATTAGGGCGTATATAGCAACACAGAATATAAATGTATTTATTCGTATAACCCGTGTTGATTTTAACGCAAACCAGCTCGATATTGTCAGTATTTGGGATTATCACAACTGAGCTATCAAACTTAACATGCACCGCAATAAGAACGCCTCTACCATGCAATACACCATCGAAAACCGAACCATCTTTGCGGAAAACGTTGTAATCTGAAGTAAAGTATTCATTACTGTTAATGTCATTAGTTAAATTTGTTTCAGTGAGCGCAAAAATGTCGTAACAAAGGGCTTGAGTTTGCAGAAATACTTCGCGGGATTTTGTTCGAGGTCCCCTTACATTCTGGTAATAAAGGGACCAATAATTCAGTTTTTTTGGTTTGTTTTGGTACGAGTATAAATATTATTAGCACGGAGATCGACAAATTCTTGCAGGAACGTTGATTCAGGCCATGATGCTGTGGACATTAGTGGATCGAACAGAGCTTCTGGGACCGTCACTTTGAAGTAGGAGACATGGCCATTATAGCGAGATATATTTTTACATTGTACTTGGTTCGAGCCAGCTCTAAAGTCAGGCAGATTCAAAGAGGAATTAATGTGTGCAAGAATATCTGCGTTTGTTGTCGAGATATTGAGCCTGGACACGAATATATTCTTATGCTTAGGAACTGCACTGAGTTGACGGGGGGGTCTAGAGTTACTGATGTTTTCAGGGTTTATTGGAGAAGTGAGCGGATATAGGGGCTATTAGTATTGGAGGTGTAGAATTGTTGATTGAAGTAGTGTGAGAAACGGGAGCTGCCGATGTTGTAGGTGAAATACGGCTGTTGTTTGACTGAGAATTTGTTGATAGAAGTTCATGCTGAAGGGAGATGGCATTTGGAGGAGCTTCTGTTGCTGTAGGTTGGTTTGTTATCACGCAGTTCATCAATTCGCTACAAATGTCCTTCGAAGTTTTAAGTTCATTCTCAAAGCAGAAGATAGATGAATGTATATGTTCGGAGATGTTGATAGTGTTTTTCTTAAAACCATCACTAAGAGCGAAGCTGAAATCATCGAATTTACGAGAAAGGCCTGCTATATCCTTCGAGTGTGATAATAAGTGTTCATTAGTGAGCTGGCTGTGATTCCTAAATTCACTTGTAAGTTGATTGTTGTGTTGTTTAATTAGTGACATATTCGTATTCACGTCCGAAAAAATTAAATCAAATTTGTTGCAAAACATCTAATTCACCATAGCGTCGAAATTATCGATAAATTTTACAACTTTTACAAAGTATTTATCATGACTGAAGTTGTTAAGTGCGATCGATTTGGCGTTACTTGCAATACTGTCATCAATGCGGTCAATCGAACTCGACATGTCATCAACACTAGCGCACAATAAATTTAGTTTTTTTTTCCATATTAAAAAGACGGTTACAATTTGCGTCAAAGTCTAATTTACAGTCCTCCAAGCGATTTGCAATTGTAGCAATGGATTCGGTTATAAACGGAATTTTGGCATACATATTGCTTCTATTTTCTCAATGGAGATGAAGAAAAACTTCTTTAGGAAAGCGGAATCAGCGCGCAAGTGAGGTACTCTCTCAGAGGAGTGATCAAACACGGAGCCGCAGAAGCAGCATACAATTATTGTATTCATAATTAAAAAAAATAAAATAAAAAACAACTGTTTATTTGAACGAGAATACGGAACAAATTTAACCGTTAAAACATAAAAAAGATACTTAGCTGCAATAATCGTGTTTTCTTGTTGTATAATGTCCAATGCGTCTCTTCTTAATCCCGTTAATTTGATTATTTTAATGTCAGTATAGGTTGTGATTGGCCGCACAAATTGACGGAACAATATTATTTTGTGATGTCGACACTAAACGGCAGTTACGATATTCAACGTAACAACAACAACAACACACACCAACCAAAACTCGATTATTGTATATTATATTTTCCAAAAACGGTACTAGTTCAATATAAATAAATATTCTCCGCCACAAAAAATTATAGAAACACAATTCAGAAAACCGTAGTAATGCAATGTACCAAAAGTAGTGTTATGTATTATACGCACAGTTAATATATTTTACACAAATTTTATTAAAATTATTCACTTAATTCAATAGACACTGTTATTTATAATTAGTATAAATATTCACTTTATAGTTGAACAAATTATTTAATATTTTTTAATTCATAGACTTTAAAATATTTCGACGTGCCGCGCCAAAATCTCAATAACGAATGGAATCACATATATATTAATGGTTACGAAGTTTATGATACAAAACATCCCTTGGGCAGAAGTCGAGGAGGAACTGCTATAATTATAAAAAAGCGGATTTGCCATTATGTTTTAAATGAATATAGCACTGAGGAAATTCAAGCAACCTCTGTGTATCTTGACCTCGACAAAGAAAGCTTAGTCATCGCTTCAATATATTGCCCTCCAAATAATAACGTTTCGGCAGATATCTACAAACGATTTTTTGCAACCCTGGGTCAACGTTTTATTGTCGCCGGCGACTTTAATGCCAAACATACCTACTGGGGTTCAAGATTGACTACTCCAAGGGGACGTCAATTAATGAATGTTATTCAAGAAAATGACTACGATGTTGCGTCGTGTGGCCATCCAACTTAGTGGCCTACTGATCGTCGAAAAATCCCTAACGTTCTAGATTTTGCAGTCACAAGTAAAATAAACCGAGAAATAATACAAGCTAAACCACTTTTAGAATTATCTTCTGACCACTCTCCGGTCTTACTACATTATTATTATCCAAGGAAATTTAAGACAAAGAAACCACTGGTAAAGTTTATTATTGCACATCAAAATCAACTAAAGAAAGTCCATGGGTATGATCGAATTACATTCAGCATTTCACCTGAAACAACTGCCTGAGTGTGCCTTTGGACGACTGGCTCAAATATTCAATTCAATTTACGAATATACCCGACCTACCAGGATATATACCTGAGTGCTGGTAATTATCAACTATAAAAATGATCCCGAAGCCTGGCAAGGATCCTACCAAAGTCTCGTCATATAGACCAATAAGCCTACTACCAATCGTCTCGAAAGTATTAGAAAAAACTATTACCGAAAATATTAAACCGGAACTACGAAATATCATCCCTAGTCATCAATTTGGTTTCAGAGCCGAGCATGGAACAACATATTTATGATATCGAAATATGGCTAAAGAAATGGAAGATAAAGGTCAATGAATAGAGATCGACCCACGTAACATTCACTTTAACCCATTAACAACGGCCGTACTCATTTGGGAACGCCACTTTAAAATGTAATTTCTTCGAATGTAACGGTTTTAAAATTTATTTTTTCCTCGATTATTTGTTTATATAAATTAGGGAATAACCTAAACATCTTCGCTTGCCGTATACGTGTGTCACTTTTATCATCGGTTATGAATACTCGATTTTTTCCATTGTGACTTTTAGATAAATTAATAAATATTTTTATAAAACTGTGCAAGTTGTAATTGTTTTTGTGGTTCAATATAAATTTAGAAATACTATATTTACCGTAAGTAAAATTTAAAATTTAATAGTTTCACTTTTTCTATATATTATCCTGGTTTAAATATTACCGTCCTCAAACAAGTACGTCAGGCGAAACAGTAGTTTTTTTTAATTTTGTATGAAATGGATACTAAGCTATTTTATGAGACAAAAGAATATTCCAGATTGGAAGATGCCTTGGAGGATATTTCAACTCATGAATTTGTTGACCACGATAATTTGGAAATGTGCATTATTCCACCAAACTTAGACGAATTGACAGACACCGAAGATTTTGATGAAGATATTACAGAAGACACCAAGGCATTTCCAACCGAAATTCCAGGTACTGTTGAAATGTCTGTAACATATACCACCGACCGAAGAAGATGTGTTCTTATCGAAAAATCAGAATCTTGATGAAGAAGAGCAAACCACTGATGCAGTAGCATATTTTGATTTCAAAAACCTAAATGGACGAGAAAACATCCGACAATTTTTAAACTGTTTAACTGTTTACTGATGAAATCGTCAATAATATTTTTTTTTTTTTTTTTTTTTTTAGTCCATGATCTGTTTTGGGGCCGAAGCACTCCCTGCTCTTTCGCGATTTATTTTTCCGTCTTACTTTACGCATCATTTGCCAAATGGAAGACGTACGGCTATAGGTCCGATTTTTATAACCATCTGCACATTGCAACCTCCATGCCAATGCCAGCCTATACTGGCATGGAAGATGGGTCGCCCATGAGTTTTGCACTCCGACAGGGGGTCATAGATGTGTTCCATTTCATCACAGATCGAAATCTGTAGATGAAAATTCCCTTTGCATCTTGCCCCTATCGGGATTCGAACCCGGTACCTCCCGATCCAAACGCCAAAGCTTTAACCACTGTGTCATTTGGTCGGTATTCGAAACTTTATTGGAATACTGCTAATGACAGGTTACCAATGTTACCATACAATTCCTCAAGAACGAATGTATTGGTCTTTGGACGATGATTTGGCAGTTCCGTGCATTTATAAAGCTATGTCAAGGGATCGTTACCTTGAAATAAAAAAAATATTTCCATTTGGCCAACAATGCTGAAATTGGATCTTCAAAAGATCGGATGTTCAAAGTAAGACCGCTAATAAATATGCTTACTAAACAGTTTTGCCAGTGGAGATTTTTTCACAAGAATGTTTCAATTGACGAGTCAATGGTAAAGTATTTTGGGCATAATCCGTGCAAGCAATTTATCCGCGGTAAGCCAGTGAGATTTGGGTATAAAAATTGGATCATAAGTAGTTCGAGTAGATATTGTTACGCTTTTGATGTTTATTGCGGAAAACCAACAGACGAATCGAGAACTCTGAAAGGAATACCCGTTGGTGCAAGAGTCGTTATTGATTTATTGGCACATGTACCGAATCCCTCAAACCATATAGTTTTTTTCGACAACTATTTTACTACCTACTCACTAATGATTTGTTTGAAAAAAAACAAAAGATTAGAGCTACGGGAACAGTACGAGAAAATCGAGTAAAACAGTGTCCGTTAATGTTGACTAAGGAAATGAAGAAAAAAGAAAGAGGAACGTATGACTATAGATTTGATCTGAACAACGAAATTTTGTGTATAAAATGGAAGGATAACAACATATGCTCAGTTCTCACAAATTACGACTTTGTTGAACCGGTACGTTACGTAAAACGATGGTCGAAAGCTGAAAAGGCTAAGGTCAATGTAACACAACCTTTAGCTTTTTCATCATACAATAGTGGAATGGGTGGTGTAGATACTCATGATCAATGTATATCATTATACAGAAATGCCGTACGAGGAAAGAAATGGTGGTGGGTTCTATTCACTTACATGGTAGACATGACTATAACAAATGCATGGAAGTTGCATCAAATGACAGCCGAGATCAAACTGGATCAACTTGAATTTCGCCAATACATCGCACGTAGCTATTTGAAAGATGCTGCATCATCAAGAAGCTTCAAGAAGAGGAAATCAAGAAGTTCCGTAGAAGTCAGTGAAGGATTTCCCTTTCCAGAGAAGCTTGACAAACAATTAAAGTGTTGTGTTTGTCATAAGAAGGCTAGATGGTCATGTAAGAAATGTGAAAAAACAATGTGCTTGGAAAAGGTTGTTTTAAAAAGTACCACGTATCTGCCTAACGTCCTCATTTGAGGACGCCTATTTTTTCATGAAAATACATAGTTTTTCTTTCAAATTTTTGTTTTATTTATTTTCTTAAATTATAATCTCTCTTTGATATAAGTTTGAACGATTTTTAACAAGTAGTTTGGTTTTAGGCGTTAATGGGTTAAATAAGCTTACTTGTCCGCCTGTCACAATGAACGGAATACCAATCCCTCAATCAAATGGAGCAAAATATCTAGGCGTCCATCTAGATCGACGGTTAATTTGACGAAAACGTATTGAAATGAAACGAGTAGACCATATCAAATTAAAAATTGATAAAATGCATTGGTTGATGGGGAAATATTCAACTATTGACCTAGAATAAAAACTTCTTCGGTATAATACAATGATTAAACCAATTTGGTCGTATGGTTGTCAATTATGGCAATCAACCTCAAATTCGAATATCGACATTGTCCAACGAACACAGTCAAAAATTCTGAGAATGATTACAGGAGCACCCTGGTTCGTAAAAAACAAAAATATACATAAGGACCTTAGCATCCTAACTGTCAAAGATGAATTGAAAAAGATGCGGATCAGCTATGCAGAGAAACTGGTATCTCACCCAAATTTGCTGGCGCGAAACCTACACGATATACCTACGTCTTCGCGATTAAAGAAGAAAATGATGGCTGTAATAGCATAAATTATAAAATATTTAAGTTTAAGTAGATTCTGCTCCCGCAGATTTACATAATTACCTTAGTTTTTAAGATTTGAAAACTTATTGTAATTTTCATGTTTGAAAGATTCAATAAATAAAGCAAATTGTTAAAAAAAAAAATATGCAAAGGTGAACTTTACATTGTGTACATAAGAAGAATCTTTTTCTTTTACAGTTTAAAACTGTGCAGCGTGTGGGTTCCAGCCATTTGTCTTGTGTGGTAACATGATCAATATCATCGAAACGAACATCTTCGAATGGCCTTGTCTCGGATTTGCATTTTGTGTTGAAATTTCGGTCAGTATGTTTTCGATACAATTTTGACGTCAGCGTTTTTGGGGGTTCACCGAGCTTTTCGCATGAATAAAAAGAGTTGCCAACTTAAAGGCGAAATTGTAAAAGATCTTTAATATTTTTTTGGTTTGAAGTCAATTATGTGTTGGTGTACTTACGGAAAAGTATTTATTTTCAAATTACTCTCATCTTTGAGCCGTATCAGTGAATCCAACTCGAGCAACAAAATTCGATTCAAGATTTATTGCTTTACTATCTCGCCATTTAACCAAGGTAACTTTGCCATCACGACATGTCACCGAATTAGGAAAACCTCGTTGTTTTTCATAACGTCCTTGTCGGACATTATTGGTGGGTTAGCGAATCGGTTAATGTGTACCGTGCTAACTGCATTAATTCCTTAGCTTCTCAAAATTTCAAATAGATTATAAGAGCTGAAAAAATTATCAAAAAATATGTTGTACGCTTCATTTTGTAGTCTCTCTGCTAACTTCAATACTACGCTGGCACCAAATCCGAAGCAGAAAAGATATATCGGTGGAAGACCTGTATTGGCTCCTTGATATATGAAGAAGCCGTACGTAGTTCCACTTTGCAACATAAAACATAGACAGTGATGCCACACTGGTTTGGCTTCGCCTTCATATAGTATTTTACAGACAATCGCCCTTTAAAAGGAATTGTTATTTGTTCATTGATGCAGATAATTTCCTCCACATTCATCGGCAAACAATGCGCACGGATTGCATCGATCAAATGGCTAGTATTGTAAAACTTATCGAAGCAGTTGTTCGGACATTCTACATTATCAGTGGTATATAAGTTTTGCCGTAGTTGAAAACCCGCTTACTGGATATATTTTTAATAAAAATTTCCAAATTCAAAGTTGGTGACCAATACAACCACAGACGAGGAAGTCAGGCGGGCCATTATTATATATAAGCCGAACAATATTTTTATTTCGTTTGCATTCGTTGGTTTCTATCCAGTAACGTTGCGTTGCTGCCCGAAATGGTTAGTGTGAAAGGCATAAATTTGAATAATTCACTAGGTATATCTTAAAAAATAATTTATACGGGGGTTAAAACATTCCTATTATCTTGGGGAGCCCAATAAATAGAGCCACCGTGGGCCCGGATTCCTTTCGCCGCCATTGAATGCCGTGATAATTATAAAGCAATATTGATTTACAATATATTGTACACAACGTTTGAAACTCCGTGTACAATATATTGTACAGATGTTTTAGCATCGTCAAATAATTTATTTTAAGTTTAAATTCTCACTAAATTTATTAAATAAATATAATTCCTATATTCTAAATTAAAAATCAATAACCAAATTGACATTTAAGAATTTATTTGCAGAAATATAAGCTAAAAAGTAATCTCTTAACTTCACAACAAGAAAATCACACAACCTTACACGATTAGAACTGTTATAGAACTAATTTTTATGATTGTTCTAAAATTCACAATACTAAAACATTCGAGAGTATATAAAGACTTTAAACACAATTCTAAAGTAAAAAGTTTGTATCACGCCTGCTTGGTGCTTTCCAAAACGATGTTAAATATTTTGTACAAGGAGGCGTTTGTAAGGGTTTTATACTAAATAATTTGAAATCATTCATACATATATGTACATGTTAATCGCAGAAAAGATTTCTTTGAATAAATAAAAAAAATATCCCTTACGAGCCTAAACACTAGGTGTAAGAGTTTGGGCTCTTTTCATTCGAATTAATATATAAATCAAATGATTTCTTAAAATTTATCGTTTAATTTTTAAACCATACCGATTCTGAAAACTTCTTGAATGATTTGGATGAAAATTGGTGAGGGGGGTTTTTAAACTCCAGGAATATGTAATTCTGATTTCTGGAATATTCGTTTTTAGAATCTTCCAGTGAAACCAGCGTGCATTTACAAAACAACAGAGTGCAATAAATTTGAAAAGATTGGTAAGGGTTCGAGGTAGAGGATCCTCAGCTCGAAGGATTTTAAAAAAATTGGTGGGGTTTTGGAATACCGTTAAGAGTTAAGTTTAAGGAGGAGTCGGACGAGATCTGTTTTGTTGGTTTTTCACGGTTTTAGTGATGGGGCTATCTTATAGGTTGATGGTGCTATTCTCAGTTGATTAGGATGGACCAAGCTTAATATGAAGAAAACTGCCCTCTGACATAACTCTCAACCGATTATTCGTATATTGCTTTTATGATACAAACATGTTTACACACCAACCGTCGCGAATCACAGCAATCAAACATACTATTTGTTTTGCAGCTTTACGCTGTGACGTTCGCATTATTAATTATTCAACCAATTAATTTAAATTACGTTTTGGCCTTCACCATAGATAGTTTAACAGGTGTTCTATAGAAAACAATTCTTCAGGCATGCGTCAACATAATTTGCGGATGGAACCGCAATTTACACCCCAACATAATCTAATGTAAAGTTTAGATAAATCAATTCAAATGACACGTTTATTGCAAAATCAAATCAATACCGACTACATTTATTGATGCCAATTAATTATTTATAATTCACATTAGTTTAAATTATGTTCATGTCATATGTATAGTAATTATTCAGTTAGGGAGCATTTTGTAGGTAAATGGTGCGGTGAAAACTATATGTATAGTCATAATAACATATGAGTCGGTAAATACAAAACATATTCAAGGTATATAACAATAATTTGATTTTGATTAGTATGTACTTACATTTTAAAATTGCTAGTGACGAACTAGTTTGCTGCAAATCGTTTTCGACTGTCGTTCGTTATCACACAACATGAATAATTTACGTTTATTTTCTTCAAATTTTAAGAAAACAAAATTTATTTTCCCATCAAAGACGCGACAACAACAAAAATGTGAGTCATTCACAGGTAAATCATAAATGTAGTTAGATTGTATAATTTATACTTACGTTTGTTTTTAGGTAAATTGAAAACTGATAGTTTTCATGAATCAATCGGTTTGGTATTAATTGTAGCGCAGTTCTTCTGTTTAATGCCCGTCATTGGTGTGTTAGGTGATATTCGAGATGTTCGCTTTAAAGTGTTCAGTTTTCGTTTTTGGAGTTGCATTACCCTAATAATACTGGCGTTTATTGAAGGGTGCCTCGCGCTTAAACGTACCTTTGAGCAGGACGTGAGCTTTAGTGATTTTCAACATTTTATATTTATTACTGAGTGTACCACCACGGGAGTTTTATTTATAATATTGGCCCGGAATTGGAGTAAGTTTTTGCAATACTGGAAGGTGAGGGAGGATTGTTTTTTACGCGAGCCTTACACGATTAAAGGAACAAGGTTAAAAACAAAAATTTGTATAATTGGTTACGTTATTTTTATACTGTCGATCGTGGAACATTCCCTATTTTGGGTATCAACCACGTTGTACGACTATAGACAGTACACCGTGTGTAAAATACGTCATATATCATTCGTCGAGTTTCTGTTTATTAAAGAGCGGCCACATATATTCATGGTGTTACCTTTTCGTTATTATTTAATACCTCCAGTTTTGGTAAGTTCCTTTACTCCCACACTAGAAAATAAAATTTATGGTGTGGTATTTTCAGTGGACCAGCTTTTGTTGTACGATTTGCTGGAACTTCATTGATATATTAATAATCATAACCAGTATTGGTTTGGCCAAGCGGTTTGAACAAATTAACGATAGGATATCGGTTTTCTATAAACAAACGGTATCCGATATGTTTTGGCTGGAAATTCGAAGTAACTATGTAAATTTGGTCCAAATTGTAGAAAAAATTGATCAAGAAATGGCATTTCTAATCATGATGTCTTGTGCCTGTAACCTATTTTCGATATGTTATCAACTGTTCAACAGTGTGAAGTAAGTCTAGTTAGATAACAAATGTTATTTAAGGTATTTTAATATATTCATACGATTAAAACGTATTCCAGTGATATTCCATATCCCCTTACGACAATTTATTTTTGGTTTTCATTGGTGTATATGATAAGCCGTACGGTTTGTGTGTTATATTTTGCCGCCTCGGTGCATGATGAATCCCGTAAGCCGATACAAGTTTTACGTGATATACCTACAAAATTTTGGAACTCGGATATTCAAAGATTTGTCGATTTAGTGACGGGCGAGTGTATCGCCTTGTCGGGGAAAAAATTTTTCTTTTTGACGCGGAGATTAATTTTAGCTGTAATTCAACTAAATATAAATTAAATTTTCGAGTACAACTAATCATTAATTATTTATTTGTAGATGGCTG
Source organism: Nephrotoma appendiculata (assembly GCA_947310385.1). Taxonomy (NCBI): domain Eukaryota; kingdom Metazoa; phylum Arthropoda; class Insecta; order Diptera; family Tipulidae; genus Nephrotoma; species Nephrotoma appendiculata. The sequence goes on along the minus strand of OX371223.1, from coordinate 240,776,287 downwards.
GCACCGTTGTTACGTATGAGCTTGTCTTAATGGAAGAAGTGGAACAAGAACCAGAAAAGAAATCAATTTGTAACATAACAAGATTTAATTTTACACTTGATCGCAATTAATTGCAATTTTTAATAAATTTTTGGGGTTCGCTAGAGTGAAAACAATTATTTAGTTGAATACTGCATTAATTCTCTTTTTATTTTTGAACGTGAGCGGCATTTAACCACAGCTTGTTGGCATTGAGTTTTATCCAGTGATTCGATGCGTTTACGGTACCGATGGAATATAATTCCACAAGATTCATTATTGTTTGTAGGATTGCCACTTCGCATTTGGGTGCTCGTGATATTATATATTAGCGAGTCTTCACATAGAAATATGTTTCCATGAAATAGTTGGCCATTCTTCGCTATTCACTACTTCTTTGGTCAGAAACGCAAACTCTTCTCGGTGGGCATCTACTGCCAAATATTCCGTCCTGGTGTTGATGTGTGTTATGTTAGGGATTAGAAAAACTTCTAGGGAGCGATTAGGGAAGGGTGCTTCAACATGTTGTCTATTATAGAGCTTTGATTCCTTATTAGGGTTTTCAATTGACGCTGCTCGTTTTTATTAGCTTCAAATTGAGTTTCATTCTCCCTTGCTTCACGTTCTGAATAGAACGCATATTGTGTCGCCTAACAATCGTTTTGATCTGCGTAATTCATTATCCGCATTCAGATTGTTAAGCTGCCATTTAAGTTATTGAAGTATTAAATTGCAAACTATTTCAACCACATCAATGCATGTCAGCCTCATTTGGTTTTGTGCCTTTTTAAATGCTTCAATTTCCTCTAAATAATTACTCATGTTGAAATAAATTATTAGCGTCCATTTTATTGCAACCAGCTCGAGTCGGCCTATTGATTCAAAGTGTATGTCCGTAGAGTGGTTGAATGGGTTGATTTGTATGTTGGCATGTCCCAAAAACAACATATGTATTAACAATGTACCTTGCATCAGACGAAATTTCCCCTGTTTTTTACTTGTCTATGGGGATGCTGCCTCGGAACCCTCCATGAATATAATGATGATTGCAGCTCATCTTGGCTATGGCTGCCTATCATGGGCATTAGATCCTATAAATTTTCCTAAGTTAGTTACTCAAACCGTTGATTGAATACATTAAGATATTACTACTCGGATTTTTGCCGCTACGTTTGGTTAATGTCTCTACTAGTCACATATAGATAGAGGCATTGTTGTGCGAGAGTGGTTTTTTCTTTCTAGCAACATAAAAACCGAACAATTTATTTGCTGTTGTTTTCTCCCATATAAAAATAGCATTTGCATGTATTGTGTATCAACTTTTTATTATATAAAAATATAATTCTGAAATGTTACGACTATTTCACTTACTCTTACATACAATTGTACCATCAGTAACAAAATAAATATATGGTTGAACGGAGTAACCTTAGTTTTAATTTGTTTCGAAAAATATCAACAACAAAAAAAATAATAACAAACAAATTGTGTCGCAGTGCAAATAAAAAAAATTCCCATCGCTATATCTGTAAAATCTGTAAAAACGTCATGAACAACCTCCACTCACATGGTTGGAGTACGACTGAAAAAATGAAAACAGAATGAAGACATAAATACAATTTCATTGTTTTTGTCTATTTATTTTTGTCATATATATTTCATATATTCAGTTGAGAGAGAGGAAAATACATTTGATTCATTTTTTTTTTAATTTTGTTAAAATATTTAGTGGTGTGGGTAAAAATAAATTAAAAATATGTTTTGCTTCTTTCGAGCTGCTTTGAATTAATTAGGTCTATCTTTGTTCTTCTTAAACCTACATGAAGTGAGTTGTGTTCTTCTTTTACAATGTGTAAGAAGCAACAAAAAATAAAAATTATTGTTGTAATTCGCAGTGGTATTATCTGAAGTCATAATTAATCAATGCTCAAACTAAGTTATCGGTTCCTGCAGGGTTCTCGATAATTCTCCCTAGCTTTCACCCCATGGTCAGTTGTTGGCCTTCCTTTAGTAATACCAAGTCATTGACCCTTAGGTTTGGTTGGTTATATTTTCATTTATTGTAATTCGCTGTTTTAGTTTTTGAATGTATTCTGACGACCATCTTTTCCAGAAGTCCCGAATCATCTTCTACACAATGTCCCACCTTGTTTTTAATGATATGTGGTCTATATCTGCAGCTGGCAGTCCCTTGAGAGAATTTCCTATCAAAAAATGCCCTGGGCTCGTATTCTTGAAATCGGTGGAAATTTTCACATTCGGAATACAATTTAAAGCACAAGCTTTCTATTATTTATTTATTTACCAAGAGATGCGGAATTATTCCCTAGTAGAGAAATAAACAATAGAATTCTTGCAAACAATTTTGAAAAAACGATTAAAGTATTTGTATTTATATTTGTTTATTTACAAATAAATTTCAGCCATTAGGCTCATTACAGTTCCACGAGAGTGTACTTTTAAATTCAATATTTGATATGTGATTTAATTACATATAATGTTATAGTAATTTTTTTTTTAAAGAGAAAAGAACAATTTCAAATATAATTCCTAATTAAAAATTACAATTAAAATTAAAAAATAAAGATTAAAGAATAGAAAGACCCAAGATCACGATATCTCACTCACAAACCCCCCTAATAATCCCTCACAAACGTGAATGCTCCCGAACAAAACATTGAAACCGATGCTGCTGATTTTAGCGACAGATGATGATGATTTTTTAACGATGAATTGAGGTGGACTGACGAATTAGGTGTTATGTTCAAATTCATAATTCTACTTGATCTAGCGAATGACAGAATATCAAAAAGAAACCCAGGCTTTTTATATTTAATTAGTTTGAATACGAACACCACAGCTCGATATTTGAAATAAGTTAGAATACTACAACCCAATAGATTGTTTGAGACGAAGTGGTATATGTGATCGAACTTTCTTAGACCATAAACGTAACGAACACACGCATTAAAAAGAAGAACATATTTGTGTTCACACCCCCTGCTCATTCCAAACATAACAACATTGCAGTATAGAAAATGGGGAAAGATTACCGATTTGAACATTTTTCTTTTAAGTTCGAGTACAGCGAAATTTGTGACAGACCAAAGTAATCTCAAAATACCATACACTCTACATCTGACAACCTTAATATGGTCATCCCATGTGTTTTGTTTATAATAAGCCCCAAATTACGGATACAATTTACATATTCTAGGGAAGAGTTGCACAAAGTTACTTTGGGCATACTATCGGTTTCAATTGATTTCTTATACTATATATCACAATTTCTTTACACAATTAACATTATAAGTAATTTCGCATTTGTTATACATTTGGAGGTCACCCACAAAAAGGTGATAGAAAGAATTTGCAATAAACTCCCCAATATCGTTCACATAAAGGGAAAGAAGGAGTGGCCCGAGGACCGAACCTTGTTGCACACCTATTGGAGAACTACAGCTTTCCGATAAAATTCCATCGACTTCGACAACTTGAGACCTACCCCTCAAATGGTTGACAAAAAACCTCCGAAACTGCCGATTCAGAGAACATAAATTTATTAGAGAGCTTATAAGAAACCAATTGATGGTCGCTTTAGAAAAGTCCATAGCACTAAGATCTTCATTCGTCTTTTGTCAATATTGTGCCTAACATCATTTAGAATTTAAAGAGCGGTAGCCCTAAAGCCCGACTGGAAATGACAAAGAAGACTGTTATTATCCAAGAATTTCACGAGTTGGTTACGTACTACAATTTCGAAAACATTTGAAAGTGACGGCAAGATGCTGATAGGTCTGAAGTCGTCTTCTGGTTTTGGATTTTTGTACTTGGCTATAGGTATGATTTTTACCAATTTCCGGACCTTAGGAAAAGAAGATTTACCAATTATCGTATTAAAAATATGTTGAATAAACTTAGTTATATGAGGGAGTAGAATTTTGATGAACCTAAGATTCAAACTATCCAAACCAATCGCAATTAAATTAACCTGAAATATAGCTGAGTGAAGCTCGTCTTCAGAAACTGGATAGAGCTTGAATGTATCTTCAGAATCTGGAGCTGTTGGGGAAATGGCCGGATTTGAAAATTCCCTTGGCTAGTATGTATAGCTTAGACTAAATTCACAAAGAAGCTATTTAGATTTCCAACACCAAGATTTTTTAAATTATTACATAATACTTTGGATGGTAGATTTGGATCACATTTAGTTTGAAGGAATGATGATTTAGAAATCCTTAGTGTCTTAGTCGCATGATTCCTGAGCGTGCGATAGCAATTCCAATTTTCAGTAGACGATTATATTTCCACTGTCGATAACCACAATCTCTATCAAATATCGAAGCGGTGACCCTTACGTTTAACCAAGGTGGTTTTTCCTTTTTAATATTGGGTTTCCGAAGTGATACACAATCAATAAATAACGAATTAATAGATTCATTGAAAATTAACATCTGGTCGTTCACATTTTCTGTTTGATAGATATTCTGGAACGGAAGATTTGCTATCTTAACAGGAATTTCATCAAAAATTATCCTATTATAGTCTCTATAGTAAATTTCAGGGATTACGCTAGGCTGCTACACATCCACTGAGAAGAAAATTAAGTCATGGTCTGATATTCCAGGTATTGAGATTTGATTGAAAAATGATATGCTATTGAGATCAGTTAATAATAAATCTAACAGAGAACTAGAATTGGTAGAGAAGTGGGTCGCGGCATTATTATTGAAAATTGTCAGGGAAAAATTATTAACACCATTGCAAAAATTTAAAACTCTAGGATTGTTAGATAGTATATTGTGATTAAAATCTCCCGTTAACAAAATGTTCTGATATCGGGGTGTGAGATTGTTCAAAAGATTTTCGAATTCGCCAATGCAATTTATGCTTGGTGGTAAATAAACAACCCCAAGAAGGAAAATTTGGTCAGCATATCTGACTTTGAGAAAAAGTGACTCAATTTTTGATGAAACTGGAGATTGATAAATAACTTTCGACTTTATGTTCGAGTTTAAAAATATACAAACACCACCACCGACACGAGAAGTACGATCATTTCGAAATACTGATAAACTAGAAAGTTGAATCGCTTGATTTGGTATGTGGTCTTTCAGCCACGTTTCCGATACACAAATTGCTTGAATATTTGTTGACAAGAAGATAAGGCGTAATTCATCAATCTTAGGAAGCACGCTCCGAGAATTCAGATGGCAGATGTTAAGCCCTTTTATATTATTTAGCGTTGCTTTTAGTACTACATTAGGTATATTTACTGGCGAATTACTAATAAATTGGGTAGGGGTTACAATTGGTGTAGTACCACTGTCACTAAAACCAGCATTAGTACAATTAAGCAACACTGTAGCTTAAGAAGGATCAAGAGCGGCACTTAGAAAAAACGTTATAATCTGGGTTTTACTGTCTAGATAATAAAAAATAAAATAAATAAAAATAGAATAAAATTTAAATTGAAAATAACAAAGAAATAAAATAAATTGTTTTTGTGAACAAGAAGCAAATTTTAAATTTACTATAATTAATGAATTCAATTTGTTCGTAACTAAAATTGTGGAAGTAAGTCTTCCTTTGAGATTGATTTGATTTTTATGCTTAAATTTGTTTTTCATAGCAAGTCTAATTAATTAAATTTAAATTAAATTAAATTAAATATCACATGAAAACTGCTATGCCCTATAAATTAAAGTTCGATAATATACATAAAAAAATAAGACCTAATATTATTGAAATTAAAATTAGTATTGTTTATTATTTGCAGCCTCTTTCGAATAAAAGTGATAAGTGATTACCGTTTGAAGTGCTAGCTTCCCCCGTCTCGGCGAAATAATTGATAGTCCCATTTTCTCCATCATTGTTCGAATCATTATTTCCTGAGAAGATTTTATTCTATGTCTATGGGTCCAAGTTGAGATCCTTATTCATAAGAAAAACGTCGAAATCATATGAGCAAGTTTTTTCATAAGTTTTAATAAAAGCGCCGGACTTTTTCATTTCCAAACATTTCTTAAACACTGCTCGCATTTAAAACGACAGATACTCGTTGTCGTATATTCTTGAATCCGCTGGAAATTCCAGCTTCGCAGCAGTTAATTGGCTATTGCATTTGAAATAGCATCAAAAAAATTACTTACGTCAATTTTTGACGCAAATTTTGCAATAATTGGCGATGATATTTTTGGTTTGATTCTATTAGTTGCGCCAATACTGTTAGTTCTAGATGAATGCGGGGCCTTTCCTATTCTATACAATTCAATTAGACCGACAAGTTTTAGTACAAATTCAACACCTCACAAACAGCTTTAAAAAAGACAGAAATATCTTCTTTATCAGCCTCCTGTATTCCCTTAATGGAAACATCATTTGCATATACTTTTCATAATCATAAACTATTGCCATTTTTCGAATGTATTGATTTCTGAGTAAACGAAGTCAAATTTGGCATGTACATGATCGACGGCGGTTTGTATTTGTGCATTTGCATCGGATTTCACTTTTTCTATGGCATTATTGAGTTTTGATTCTAATGTGTCAAATTTTGCAAATATTTTCCCATTTTCTCCCAATTCATAACGTCTTCTAAAAGATGTTCACATATCAGAACACAGGCGCTGTCAGAAAATTTATTGCGGTTTAGTTTATTGCGATCTCCTGACGAAATGGAATTTATATAATGTATGAAATTATTGCAGCAAAAACAAGCTTTTAAATAATAATTGGATATAGCTTAACAAATGGGAATAAATAATACTTTATAAAACGATATGTAATTTTATTAACGAATAATATTTAGGACGAAACAAAATCCGCGTGTTTATTCTGACATATCCTCCACTGAACTTCGGCGAAAGTAGCCGGCGAAAATTCGAATAATATAAAGAATTTGAAGATTTCAAGAATACGAACCCTGGGTGTTAATGCTGAGAAATCTGCTGGATCACTGGTAAGCTTCTTTTTGGGTATTTACTGTATAGAGCTCTTCAAACGTGTATTGCTTCTCTATTGCGCATTGGTGATCTTTTTTGATTAAGTCATTTGCCGAATTTAGAAATCGTCCATTTAGTCGTAACAATCCATTTTCGTCTAGTGTTGAATTTAGTGACAAATGTTTTTTTTTTGTTAATTTTGTTTAGCCTGGTTAAGACAGCAAACTTTATTACAAAAATCTTGCTTTTCGGTTAGAGAATTGTATTATCCGCATTTCGAAGTTCTGAATCTATTAGTTGCTTACCGTCCCCACTTATATGCTTGGTATTTTTTTTTTTTTTTTTTTTTTTTTTGCCTAGTTTTATTTCTATAACAAATATAAAGTAATTACATAAAATGAAAAGTAAAAAATCATAAATAAAACTAGTTTAGTAGTCTCCTTATTAAAGATAATGTTTCGGAGCTACGATTCAATTATAAAAAATATTTAAAGAATAAATTAATTACACTATTACAAATTTAAAATTTTAATTATAAATATTATAATTTCTATTCGGGTACTGAAATTTTTTATTTTATTTTTTTTTTTTTTAAATAAAGAAGAAAATTATTAAGATGAAAAAATATTATTGTAATTTGTTGATAATTGTTCATAACAAAAAAATTGACAAACAAAATGGTAAAATGTTCATTACAAATATACTTCCATGTTATTAATAGTAAATAGCCAATCCTTTAATAATTTGCAAAAATCATTGACATTATTTGTTTAAAAAAAATTTGACGGTAATTGACTGTATAGTTTAGGAGCGGTATAGTCGAAGAATTTTTAAAATGTTCCTTATTAGGACGAGGAATATTTATTCTATTAATGTTGCGCAAATTATATGAAACGCTATTCAAATTACTAACTGTACGATTACCGCTAATTAAACAAAAAGCTTTTAATACTTTAAATACATATAGATATCGAAGCGGCAACTTTTTGAATTTCACAAATAACGGGAAGGATGGAGTCAATCTTGGTTAAAGTTAATTATTCTCAACACTGCTTTCTGAACGGACATCAACGGTCTAATATTGGATAGGTAAATTCCGCCCCAACAAGTAACTCCATATCTCAAATGTGAGTCAACTAGTGCATAATATATGCATTTTAGGAATTCTGGACTACAAATATTCCGAAGATAGTAAAAAGTTCTGAGTGTCATCCGTAATTTGCTTTTTAAATTGTACACATGCCCCTTGAAATTTAGTTGAGAGTCCAAATGCAAACCGATATATTTAAAAGAGTATACGGTTTCAATTGGAATGCAAAGGGGGCTACAATTGGTAAAATTGCAAGATAACGAATGATAAATTAAACATGAATTTAATATAGACGTTGTGGAACCTATGGAAAAATTCATAAGTTTAGACTTGCAACTCAGTATCATATTATGCACAAAGAACCACTTTTTGAACAAGACGACGTCTTGCTTAATATCACGTTCTAGGGAATCTATATTAAAACCAGAGTAAAGTAATGCCATATCATCTGCGAATGCGACGATATTGCCACGCAAATCCAGGCTGAAAATTGAATTACAATAGATTAGAAAGAGCAATGGCCCCAGAACTGATCCTTGTGGAACTCCAACATTAACTAGTTTCTCATCACTAAACTTCCCATTAACACAAACAGTTTGCTTACGATTGACAATATACGATTTAAACAAATTCAAAGCGACACCTCGTATACCAATATTGTATAGCTTAGATAATAAAATACTATGATTAACAGTGTCGAAAGCTTTAGAAATATCAAGGAATAAAGCTGAGGATTTTAAATTATCATTCAAATTACGGTGCAGCGGTGACAAGAAGGCTATTAAGGCTTTTTCCGTTGAAGAATTCCTAATAAAACCATACTGTCGTACGTCAAGAAAATTAATTTTATCAAGATAATCTAACAATCTATGTTTAATTATTTTTTCAATGATTTTAGAAAAAGTGCTCAAAAGAGTAATAGGGCGATAATTATTCTTATCCAACTGAGAACCTTTTTTGAAAAGCGGTTTACAACACCAACTTTAATTAGTTCCGGAAAAACCCCTTCTGACAAACAAGAATTAAAAATAAAAGTCAAAACATGAACCAGACTACTAATTATATTTTTGATTATTTTATGTGAAACTTCGTCAAAGCCGTATGAAGTACTATTTTTTAAATCACGAACGATCGCAAAAATTTCCTCTTCTGAAACTGGGAAAAGAAGAAATTTTGATAATTGCAGTTCGAGAGAATTAAGTAATCTCTAACAGACTCCTTTATATAAACCGTTTCATGATTAGCATTCAAAAATATAAAATAGTATTGTTGATGAATCTTTAATAGTACGCGACTATGTCTTTTATCTGTGGTAGTTTGAACATCGCTCAAATAATTCACTAAACATGTAGTCTCTTCTCTGCTTATTGTCATTAGTTTTGGGATTTTCCTGTAATAAATAAATAAAATCAACCCAGGAAGCCAGAGATGGAAACCATAGTGTTTTTTCAGTTGGTTCGGTTTTGGTTTAATTAAATTTTTTTATTATGGTTTTTGGTTTGATTTCGGTTTCTTGATATTTCAAAATTTGGTTTTGGTTTGGTTTTGGTATACAGATTCAAATTTAGATTCATATTTTTATTCTTAATTAATTCTCGATATTCAAATAAAACAGCTTTATTCACAAATAAGTCGCATTAAAGAGACCGTGGTAGGCACACTTGTCTTATAACACGTAGGCAATGGCTTCTAATTCTGTTCCGGTCATCGATAAACCTCGGTCCTGCAGACACACTTGGTGTGAGCTTTTATAGGAGATTTTCAATCCAACAAACAATAACAACTCGGTAACGTTTTTCTTTTGTATAACATTTATTCATATTTAAATTTCAGTCTTTTTGGTAACAAATAATATGGTATACATGCAAACCTCTTTTATCCGGAATAACATGTAATATCCGGAAAACGTTTTTTTTTCATATTCTTTCACTTTCTCTTTTATTTACCTTATTTTAGAAAAATGAAATGATTGTTTTACTATGTAATTAACTAAAATAAATTTAAAATCTTAATAAATGACACTGAAGTTTGAAAAATAGTAAAATAAGCTTGAAATTATTAAAAAAAAAATTTTGGTAATAAAAAATAGGCAATTCAATAGCTCAATAAAAAATTTAAATAAAATAATAATTAGCATAATAAAATTTAACATAATTCGTTAATAAATATAATATAATATAAAATTAAATTTAGCTTCTTGTATTGTTTAATTTAAATTTAATTAGAAGAATATCTTCAAGAATACTGTCTTCAATGTTTGCACGTTTATCAGAGAGTACAAATTTTAACCCATTAAAACGCGAACTATGTTCTAATGGCCCGATTTCTCAGAATATTACAATTCACGTATATTTCAGGT